>PVHT020004943.1:1017092-1284852 GCA_004024745.2 Catagonus wagneri
TGATTGGCTGAGCCCGTCAAGTATCCACTCCTGCTCCAATAGTCTCAGCCAAGCGCACACAGACAAGCACACACGCTGGGAAACGGGATGAGGCAAGAAAGCTTCTCAGACAGGGTCACCGAGGGGAGGCAGCAACCCCCAAACACCTCTACTGTACTACTACCCTGTGTGGACAGAGAACCACTTTTTCACTGTTGCTGTCTGTTCCTTTAACTCCAGTAATCACGGAGTGTTGAAAATGACTGTAACCTGACTCTTCATATATGGCTTTTGTATCTGAGAAAGTACTGTTCGTTTTGGAGGGGGGGCGTGTTGGCCACACCTATGGCATACGGAAATTCCCTGCCAGGGATCCAACCTGAGCCACATTTGTGACCAAACTGGATCCTTAACCCACTGTGCCACCGAGGAACTCCTATCGTTTGTTATTAGAACTTGCTAATGAATCCTAAAATGATTTTTTCCAAAGAAGCTGTTTTTTTCTTCTTTTTGAATGTCTGAACAATGGTCCCCAAACCACTAGCTCACAATGATTCACTCTCAAATACTGGGAACTAAGGTAGCAGTCCTGGGACCATGTTCACTGAGGCGAAGAAATAATAGCAACAATAATAATAATGGGAAGAGGGAAGTAAAAGAGAAGAAACAGATGTGAAAGAGGAGGAGCGGACATGTATTGAAGGCCTCCGACTGCGAAGCACCGCAATAAGCATCTCAGGGACCCACTGGCCCGTCCTTCCCTCAAGCAAGTTAGAGACACCGAGAGCTTTAACTGCATTACCCACCCACATTCGGACCGCCGCTCTCCCCCAAGAGGCCTCTGCAAGTGCTCAGTTTGATTGCACAAAATATTACTGTTTTCATTTACACAAATAGCTTTCATTTATACCTAATCACCACGTAGCACAAAGATGATTATATGTTGATTAACTCCGCTTTAAGATTAACTTCAACATTAAACTCTGCCCATTACTTTCAGGCTTCCTAGTTTATTGTTTTACAAAATTGATTGTCTACTCAAACTTAAAAATAATTAGAGGAAACATCATGATACTAGGCTGTAATATAGATGGCCTACATAGGGCTCCTTCCCAAGCAGCAGAGGATAACTGGATATTTTGAAGAACTGATCTTAAAATATCTGGGTATCCCTTTAGACACGGAAAGAATATTAGTGTCATAGAGATATACAGTATGGTCTAGTTGCATTTTTAAGGTGCTAAATAGAGAGGTGGGCAACAAGATATTGTGAAAGGGTACCTGCTTCCAACAGTGACTAGCTATGATACCTCAGGGTAAGTGAGGGCATGGAGGAAACTATTTTTTGTTGAGCATATACCATTGTAAGTGATAATAATGCCTGATACTTTAGTAATAGTAGGAAGTAATGACAATAATATAGAAACAATAGACATAAGATAGCTAGTGTCTATTGAGCTCTTGTGCCATGCAATATCATATTTAACCCTCAGAACAACCCCTGATGCTGTCACTGACCTCAGTTTTCCTGTAGAGGAAACCAAAGCTCAGAGATGCTAAGAAACCTGACAAAGACCATGCTGATAATTCATAGCTGGTCTGGATTTGAAACCAGGTCTGCTGGGCATCAAAACTTAAGGTCTTCCCCATTCTCCTAGGCTGTCTCTAAGATCTCTCATCTCCAGGAATTTCAGCTTCCTCATTTTGTAAAGTTGGATAATAATATTTTTACTTAAAACACCGGTTTTGGTTTTCGGGTTTTGTTTTGTTTTTTTTTTTTTTTGTCTTTTGTCACTTTAGGGCTGCATCTGCGGCATGTGGAAGTTCCCAGGCTAGGGGTCTAATTGAAGCTACAGCTGCAGGCCTATGCCACAGCCACAGCAACATGGGACCCAAGCTGCGTCTGCAACCTACATCACAGCTCATGGCAACGCTGGATCCTTAACCCACTGAGCGAGGCCAGGGATCGAACCCACAACCTCATGGGTCCTAGTCGGATTCGTTTCCACTGAGCCATGATGGGAACTCCAAAACACCAGTTCTTGATGAGGGTCCCAGGGTCATATGCCTGAGAGCACTTTGTAAAATGCTAGCAAATGTAAATTTGTTACTCATAAACGTAACCTGTTTTCCTTGAAAAACATAGGCAAACCTTCTTCCTTTCCTTCCTTCCTCCTCTCCCTCCCTCTTTTTCTTTCTCCTCTTCCATTCCTTTCATCTCTTTGGTTCTTCCTCTGCTTTCCTTGGAACCTGCAACAACATCACCACCCTCCCCACCCTGCCTGGTTTGGGAAAGTTTTAACTAGGGAGCCCTGGAGAGCATGCATTTTAATTAGTTACCTACGACTCACTGGGAGATGGTTTTATGACTCTGAAGGCTGAGAGCTGGCTGCACAACCAGCAGTGGCTCAGGACAGAGTTGCTACTTGATGGATGATATTGTTGCTCCAGTTAGGGTACTCACTGGACAGATATGAACAATTTCCTTTTATAATATCATCTTCAGGCTGAGTCTCAGGCACCAACCTGGAATTCTTCAAGAGGAAATTGGACATCTGCCCTTGATAAGCATATTGTCTGTGATCAGATCTAGATCTGAGTCCCAGTTGTGCTACGTTTCTGCTGTGTGACCTTGGGGAAATTATTTAACCTCTCTGAGCCTCAATTTTCTCATCTCTGAAAAGGGGACAGTGGTAAGAACATGTGTTGGAGATATGAATATTAAATGAGGTAACAGGTACTTATAAACAGTGTGCTTGTGATTATCACAAACACCAGTCATAATTATAATTATGTATTTTTCCAGTAATGGTGAGAGGACAGGGTGAAAGGCAGTGGCCTGAGGCTCTGGAAACTCCCTCATGGGTGGGATCTATAAAGAGGTCGCCTGGCACTTACTGTCCTTTATAAATTTTGCTGTTTAGGAAAACAAATACAGGTGTCTCCTACCATAACTTGCAGTATAGACCCGTGCACCCGAGACAAGGCAGTGAGGACAGTGGGCAGAAGGGGTAAATCCCAGGGGACCGGGCTTTGTGGGGAAGGGGCCACTTCTCCGCAGGCAACTCAACAATGGCTCAGGGAAGTAAGTGAAGGGAGAGGCAAGTGTCCATTAAACACAATTAGCAATCACCCCACAACCCTGGCCCACATGGATTCCAAAACCCTCAAAGCTGTTGCCACGTCCCTACCTCCACCCTCAGCCGCCTAGCTAGACACTCCTTCCAACCTGACTTTGAGTAGGCAAGGATGCTGGAAGAGGAAAACGTCTGGTGAGGTTTGCCCCGAGCCCCTCCGGCCCCTGATCAGCAGGGCAAACTCGGATCTACCACATCCTTAGATAACAGCAATGCCACATCCACTGCCGAGAAAGGAGCACGACCCTTGACCATGCACTGAACTTAGTATTAGATGACAGGGAACCCCATTCGGTTTCTGCCATAGGAGTGCTGTGACTCAGGCAGCTCACATAATCTCTGAGTCGTCTCCTTAGTCAAATGGAGATGTTAGTCTTTGTCCTGACTTCCTCCTTAACATGAGCATCAAAGTAAAAACAAAAATCATGGGAACAACAAAAAAAATCTGTTTCAGAGTTCCCAATGTAGCTCAGAGGAAATGAATCTGACTAGCAACCATGAGGACACAGGTTCGATCCCTGGCCTCCCACTCAGTGGGTTAAGGATCCGACATCGCTGTGAGCCATGGTGTAGGTTGAAGACACGGCTCGGATCTGATGTTGCTGTGGCTGTGGTGTAGGCTGGACGCTGTAGCTCTGACTCGACCCTTAGCCTGGGAACCTCCATATGCCGAGGGTGCAGCCCTAAAAATAAAAAAAAATAAAAAACCTGTTTCAATGTTTATTTTGAGAATAATACAGTTAAAAGCAATATACCAGGTATATACACATGGCAACATATAACTGGATCTCAAAAACATGGCCCTGAATAAAAAATACCAGCATAATGAGCTCTATAACACAATACTAGTCACATAAATTAAAAATATACAAAGGAGTTCCCTTGTGGCCTAGCAGTTAAGGGCCCAATGTTGTCACTGCTGTGGCTCGGGTTTGATCTCTGGCCTGGGGACTTCTGTCTGCCATAGGTGCAGTCAAAAAGTACCTACATACACTCACAAAACAACCATCCATGTTTTTCAACGACTCAGCTTTACACAGGAGAATATCACACCTAGACATGCCTTTTTTCTTTCCCCCTTTTTCTTTTTACAGCCTCACCTGCAGCATATGGAAGTTCCCAGGCTAGGGGTCAAATCAGAGCTGCAGCTGCCAGCCTAGACCACAACAGCCACAGCAATACTGGATCCAAGTCACATCTGCGATATACATGGCAGCCTGTGGCAATGCAACATCTTTAACCCACTGAGCGAGGCCAGGGACTAAACCCACATCCTCATGGATACAATGTCAGGTTCTTAACCCGCTGAACCACAATGGGAACTCCTCCCATGCCTTTAAATATCCACTCTGGACACAGTGTGGAGACTGGGTTCTAGGAGAGAAGCCTGCGGGTGGGGAGACCATTTAGAAGATTGTAGGAACGTGGGGAGCCTGAATTAACGCAGAGGCCATGGGATGAAGAGGAAAGACCAATCATCTCGGACCACCTCTGAGGGCTTCTCTACCCCACATCCAGTCTAATCCGCATGATCCTCGATTCTTCCTCCCTCTTCCTATCTCATGCCCTTGGTCTCCTCTCTCCATCCATCCCTGTGGCCACTGCCTTAGTGCAAAGTTTCTTGTCGGAAACCAAGGTCGCTGACCGTGCCCTTCTCCAGCATAGGAAATCCAGGAGGAGGCACACTTGGGCAAGACAATGACTTTGGTTTTGGACAGATTAATTTGCGGAAGGTGGTTGTATATGCAATCACCTACAAAGCTCAGGAGAGGGTCCTGGGCTGGAAAGATCCATATCTGGCAGCACACAAACGTGAAGCCACAGAAGGAGATAACACATCAGGGAGAACTTGGAGGTGAAAAGAGAAGAGGGCTGAGAATGGGCTATTTGTTTAAGGGGTGTGGGGTGTGGGAACTGGAAACCGTAGAAAGAAGGAAAGAAGAAGAGACCAGAGGTGAAGAGATTAAAAGTGAGTCATGGAAATTAAGGAGGAGGGAGGTTTCAAGGAGGAGGAAGTGCAGGGTCAGCAGCTAATGCAAACAGGTCAAAAGACATCAAGGCTGAGATGAGTACAGCAACAACAGGAAATGGCCTGAGAAACAGAGAAAATAGAAGCAGAGGGTACAGAAAATTTTGTCAAGAAATATGGCCTGGGAAGGGAAAGAGGGAGAGAGAACTGTAACCAGAGGGACTCAAGGAAGGAATTTTTAAAGAACGAGAACATTCTTTAAAATGAATATAGCACAGGGAACTACATTCAGTATAAGAACCTATAATGGAAAAGAATCTGGAAAATATATATAGCTGAATCACTTTGCTGCATACCTGAAACACTGTAGATTATCCAAACTTCAATTAAAAAAAAAATATTTTAAAGGATGAGAACTTGAGTATCTACAGAGGAAAGGTTTGGGAAAAGAGGAAGAGCCTGAAGATATAAGAGAAATGGGAAAATGGATGGTGGGGGATCCTGGTAGGATGGCAGGAGAAGGCGACGAGGGCAGAGTTCAAGGGCACAGCTGAAAGGGCTCACAGGGACTGAAGAAGGCACCTCTTCCCCTGGATGCAACGAATTTTCCAGCTTCCCTACTACTGCATCCACAGCTTTCTGCCCCCTGTACATTAAGACTGGTCTCTTAGTGAGGCGACCGTAAAGGGGCTCCACTTGCCCATTTCCTCTTTCCCAACCTCCTCCAACAAAGGCATGAACACTGAGGGGACCGAGGAGCAGGAAGGGCCAGGAGCCAGTGGGGCTGGGCCTGGAAAAGGGAATCGGCCTGTAACAGGACAAGAGAGATGTCAGCATCCCTCATAATCCCCAGCTCAACGCATCGACTCAATGGCAGGGCGGGTGGAGCGTCCTCCCTAATTTACAGGGAAATTGTCCTGGCTGCTCCACTGCTGAAACTCGTTCTCACTGCCCCCACCTCCCAACTCTGGGTCCGCCTCTCAGTGTTCACCTCCCCCCGCCCCTCTGGCCTTGGTTGTCCTTTCGCTGCTGGCTCCTGAAGGGTGGCTCTTCCTCCGGAGTTTGCCTTGTAGTCATGACTTTGACTCGCTAGTTTCTGTCTATATTGGGTAAAGGGATTTGAGGTGGTTAACAGAGATACACTGAATGGAACAAGATCTGTTTAACAATTAGATCATGAATCACAAGGAAAAACAAAGTTAGAAGAAACAGAGTAAATTCAAGGGCAAGGTGAAAATGCCAAAAATGCATTCCATAAGTTTCTGTAAACCTTATTTTAAATGGTCACAGAGTGATTTCTGAGCCTCCTAGAAGCCAATGTAAATAAAAAACAGGAGGAGGTATGCAATTCACTGTGCTTTTTTTATTTTTATGTCTTTTTAGGGCCACACCTGCAGCCATATGGAATTTCCCAGGCTAAGGGTCAAATTGGAGCTGAGGCTGCCAGCCTGCACCACAGCAATGGCAATACTGGATCTGCACCACATTTGCAATCTACACCGCAGCTTGCCAAAATGCCAGATCCCTGACCTACTGAGCGATGCCAGGGATCAAACCCACGTCCTCATGGATACTAGTCGGGTTCATTACTACTGAGCCACAACGGGAACTCCTGTGCTTTAAAATAAAAACAGATATATTGAAATATAAGAAAAAGGGAACCCAAAATAAAGGAGGGGCAAAGTGAACCTCCAGGAGGAGAGTAAAGGAAAATCCCAGGGTACCAGCCACTAGAGAGCACCAGAACATTCCTGGAGCTGTCCCCATCAGAGGAAACTGATGCGATACCTGCTGTATTTGAAAGTATTAGAGTTTAGACAAGTAGGGGAATGTTCAGCATGAAATAATGATAAATACACAGAAAATAAGCATAAAGACAATAATTATCTCCAGAATAAAAAAAATAAATAAAATAGTATAAGAAAGAAAAACTAACACTCTGCTACCCACAGCATTTCAGTGGTCATAATAATCATGAAATATCAGTATAAATGTTGATCATATTTATGGTATATTGAGAGAAGAAAATGATTATGAAATATTTATTATTTTAGTCTACTAAATTTTGGTGTAATTATATTTCTTACTATAAAAATGAAAAAGTGGAAAATCAAGAATTTACTATTTAGGAGTTCCCGTCGTGGTGCAGTGGTTAACGAATCCGACTAGGAACCATAAGGTTGCGGGTTCGATCCCTGCCCTTGCTCAGTGGGTTAACGATCCGGCGTTGCCGTGAGCTGTGGTGTAGGTTGCAGACGCAGCTCGGATCCTGCGTTGCTGTGGCTGCGGTGCAGGCCAGTGGCCACAGCTCCGATTAGACCCCTAGCCTGGGAACCTCCACATACCGCGGGTGCGGCCATAAAAACCCGCGGCCATAAAATGACAAAAAGGCAAAAAAAAAAAAAAAAAGAATTTACTATTTAGCGATATGAAAGTTTGTAAGAAAAAAAAAAGGCTTACACAGGGAGTTCTGGTGGTGGCTCAGCAGTAACAAATCCGACTCGTATCCATGATGAGGGTTCGATCCCTGGCCCCCCTCAGTGGGTTAAGGATTAGAGTTGCTGTGGAGCCGTGGTGTAGGTTGCAGATGTGGCTTGGATCTGGCGTGGCTGTGGCTGAGGTGCAGGCTGGCAGCTACAGCTCTGATTGGACCCTTAGCCTGGGAACCTCCATATGCCACACGTGCGGACCGAAAAAGCAAAAAAAGAAAAAAAACTGGGGAGCTACGGATCCGCTTCCAAGATGGCTCATTCACATGGCTGACTGTGGGAAGGAGGTCTCAGTTCCTCACCACACGGACCTCTCCACAAGGCTGCTTGAATGTTCTCACGACGAGCAGCCAAATTCCCCCAGAGTGGGCAGGATGAGAAAGAATGTGGTAAAAGCCACAGTACCTTTTATGATCTGGCTTCAGAAGTCACACACGCTGTGTCATTTCAGGTATGGTATAGGGACACACAGAACAGCTCTACTCAGTACGGGCAGTGACTACACAGACGTGAATTAGCAGGTGGCAAGGATTATTGAAGGCTGCTACACAAGTATTCAAAAAGTAGAAACTTGCCTAATAAAGTGAACCTCATCCTTATCATTCTTATAATAAGAACATGGATAAGCCCATGGCATAGCAGAGAAGCCCTGTTTTAAAAAGCTAGCCAACCAGAGGCCAAAATGGTATGTTCCAGCACCCAACTCCCTGAAAATCTCTGCAGGTCCGACTTATCCGTGGATAAGACCAGGGGTCTAGAGGAATGGTGGGAAATGCATGTCCTTTGCCTCCACTGATGCTATTTTTTGCAACCGAGCAGCTGGTAAATGTTGAGTTGCAGGGAGCTCAATGTTATACTATCTGACAAGTACACGGAGTTCAGCTCCTCCCTGCTACCAATTAAGAGCAAATCCACATTCTTTAATAGGCTGAGCTGGAGATGGGCTGTCATCCACCTGTGAAAGTTCAGGAGTCTGGCCGGGACACATGCGTGGCTGGAAGGACAGCCTCTCGCATGTAGGATCTGTCCTAGATGTACACAGCCTTGGCATAGAGGACATTCCAACCGGAAATCTACACCCTTCCCTTTTCCCAAGAGCAGAAAAATGACCCATTTCCTCTTTCAAAGTTCTGTCACCCTCAGGAGTTCCCTGGAGGCCTACTGGGTTAAGGATCAGGCATTGTCAATGCTGTGGCTTAGGTCACTGCTGTGGGGTGGGATCAATCACTGGCCTGAGAATTTCCACAGGCCACAAGTGTGGCCAAAAGATAGATAAAATTAAAAGTTAAAAAAAAAAAAAGGAGTTCCTGTCATAGTGCAGTGGAAATGAATCCAACTAGGAACCATGAGGTTGTGGGTTCGATCCCTGGCCTCTCTCAGTAGGTTAACGATCCGGCATTGCTGTAGTGTAGGCCAGCAGCAACAGCTCCGATTAGACCCCTAGCCTCGGAACTTCCATTTGCTGCAGGTGCGGTCCTTAAAGCAAAAAAAAAAAAAAAACCACTTTTTCTTTCTTTCTTTTTTTTTTAAGGGCTGCACCCATGGCAGATGCAGGTTTCCAGGCTAGGGATCGAATGGGAGTTACTGCTACTGGCCTACACCACAGCCACAGCAACGCTGGACCCTTGACAAACTGAGCGAGGCCACAGATCAAACCTGAATCCTCATGGATACTAGCTGGGCTGGTTACCGCTGAACCACAGTGGAAACTTCGGAAAAGGAGACTTTAAGCAAAGGCTTGAAGGAGATAAGAGAGTCAACCATCTTCCTTCCAGATGGAAGAAGAATGTTCCAAAGACAGGAAAGAGAAAGTGCAAAGGCCCAGAGGTCCCTATGACAGGTGTGTTCACGGATCAGCTAGTGATCAGTGTGAAGGGAAGACTGAGTGGGAGATGAGGTCAGAGAGATAACAGGTTAGTATGGGGGCCCTGGTACTTCATGGTAGTGTTTGTTGGTCTCACCTGGAGTCAGTGGGGAGCCTGAACTGAGACTCCCCATTTTTCACCTGTGTTACTACAGCAGTCTCCTGTCTGGCCTCCCTGACTCCAGCCCTCACCCTGTCTGCTCCACCTGTCCGTGCTGCCGGAGTCAGCTTTCTAAGACTCATCACTCCATTTTTTTTTTTTTTTAATGGCCTCCACCAAGGCATATGGAAGTTCCTGGGTCAGGGATCAAATCCGAGCTGCAGCTTTGAGCAGCTCTACAGCTGCAGCAACACCGGATCCTTTAACTCACTGCACTGGGCCAGGGATCGAACCCAAACCTCAGCAGTGACCAGATCCACTACAGTCAAATTCCTAACACACTGCACCACTGCAGGAACTCATCACTCCCATTCTTAACACCTTCAACAAACACCCCCAGCTGTCAACACACACACACACACACACACACACACACACACAATGTTGCCAGAAAATGTCAATTTTCTCCTTGAGGCTTTTCGTTTTTTGTCTTCTTAGAGCAGCACCCGTGGCATATGGAGGTTCCAGGCTAGGGGTCAAATTGGAGCTGCAGCTGCCGGCCTACACCACAGCCACAGCAATGCGGGATCCGAGCCACATCTGCAACAGCTCATGGCAATGCGGGATCCTTAACCCACTGAGTGGGACCAGGGACTGAACCTGCTCCTCGTGGATGCTAGTCAGCTTTCTTGCCACTGAGCCATGATGGGAAGTCCTCGTTGAGGCTTTAAAACTTTGTAATTTGGGCTTAGACCCACCTCTCTTATCTTCCTACAGTGCTGTCCAAGGAGCACGCCCTGCACCCAATCATGTGAAACCAACCCTAATTCCCTGTGTGGGGCCTGCCTCTCACCCAGTATTTGTTCCAGCTGCTCCTTCTGCTTCAACCCCTACCCCGTCCCTCTCTGCCAACAGCTCTAGTGCTTCCCTAAGTGGCCTGCGGGCGGGGAGGGGCCCGGAGGTTCCCCTTGGCATGTACCTCTTACTACGGCACTGCTCCATTGTCTTCTCATCATCTGTTCTTTCATCTGTCTACCCTAGAGAGCCCGCTGAAGATGAGACAGTGTCTTTTTCAACTCTGTATCTCTAGTTCCTGGCACACTCCTTTGCACATAGTAGCCGCTCAATTAAATTCTAGTTTTAAAATGAATGATCTGTTTCCTTCCCTCTTCAATCCTAACCCATGAAGCTGGAGTTAATCTTTCCTCTGCTCTTAAGCACTCTCTTGCACTTGAATTTGAGCAGTTACTACAGTCCAGCCTTCATTAGTTACGTGTGTACAGGTGTTCTATCCCTTCCTGGGTTATGAACAAACTGTCCAGGACACCAGAATTAATTTTGATAACTACACTCTACCCTCACCCCCACACCACCTAAGATGATGCCTCTCACGGGGAGATTCTAATAAAATTAAGACCATGGGCCAGACTGGTGTCTGATTTTTAGCTTCCAGGCCTGCGTGGTCTGGTCCAGCCATTTTACCTCTAAGCTTGTTCCTCCTTTTTTGGGAAACGTGTATGAGGATGGAGATGCCTAACTTCAGAGCACTACTGAAGGAGTTAAATGAGCACAGGGTTTGCTGTTTGATCAAGGGCTCAGCAAAGGCAGCTGTGATCATCAGAGGCACTGTGCAGAATTTCTCAAACTTGTGTGAAGTTCAGTCCCTTTTTTTTTGCTTTTTTTTTTTTTTTTTTTTTTTTTGCTTTTTAGGGCCGCACCCGCAGCATATGGAGGTTCCCAGGCTAGGAGTCAAATCGGAGCTGTAGCCGCCAGCCTACACCACAGCCACAGCAACGCCAGATCCGAGTCGCGTCTGTGACCTACACCACAGCTCACAGCAATGCCAGATCCTTAACCCACTGAGCAAGGCCAGGGATCGAACCCGCAACCTCATGGTTCCTAGTCGGGTTCGTTAACCACTGAGCCACGACGGGAACTCCAAGTTCAGTCCCTTTTAAAGGAGAAAATTTTCATGGGATCCTTTAGAACAAATGCAAAAACACTGACTTAAAAATAAGTTGTTGGAGTTCCCTTCGTGGCTCAGTGGTTAACAAACCCGACTAGGATCCATGAGGTTGTGGGTTCGATCCCTGGCCTTGCTCAGTGGATTACGGATCCAGCGTTGCTATGAGCTGTGGTGTAGGTCGCAGACATGGCTCGGATCCCACATTGCTATGGCTGTGGTGTAGGCCGGTAGCTACAGCTCTGATTCAACCCCTAGCCTGGGAACCTCCATAAGCCATGGGTGTGGCCCTAAAAAGACAAAGAAAAAAAAATTGTGTCTTTATAAGTGGTGTCAGAACTTTTGTAATGCTTCCCATAACAGTGAAAAGTCAAAATTCAAACAATTCTTGGAGAACCTGCAGAAGCTCAGACTATGTCCACAGACCCTAATGGAGGAGCCTTTGTTTACTAAGTTGACTTTGGGCAGAACCACAGGCAGAGGCAGGCGGGAGGCCACTGCCAGGGCCAGTCCCGGGGTTATCCTCCAGGGAACATTCATTGCCTTGGTCTGCAGAAAAAGAAGTCTTTTGTTCTTCCCACGGGGAGGTGGAGGGGGGAGGCCAGGGAGGAGGAGCCAAAAGGCCAGCGGTTCGTCCCTGGCGACTCTAGCCTGATGTGGGTCCAGCCCGTGGGTGTGAGTGACCTCCCACCAGAGCTCCGAGCCAGCAGCGCCTTGCACAAGACTGAGGGGAGGAGGACTGTGGGCAGAGGCAGAAAGAAGTTCAAAGGAAACAATGCAACTCCGAAATTTTTTATCTGCAGCAGATGGGAAAATCAGCGGGGCAGGAATGGGTTATCTGAGCAAAGAAGCAATTAAATATAAAGACGGACCCCTGTTCCCACTCCTTCTTGGCCCCAGATCTTGCAGGGGCTGAGGAACCTTTGGGGGCCTGCTGCCCTGCTGGTCCCTAAATGCCACTTCTCCACCTCACACCTCCCAGAACACCTTCCTTCCCTCTCCTCTCTCCTAGCAGAAGCCAGTGTCTGGGCCACAGACCCAGA
Source organism: Catagonus wagneri (assembly GCA_004024745.2). Classification (NCBI taxonomy): domain Eukaryota; kingdom Metazoa; phylum Chordata; class Mammalia; order Artiodactyla; family Tayassuidae; genus Catagonus; species Catagonus wagneri. The sequence goes on from PVHT020004943.1 coordinate 1,029,637, forward strand.
GTGGAAACATCTAGGGATTTTCCAGCTCACATTTCAAAGAGATCTGGAGCGCTCCCTCCCCACCAGCAGCACAGGGCCGCTTCTCCCCCAAAGACAGGCCGAGGCCTCAGTAGTAAACAGACCAACCGCACAGCATTCCCGCTCCCCCAAAAACTAAATAAAAGTCTAAACGATCATCAAGACGGCCAGCAGTGGCCTCACGGTGCAAATCCGACCCCGGAATGAATCTGCAGAGGGCAGCAGCCTCTCCAGGCTCTCTTTCCTCTCCCAAGAGGCTCACGCTTGAAATGCTATTTTCCTCCCATCAGGAGACTTTGGAAAGATACAGGCATGAAGCCAAGCCTAGCATCCTAAAAACATTCCCGGGGCAACTCTGCAGGGGCAGACAGTGCCCGTGTCCTCTAGCCACCTCACGCGAGTGACACAGCTCCTGGGAGGCCCCCTCCCCCACAGCTGTCAGATCACCCGGCGACAGCGCTGGTAGAGGCAGGAAATGCCAGGACCAGCACCTCCTAGGAAGGTACTGGATTAGCGGGAAAGCAGTTCTGCTCCAAATCACTGTAGTGTTTACGCGGTCTGGGAAAGTGAAACTCAGCTGTTGACCCAGAGCCCAAAGGCCCAAGCAGAGCTTCCTTTTCTTCTGTCATTTTCTTCTGCTTCAACCCCTTCCTTCCCTCCTCCCTTCCCCACTGGAAACTGGAAGTGTTTTCCACAGGCCTATTTGGCCATGTGTGCCACAGGTCTTACTTAGTCTGATTTCTAGGAACTAGCCCAAGAAAATGTTTGCTTTGGTTTATATCTGTAAGTGTTCTCTTTGCAGCGTTATCTATAATAAACATAAAATGACCCAACAGCAAGAGACTGAGTAAAGGACAGTATCCTTGTTCCCTAAAATCTAGGCGAAAAAATATGGAGAAAAGTTCGAGCTCTACTGGGAATTTTTAAAAAAGTATTTTTCCAGGAGTTCCCATTGGCACAACAGAAACGAATCTGACTAGGAACCATGAGGTTGCGGGTTCGATCTGTGGCCTCGCTCAGTGGATTTAGGATCCTGCGTTGCCGTGAGCTGTTGTGTAGGTCACAGATGTGGCTAGGATCCTGCGTTGTTGTGGCTCTGGCATAGGCTGGCAGCTACAGCTCTGATTCCATATGCCGCAAGTGCGACCCTAAAAAGCCAAAAAAAAAAAAAAAAAAGGTATTTTCCAAAACATTCTTTTCAATGAGATAAAGACAGAGAAAAACAAAAATATGTAAAAAAGAAGACTGGAAAGGAGTTCCCGGGCGGCTCAGCAGTTAGGGATCTGTTATTGTCATTACTGCTGTGGCACAGGTTTTATCCCTGACCAGGGAACTTACACATGCCACAGGCGAGGCCAAAAAAAGGGGTAGCTCCCCTTGTGACTCAGAGGGTTACGAACCCAACTAGTATCCATGAGGATGCAGGTTCAGTCCCCGGCCTCGCTCAGTGGGTTAAGGAGCCACATTGCCCTGAAGCTGCAGCTCCAATTCAGACCCTAGCCTAAGAACTTCCACATGCCGCAGGTGTGGCCCTAAAAAGAAAAAAAAAAGAGTGTTGGAAAAATACGCTGTCATGTGGTAGGACTATGGATGATTTTTTTCTTTGTACTTCTCAATTTTTCCACAATTAACATGTATTATATTTTAGTCAAGGTTTAAAAAGCAATAAACTGCCAGTCTTTCTAAAACACAGACACATGCTTTTACCCAATACACATATCTGTAGAACAAATATCACTTTGTCCTCTGAGAAAAGCCAGAGTTGGAAAGGGCAGAGGACACAGGGCAGGTGGTGATCACTGGCTGATCATTAAGGATCATTGGCTGATCATTAATAAGTCTACAAATAACAAATGCTGGAGAGGGTGTGGAGAAAAGGGAACCCTCCTACACCATTGGTGGGAATGTAAATTGGTACAACCACTATGGAGAAAGGTGTGGAGGGTCTTCAGAAAACTGAATATAGAACTACCATATGATCCAGCAATCCCACTCCTGGGCATATATCCAGACAAAACTACAATTAAAAAAGATGCATACACCCCTATGTTCATAGCAGCACTATTTACAATAGCCAAGACATGGAAACAACCTAAACGTCCATCAACAGATGAATGGATTAGGAAGATGTGGTACATATACACAATGGAATACTACTCGGCCATTAAAAAGAACAAAATAATGTCATTTCCAGCAACATGGATGCAACTACAGATTATCATACTAAATGATGTAAGTCAGAAAGAGAAAGGCAAATACCATATAATATCACTTATAGGTGGAATCTAAAATATGGCACAAATGAATCTATCTATAAAACAGAAACAGACTCACAGACATAGAGAACAGACTTGTGGCTGCCAAGAGGGAGGGGGAGGGAGTGGAATGGATTTGGAGTTTGGGATTAACAGATGAAAACTTTTACATTTATAATGGATATGCAATGAGGTACTGCCATACAGCACAGGGAACTATATCCAGTCCCTTGGAATAGACCATGATGGAAGATAATATAAGAAAGGGAATGTATATATATATCTATGACTGGTTCATTTTGCTGTCTAGCAGAAACTGGCACAACACTGCATATCAACTATACTTTAATTTTTTTTAATTTTAATTAAAAAGAAGAATCACTGGCTGGCAGGTCTGCCTACATAATTTGCAGGGCCCAGTGCAAAATGAAACCAGCAGCAGCGGGGGCGGGGGGGTGCACTCCCTTTTCCAAAATTAAGAATTTCAAGACTGCAATAGCAGGAGTTCCTCTTGTGGCTTAAAGGTAACGAACCTGACTAGTATCCATGGGGACTTGCGTTCGAACCCTGACCTTGCTCAGTGGGTTAAGGATCCAGCATTGCTGTGAGCTGTGGTGTAGGTGGCAGATGAGACTCAGATCTGGCATTGCTGTGGCTGTGGCATAGGCCGGCAGCTACAGTTCCGATTCAACCCCTAGCTTGGGAACTTTCATATGCCACGGGTGCAGCCCTAAAAAAAAAAATAAGACTGCAATAGCAAAGCATAAATCAAGGGTGGGGCCCTTCTAACTAAGGGGCTCTGGGCGGCTGCCTAGGTCACATAACCAGAAAGCTGGCCCTGGTCATTGACCTGGAGCAGAACACTGCAGCCCAGCAGGTGAGGGTTTGCAGACAGGCAACAAGCTGCGAGGAGTTGACGGGGGGCCCCACTGCCTCCTCACCTGCTGCTAAACAGATTTTCATTCTTCATGAGTTCAGCTTCCCAACAATCAACCTCTGGGACAGCGACACGCTTCATCACATACACGCAAATCAGAAGCCAGCCAAGATGACTTAAACTCTGGATCATAATCGCCCTTTCTCTCTTTTGAAGGTAACCGCTTATTTATTCTATTTTAAGGATACTAGAAAGATGCCAGGTCATCTTCTACCCTGAAATTAATGACAGTCCCTACTTAGAAGAGATTGTGGAATTTTTTAAAAGCAATTTTTGATTGTCTTCTCTTCAGAACCATCAGGAACTCTGGATTTGCATAGCTTCATGGTCTCTTTCTGGTCTAAGTCCCCCACCTTGGCCCCCCTCCCTGCACTTTTTTTTGCCAGTCCCTTCATTTTGAGAGCTGAGAGGAAATTCATTAACAAATTCACTCCAGAGCATTATTCATTCCACATGTCTCACTCCGCGGTTTTTAATATCAGGAGTTACAGTAAATCACCCCTGAGCTGTGATCCCGTGAATCTAACGAGGCGCTCAGAGCAGCATCTCTGCTAATGACCGAGGGAAGGCAAGGCTGCAGGAGTGTTGATTCCCCTTGTCTGGGGTGAGCAAGCTCATTACCTAACCCTTGGATTAAATTACGTGCAAAGCAAATCTCTCCCTCTGCAGCCAGTCACAGCAGCCGCCTGCTGCAGAAATGTAAACAAATCAGGTCCAAACCACAGCCAGACACCTGCCTGAGCCAAACCTTGCAAAAAATGGATGCAGAGTTGCTCAGGCAGAAACGCACACACTAAACTTCTTCCTCAAACTTCTCCAGGACACTTTGCAGGAGGCCAGGTCAGGGGTGGGCTGGGCAAGGCCCCAGTTCTACCCCTCACCCCAAAGGCCAGAAGAGTCCCTCTTGTTTCCTAAGATGCAGCACGTGGAGCTTTGCCCCATGGCCAGCCGTTCCAAGGCCTCTGAACCTCTTCCCTCTTGACTCTTCCTTTTTTATCTTTCTGAAAACTGAACAAAATTGAATGCTGGAAAACACTGTGAGGATCATCTAATTCCGCTCCTCTAACACTTGCATCCTCCACAAAGCCCCACCCAACATTCATCCAGCCTTTGCTTGAACACCTCCAGGAACAGGAAGCTCACTACCACCTAGGGTAATGCAAAACATTCTAGCACAGGACTGACCATTCTTCCTTTTGTTAACTGGAACTCCCTCTCTTTGTGTAACCTACCTCTTCTGAAAGCTTTGTTCTACACTTCAGGGCCAGATAAAGCAGCTATTATGATGAGCTTTCTGATATTTGAAGACAGCGCTCTTACTTCCCATACGTCTTCTCTTCGGTGGGTGTTAACTACACCAGTTTCCGGTGACTTTGGCCTGGGACAGCCTCTTGGAGTTTTCGTGCTTGTAAAATGAAGAGAACAACATCAACTTTCAGGATTGTTGTTGGGATTAAAAAGAACACATGCAAAACATTTCACAGGAGCCCAGCATACAGTAGATGCCTAATAAATGACACCTGTTCTAATTATCCTCCTCACCTAGGATAGAAAAGAACAGTGCTTCTCCCATCTGACCACAGCAGAGCAACCAGGCTGTCGGCCCTCCTCTGCCTCTAAAGCTGTGCTTCTATTCACTCGGTTTAAGGAGAATCACCCTCCAGAGCCAGTCACACCACAGAGACCTACTCACATAAACCTTGTATCAAACAAAACCTTGAAGAGTTTTTTTTTGGCTTTTTAGGGCCACATCTGCGGCATATGGAGGTTCCCAGGCTAGGAGTCTAACGGGAGATACAGCTGCCGGCCCACGCCACAGCTATGCTGGATCCTTAACCCACTGAGCGAGGCCAGGGATCAAACCTGCAACCTCGTGGTTCCTAGTTGGATTCGTTTCCGCTGAGCCACGACGAGAACTCCGAAGCCTTATTTGCTTTAAGCCTCTCATGCGACTAAAGGTGGTTGTGAAATGGGAAGATGCTAGTCAAGTGCACAGAGTAAGGGCTCAAAAACGAGAGGAGCTGTTAGCTGTTACCAGGAACACACATGGTCCAGGAGGAGAAGGGGATGCAGGCTGTGAGGAGACTTGATGGGGACCCCCTGCACGCTCAGCTCGCCCTTACTTCTTCTCAGCCTGATTCTAGTCATCTCTTGCTGCCTTTGTGCCAAATTCCCGCTGGTGTTGCCTGTTGCCCTCTTTCTTCTCAAGCTCCCAGCTGCTTCCCAGCCCCTCACCCTCAGCAGGCCGTCTTCCAAACCACACTGGGATTCTCGGAGTTGCCACAGTGGCTCAGTGGTTAGCGACACCAACCAGTATCCACTGAGGATGCGGGTTCCATTCCTGGCCTTGTTCCGTGGGTTGAGGATCCCGCGTTGCCCTGAGCTGTGATGTGTTGGTCACAGACGCGTCAGGATCCGCGTTGCTGTGGCTGTGGCGTAGGTCGGCAGCTGTAGCTCCGATTAGACCCCTAGCCTCCATATGCCACAGGTGTGGCCCTAGAAAGTTTAAAAAAAAGGGGGGGAGGGGACTGGGACTCATTTTTTTTTTTGGAAGTTCCCTGGTCAGAAACAGAACCTGTGCCACGGCAGTAACCAGATCCACAGCAGTGACAACGCGGGAGCCTTAAACCGCTGAGCAACCCAGAAACTCCAATACTGGGATCTTTCTAAGGCCATTTCCCTCGGTATCTCGGCCCCTTGCGCCTTTCTGAGAAAACTTGTCCTTTTTCCTCCCCTCACCTCCGTCCTCATCCTGAACCGCCTGGCTCCCTGTCTCCGCTAACACAACAACCCTTCCTAGACTCCTACCTTCTCCCCTCTGGAAAAAAATACCATGGGGCGTCAGGAGACGAGCAGCGGCACCACTGCGAAGAATTCCTGCGCCCGGGGAAAATGAAGACGGACGCACAGTGACGTCGGCGTCCCCACTTCCGGGGTCTGCCGAGGACCCGCCCACGTGGGCACAAGGCGGCCTGAGCCAGGATGCTTACACCACGTGCGAAAGTGAGAAGTGGAAACAAATAACAGGAGGGGAGGGACGTGGCTTATTAATGCAGCAGGGCTTGAAATGAAGTAACCAGAGCTCTGTGATCCTCTTGGTCAGTCCGCAAAATAACGCTGAGGTTTAAAAGACTGCCTACATGTATTTATAAGAGGTGTGAATTTTATATGAATTTTAAAACCTACAGAATCATCCTTTCAAGCTACATTGGTTGTACAGATATGTGTAATAAACATGTTTGTGGTTTTTTTGTTTGTTGTTTTTGGGTTTTTTTTTTTTTTACTTTTTAGGGCCACGCCCGTGGCATATGTAGGCCTGACTACGCCAAAGCCACAGCAACACAGGATCCAAACAGAGCCTGCGACCTACACCATAGCTCAGGGCAACGCCAGATCCTTAACCCACTGTGCAAGGCCAGGGATCTAACCTGCAACCTCATGGTTCCTAGTCGTTCCTAGTCGGATTCATTTCCGCTGTGCCATGGTGGGAACTCTATGTGTGCGTGCTTAAACGTGTGTGCTTAATGCAAGGGACTCATACTAACTTTTTTTTTCTTTTTTTGCCTTTTGTCATTTTAGGGTCGCACCCACAGCTTGTGATGGTTCCCAGGCTAGGGGTCTAATCGGAGCTGTAGCTGCAGCCACAGCAATGCAGGATCCGAGCCGCGTCTGCGACCTACACCACAGCTCAGGGCAACGCTGGATCGTTAACCCACTGAGCAAGGCCAGGGAATCGAATCCGCAACCTCATGGTTCCTAGTCGGATTCGTTAACCACTGAGCCATGACGGGAACTCATACTAACTTAAGGATGGTAATTACCTGTGAGGAGGGAGAGAGAACTGAGGATGGGAGGGGGATTAGCTGAATCTGTAAGCTTCTGTGTCTTTTTTAAAGAAAGGGGGAAAGTACCATATCAAGCATCAGAAATGTTAACATTTCAAGTCTGAGGTGTGATTCATGATTGGCAGTTACATTATTTTTTGTACTTTCAAAATATTTAATAATTAAAAATACATGCCCCAACTGCCCTCTTTAAAAACCCGCAGAACATAAATCCCAATTTGTGGCTGATAATTTGTCTGCAATTTACAGACGTTCAAATGAATAGTGAAGTCTGATTTCAATGAGTTTACTCCTACCTCAATTTAAAATCCAGTGATAAAACTCCCATTTCCCCTATATCTCCCCTTATCTACTTAATTATTAAGCTCGTGTTTCTAATTTCCATCTTTAAAGCTTCCCCTAGATACCTAAACAGTACACAACAATAACAAATATTTCACCTCAGTCAAGACTAAGCAGGGCTGGAAAGGACAAAGAGAGGAAGAGAAGGGAACTTCCAGGTCATTATCAGGAATGAGAGGAGAAAACCACATCTATTTGTGTTTACCTCTCTTGTGCTGGGAAGGGAAAATGCTTAAGAATCCAGTTCATTAGTTAGAGATTCCAGAGGTAGAAACCACCGCATCAGTAGCCACTGCCAGCAGAAAGCATGCACCTGCTTCCTAAGCCACTGAGTAAATTGACCCCGTCATGCCGAAGGCACTGGAAGGGTACAGTGAGCTAAGAAATACTCGCATGACTTAAGAGTCCCAGACCAGATGTCAGTAAAGCCTCTTCCAGATTAAAATAGCCTATGCTTCTGGTCCATGCAGTAAGTACTCCACCAAACTCTTTGTGACTCCAATAAAGGTACCTGGCATGTGCCGACTTTAAATCTTTCACAGCCCTTTAAATCTTGTTCTGCCCTAGTCTAGAGCGGACAGCAGATTAGAAATAGCGATGAGATTTCTCAGAGTGGATCCCAAGGCTACAGGGTGAACTGACAGGTGACAGTGAGGGAGGAGAAAGGAGAAAAGCTCAGAAGAAAAGCATCATGGCCGCATCGTACACAGAATAATTGGTTCTGAAGGCATCAGGGCATAACGGCACATATAGTAATTGATGTTGATAACTCTGAGTCATCACAAGGTTAAATCATAGATATGTCACCTCGAGCTGATCTCTCCACTCACTCACAAAATATTTATTGGACACCTAGTATATGCCTGACTCTGTCTGGGTCCCCAGGATAGAAAGATGGATAAGGCATGGTCCCTGCCCTCAAAAGTCTCTCTGGACTTCAATTTCTTTCTTTGTAAAATGATGGAGCTAAACACAGTAATTCCCAAGATTCCTTCCTGGAGGTCCTAAAAGCGGCATGCATTAGGGCTTGAACCTCAGCAGTCCTGTGCGATGGTAATCCGGGTAACATAATCCTATTTTGCAAATGAGCCCTGAGACTCTGGTTATCATCCGACTCAAGGTCACACAGTTAATGAGAGGCAGAGCCAAGACGCTCAGCCCTGTGAACCAGTCACACTGAAATAGAAGTCTTCTTCCTCCCACCCCGTGCTCTTTCCACACTATCTGCCTTCCTCCAAAAGGGCAAGCAGGCTAGAAGGAGAACAGATCATGCATTTGACAACTGCCTGGATTTACGGTCTGGAATACAATATTCAGCAGCTACAAAACAAAAATCATGTGCAATTGGACAGTAATAAATATCTGCAAGGCCAAGTGCAACCAAAATGGCATCGAAGGATCTGTCAAAATCAACAGCAAGATAAATCCAAAAAGCCAATAGTGATGGCTTCTAGGGACCCGGCTGAACAACTAGAATATCTCTGAGAGAAAAAAATGTGGTAGAAAGAAAGAGGCAGGTTGGGAGCACTATATTTAAAAAAAAAGAAAGAAAGAAAAGAAAACTGAAAACAAAACACACATTACGGCAGGTGGAGTTGGTTCAGGCAGAGAAAAGACGGGGCTGCTTCAATAGGCCCCAGTATCTTCCCTCACGGCTGGCACAGGGAACCTGTCAACCGCCCATTACTGATTATGTAGAGACTATGGTGGGAAAGGTGCCCTGCCTTCCCACTGACGACGTAGAGAGAGAGAGGGCAGCCGAAGAGCCACTGGATCAAGACAGAGGGTTGATCACCAAACAGAGATGGCCCCCAGCACTGTCCAATCTGAGACAGCAAGTCATGGCCCCAGGAGCAAGCATTTGGTGAGCACCTTTATTGTTCCAGATATTTTGCTATATATTTTATAACCACTAGTCCATGCATCCCTCCCGACAAGTCTTCCAGTGGGTAAGACTCACTGACATGCAGAGAACTGATTTGCCCAGAATTACGTGGCCAGCGAGTGGCCGAGCAAGGCTTTGAACTCAGCTTGTTATCGGAGCCCCAGCCCCTCTCCATCCATCCCCAGTCTCCAAGACTTGGTTCTGGCCCCACCACACTTATTAGCTATGCAACCTTAGACAGATCGTTTATCTGTGTGATTCTCAGGGTCCTGAGACCTGCCCATCTCAGTGAACTGTAAAGGTCCGAGGAGATAAAAAGCACAAACAGGAATTTCCTGTCGTGGCTCAGCGGTAACAAACCCACTAGTATCCATGAGGGTGCATGTTTGATCTCTGGCCTCACTCAGTTTGTTAAGGATCCAGGGTTGCCGTGAGCTGTGGTGTGGGTCACAGACACAGTTCAAATTTGGCATTGCTGTAGCTGTGGCTGTGCTGGCAGCTGTACTTCCGATTTGACCCCTAGCCCAGGAACTTCCATATGCCATAGGCACAGCCCTAAAAAGCAAAAAAAAAAAAAAGGCATGAATTTTTTTTAATCTGAAAAGGCTCCTGCAATCAGGATGATATCGATAACAATAAAAAACTTTTTTTTTTGGCCTGCCCTAGGCTAGGGATTGAACCCAAGCCACGGCAGTGACAACACCGCATCCTTAATCACTAAGCTACCAGGGAACTCCAAAATCATACTTCTTGAGCCTCTACTCTGTGCCAGGCACGAGGTTTACTGCTTTACAGGGATTACGTCACTTCATTCTCACAACAATCTATGAAATCGGTATTACCCACATTATATAAATCAGGAAACTGAGGCTCACAGAGGCTCACAAGTGGCAGGACAGGGCTGGGAACAGGCTAAACTACTCCAGAACCCCTGCTGTGAACCAGACGCTGAACCGCAAAGGCCTTCTGTAGTTTTATTGCCCCCACCCTCCACCCCACAGCCACAGGGCTTAGCTGTGCTGGCCTACTTTGAGACCAGCCCCTTACATGTAGGAGCTAGAAATCGTCGCTGTGGGAAGGCCAGCACGTTGCGCAGTTGAAAGCAGACTGCTTTCCGTTTTTATCTGTAGCTTGTCTTTGTCCAACTGAATTGAAAAATGCCACGGAGAACATCTGCTGCCTGCTGGCCTGAGTTAGCTCCTGAGTTAGGAGACGAACCTGCCCAGAAATCCCAAGGTTCAGAGTCCTGTGGGGGGCACGGACACAAGAATGTCTGGAGCCCCACCTCTGAGCCAGGCTCTGGGTTAGGCCCTGAGGACACAAAGAGGAACAAGACACAACCCACCGTGTTACCTGCTCCAGCTGGGATGCACACAGGGTGAATCAGTGCCCAGAGAAAGGGGCCCCCGACTCTGCTCCGGCCAGATGGGAGTGGAAACAGCCGGAAAAGCACAGCCCCCGCAAGGAAGTGGGGCTTCAGAGCTACATTCCGATTGTCTGCAGTGCTGAAGAGTTGGCATCAGTCCTCATGGCAACAATCCTGTTGGGGAGATATTATTATCTTTTTTTTTTTGACTTTTTGCCTTATCTAGGGCCGCACCCACGGCATATGGAGGTTCCCAGGCTAGGGGTCTAACAGGAGCTGTAGCTGCCGGCCTACACCACAGCCACAGCAACGCGGGATCTGAGCCGCGTCTGCAACCTACACCACAGCTCACGGCAACGCCGGATCCTTAACCCACTGAGCAAGGCCAGGGATCGAACCAGCAACCTCATGGTTCTTAGTCGGATTCATGAACCACTGAGCCACGACGGGAACTCTGAGGACGCAGGTTTGATCCCTAGCCCCACACAGTGGGTTAAGGTTCTGGCATTGCCGTGAGCTGTGGTGTAGGTCACAGACTCAGATCCTGCATTGCTGTGGCTGTGGCATAGGCCGGCAGCTGTAGCTCTGATTCGACCCCTAGCCTGGGAACTTCCCTATGCTGCGGGTTCGGCTCTAAAAAGACAAAAAACAAAAACGAGAAAAAGGAGTGTTTATTTTAGGGATTCAGGCATTTTGTAGACCCCAAGGGCTAGAAATGTGCCGTGAGCCCAGGAGGGCTGGTTCAAGATGGGACACGCACGCTGGCCCCATCAGTCGCCCTCTCACTCCCGCCTCTGCTTCTGTCTGGTGTCTCCTCACCCTTCTCCCTCTGCAGTCTGGCTCTGTCTCTCTGCAGCAGGGCAAAAGATGCCTTCTCAGACCTAAACAGCTCTGATCCACAATTCTAAAGCCCCAGGAGAGAGAATCTGATTTGCTCCTCTTGGCCCCACAGCTCTGGACAGGGAGTAAGGGCCCATCCTCAGAGAAGGTGGGGTCTGGGCGGCTGGGCAGACCCCGGACGTCATGCCGGGATGTTCCGGAATGTGTCCAACTCCAGATACTGTCAGAACCCAGGTTCTGGAGAGAGGGTGCTGAGAGGGTTTCGTTTTTAACTTTCTCACTCTGCCCTTTAAAGCAGTACATTGGCTCCCACATTTATAATTCTTCTGTGGAGTTATTAAATCCATAAATAAAGATTTAATCTTTTAAGTTCTGCATTGTGAGAGCAGAGGAGCAGACAGAGGAGAGCTGAAGGGCCTTGGTGGCCAGGGTAGCAAAGGAAGAAGTGGCCAGGCTGCTGGGGCAGAGGAGAGGGAGAGGCTGCAGCAGGAGCAAAGCGCAGAAGGATGGCCTCTGCCCTACGGGCTGAAGGAACAGAAGAACCCGCCTGAGGCAGCGACCACCCTGCCGAGGCAGCCACAGAGAGGCTAGACCCCAGGCCCTAGGAGACCTATCCTGCAGGCTGGGAGAAATACCAGCACAGATCTCCAAAGAGGCATGCTTTGATCTTGAGCAGGTAGAGAAATGGGGAGCAGTGGACAGGGGTGCTCTCAGGAGTCTTAGGGAAGGGGTGCCTATCCAAGGAGGAGGGTGAGAAGGAATCCAGAAAACCCGAGACCAGAGGAGGAGGAAGAGGGAAAGGGTTCTGATTCCTGTTGAGCTCAGAGCCTATAATCCCAGAGGAAGCAGTGACAGCTGAATCAACAGCTTCATTCCTTACATCTCTGCCCTCTCCCTCCCCACCAGCCGGGGCTCAGACGTGGGCTCAGACGTGGGCTCAGGTTCCTTGATTGAAAACGGCGAGAGGAACGTGTTGGTTTCTCTGGCAGGCAGATGCACAGACGGCAGCGGGGAGGAGAGGCTACTGAGAACGGAGAGGAGAGCTGGGGAGGCACGGTGGGAAACTCTGAGGGCAGAGTGGGGGCCAAGGGAGCCCTCTTGACCTTGCCTCCCCTGATGGAGAGGTGACGCCTGGGCTAGAGATCTGGCGGACAGCTGTCCCCGCAGCAGCAGGCCCCCCTGCCTCTTCATGCTAATCCCACCTCCCCTTGCCCGGCTCTTTACTGTCTCGGGGCCAGCTGTTAGGAGCAGATGTGGACCTTCTCTTTGGGCTCGTAGCCCCTCTTTCCCCCACTAGGGCCTCAAGCTTTCCACAGCCTTTTTGCTCAGCCCGAACCAGAGGTGATGGCCTCTTTCTGCCAAGTTATGTGTCACGGAGGGTCTGAGAAGGGGCGGCGAGGCTGTTTTTTGATGATAGGATTCAGCAACGCAGGCTCTCTCCTCTAGCAGCAGATAATTTAATGAAATTGGACAGTTCACTGGATCTGCCCACAGAGTTCCACTCACCTTCTAAAACACTTCCAAAATAGCACTAGCTATTGTACACCAGCCAAAAAGGAAAAAAGCAAAGAAAGAAATGACAAGGCCCCAGAGATGTCTGCCCTTTCAGAAAAGTCTAAGTGAACTTTTCCAAAGAAAATTTAAGGGGGGAAGGGGGGACCTGCTTTTTCCCCTCTCACCAAGGAACCAGGCAAGCCCCAAAGGCGGCACACGCCTTGGGAGGAGGAAGGTCGCAGGTGTTAGCGTGCGCTCCTCGCACAGATGTCACCGTCGCACAGTCTCGGAGCTATTCCCTCCTCAGGGTCATCAAAAAGCCAGTTTCCTCCCCGCCCTGGCGTTTGCTGTGTACCTCTCCAGACACGACCCGGCCCTTCAGCAGCTCACAGTCAGACACTGACGCGCGAAGCCGCCCCTCCCCACGTGCGCATGCGCACACGCCCCCTTCAGGGCCCGAACCCCGCCTCGCAGGGCTGCCAGCGGGAGCTCCCTCCTCCTCCACTCCTTGCTCGTGCACCGCGCGCGGCTGGAGCCAGATGTTCCGTGGGCAGACCCCCTCCGTGGGCTGACAGGCGGTGATTACTGCTGCCAGCCCCACATTAGAGGGAACTGAATGGGAGCGAGCCCCCGCCCGCCCCAGGCTCCCTACAATAGCGCCTTTGTGAGGTGCGGCGCTGCCTCCCCAACCTCGGTCAGGGCAGCTCCGCCTGGGGAGACGAGGAAAGAAGACAAAGGGGGGATCTCGGGGCCCTGATCCCCCTACCCCGAATGGAGGAGGAGAGATGTACTGGGGTGGGGGTGGGGAGTGGGGGGAGAGGCCTGTTCCTTTCCCCTCCCCGCATGGGATCAATAACCAGGACCCCCGGGGCTGCCTGACGTCAGCGGCGCTGTCAAAATGCTGGATCTTGTCCAGCCGCCCGCCTTGCTCCTGGGCGTTGGACATGAGGGCTGAGGCTGGAAGGGGGCCTGGTACAGAGCTCAGCAGATTCCCAGAGACGACCGGAGTCCAAAGCCGGGGCTTCCTCCTCCTGCCCCATCTCCCTCCTGCGGAAGGCCTGCCGCATTTCCAGACCCGAGGCCAGAGTGCTCGCTCGGCCTGAGAGTGTTAAGTGTCCTGGACAGACTGCAGCCAGGTTCCAGGACTGGCCTAGGGAGGTGGGGCCGAGCAGGGTGGAGAGAGGGATGTGCTGGGAAACTGGTGAGACCAACACTGGGGACTGGGTCATTGCCCCTCCTCCTTGCCCAAACCGCAGACGCAGCGGCAGCAGGAAAATCAGAGTGGTTCAGACCAAGCACGATTGTGCAACCTGGCCCCGGGGGCCACCCCGAGCCTCACGCCCAGCATGCCAGCGGGGCTCAGCGTTGGGGGCAGAGTCCAGAGGTGAGACTTCAGGCTCTTAGTGACCACCACCACCCAGGCCTTGGGGCTCTCGCATCCATCCTTGACTTCGCTGTGACTAAAATCCAGTTTCTGCTTCAAAACCTCAGAGAACTGGAAGCGCTGCCCCGGGGCCCGTCTCGTGGCCAGAGGCACGGTGCCGCTGGTGGTTCTGAGAGGGCTGCTGTGGACCTTGGTGGGTGTGGAGGGAGGCCTTGCGCCCAACCTCCTGAACTGGCGGGGTTCTGCCGCCTCTCCAAGGCGCCTCACAGTAAAATCTGTAACCGGAGAAGTCCCCTCTCCCTCAGCAAGGAGGCCAGCCAAGTCCTTCATGTGGCTTAAGGAGTGGGGATGGGGTGGGGGAGAAAAATGGAGGATCATGGGGAGAAACCTGATCGGAGGGCTACCCCAAACAAACACAGGCGAGAAGCAGTGGATTTTCCTTTTAATGCAAAACGCCGCAGTACAAAAAAAACGAGTCTCCGGGTTCTGAGTTCTTTAGGGCATGGAAAGGAGAAAGGAGAGGGCAGAATTCAAAGTCTCCCCCTAGCCCTCTCTCCCCTGACTCACACCGAGGCACCAAAGAAGCTGTGGCCTGTTCACCAGCGTCACCCCCCTGTGAGGGTCAGAGCTCTGGGTCTGAGTCATCTTTCACTGGCCTGAAATTCTGAAATTCGTTGATAATGGGGTCAGGAGAGAAGGAGTGAAGGTTGCAGGCTTTCTCTCTTTTAGCTCCAGAGGGATTCCTCAAGATCCGGAGTCCCATGTGAAATGAAGGGGCAAGGAGAGTTCGGTTTCCATTGGCTAAAAATAGGAGATTTGAACCGCAACTTGCCCACATTTGGAGAATGAGGAGCAGAAACTTTGGTAGGGATATAAATGTATGGAGATGAGATTCAGAAAACAAGACCAGCTCCCTCAAACTTCTTCCTCTTTCTTCCTCATCTCCAGCTTATAGACAATCTGGTAGCCGTCATCCCAGGCGTAGAGCTGGCGCTCTCGGGGGTTATAGCGGAGGCTGGCATGGGCACCATATCGGCGGGGGAAATAAGGGAGTGCTGCCCTTTCAGGGGTCAGGGTGCCACTGGCATCAAAGGAGCACTGGATGCGGGCCCGACTGGCCGGGCGAGTATTATAGACGACGTACAGGGTCCCACAGATGACAAAGGCAGCCTCCGCATTCTCTCTGGGACACGGTGTGTCCCACTGCTGCTCTGTGTCCAGTGTCTGTGGGTCTAACTTGGCCAGACACAGGTGCCTGTCATCCTCCCGGGTGGCATAGACAGCCCAAAGGCCCTCCTCATCAGCTGCCAGGTCTATGTACGTGTCCGCCGTCAGCCCGTACGGGGGGATCAGACCCTCTGCTGGAAACACTGAACTGTCCACCACTGTTCGGTTTGTCAGGTGGAATTTGATGAGCTGCAAAGTGTTCTCCAACTCACCACCCCCTCCAGGGCCTCCAGGGGGCCTCCGGGCATAATAAAGAAAGCCACCATATACCAGCTGGCCCGTGCCTACCCAGGGGAAGGGCACCCGGATTCGGGAAGCTTTCCGGGCAGCCATGGCCAGGGTGAAGTCACGCAGCCTTGGGAAGACAAAGGCTGTGTCATTCTGGGTCCCATCCAACACGTAGATCTTCTCTGTTGGCCCCAGTGGATCCTTGGTCCACAGACCAGCTGGGCCACCGAACCGCTTCAGGATCTTCATTGATCTCACCTGAGAGATTGTGTAGCCACAGTCTGGTGGGAAAGGAGAAAAGTACAGGACAAGGAAATACAGGCAAGAGTTAGACGCTCACTGCAGGACTCCCCCCACGGTGGGCCATTTGGAGAACAGAAGGCCGTTGCCCAGTGGACGCCTCCGCTCTTACAAGGACTGGGAAAAAGGGCACCACAGAGGCTTGGATCCCCAGAGATTCTCCTTAACAAACTTGATGCTACAGATTTCCCTAAGAGATTCCAGAAAATAGAGCTCAATGGACAGGGATACGGAGGAAAAAGTGAAAGAACCGAGGATGAATAAAGGTACTGAGAGTGTCAGGGGCCTGTTTCAGATCACTGACCTGTCACCATGTCGTATTTCTCATTCCTTCTGCCCTTGCCTTTGGTCCCAGGGCCTCCGGTCACCTTCTCATCCACCTCCACACAGGGGGAGGCTGGGTTCTGGGTCTCCAGATAGTCCACCTCCCGCTCCAGACGGTCCACTCGCCCCGAGATGGTGTCAGCCTCAGTTCTCAGCGCCTCCCGCTCCTTCTCGGCCACCTCCAGCAGCGGCAGCATCTTGTTCTTGAAGTCGCGCAGCTCAGCAGCGTGCCGACTGCTCTGGTCCTGGCACTGGGCCAGCCGTTCCTGAAGGGACAGGGAAGCAGGAGGGCGGGCTGAAGGGTTACAGCTCCCAGGCAAGGAGAGGCCCAACTCGGGCATCAGGAGCGGGGGGAAAAGTACAAACTCGGCCAGGCATCAACGTCCCCCTTCAACCCCCACAGAATGGAAACCCAAAGTTCGGAGATGCTAAATGTGCAAAGAGCCCGGCTAAGATTCACCGAGGCCCCTGTCTGGACCTCTGTCCCTCAGCCTGCATTCTGTGAGCCCTGCCACTGAGTCTCCTGAGCCTCTGGGGCAGTCTACGCACCTGGGGGTGAGAAGGGGTCTCTGTTCCATTATACAAGCCTCATTTCAGGAAGTAGGCTGCTACAGACTTCGCACTGTTGAAAAGGCAGAAAGCTGCAGATCCTCTGAGAACTTCGGGCTTTCACAGAATCATCAGCTCATCCCAAGATGCAACCCGCACAATCGCCTCACTTTCACTCTGTTCCCCTATCCCCTCTAATCCTGGGGTAAAATGCAAAGGTCTCTTCGCTTTGGAATTGCCCTGTGTATGTGGGGGAAGAGGAGGGCTTGCGATTCTGAAGGTCCTCTTATTAAAAGAGGGAGTTTTCTGTAGATTCTTACAGAGCCCCAACTTGTCATCCCCGGATCCCTGACAAACTGGGCAAATCAACAGAAGATGTGGAATCCTTCCAGGCGGGGCCAGGACAGGAGGAGGCACTCACCTCTAAGGCAGCTAGTCGGCGTTCCATGTACTCCACGAGGTGGTGCTGCTGTCCTCGAAGGGGTCCCGACCACGACAAAAGGAACAGGACGAGGACAGGAGTGAGGGGCCCCATGTCGGCGGGAGAGCGGGGCCGGGGCAGACCCAGCGTACAGTCGTGTGCGCCGGCCTCCTCCACTCCAGCCGGGCCAGCTTTGGAGGCGGGGTGGGGGCGGTGCCTCCTCTTTCTGGATCTCCCCTTCTCTCTCACTACTCTGGAATGCTTTCAGTCTCTTTACGGGCCCCAACCCCCTCCCTTCCGCCTGGATTGATCAAACACAGATGGCCCTATTGCAGAGAAGCCAGAGCCTTAACCACCTCCCGCCTGGAATTGTAGGCTCCCCAGGAGAGGGGAAGGAGATTGGAAACCCTAGGGCAAAGGCCTTCTGGGCAGTCACCCAGGAAAAGATGCTAGCAGCGGGAGGCAGAGGCCCCAGAGAAAAGAGCAAACTCCATTCCTGTTTCAGAATGCTTCCAGTGCTGAATTAAGAAACAAACCTTCATTAATTCCTTCCTTTCCCAGCCATAATTGCATGGATTGTTTTCTGCCTTTAGTGGAAGCTGGAAGCAGGGGTGATGAGGTTTGAGGGGAAGAGATGGGAAAAGAGGCCACGGAGGTCAAGTCTGTACTACCTCTTCTACAGCTCACTGGCGCCACCTTGTGCTAAATAAGCACCTGATGGCATCTCAGGATTAATAGGGAAACCAAGGCTTAGACCTCACCTCTTGAGGAAAATTTTCCACAAAGCAAGCCAAGTAGATTGAATTTACAGGGGCTTTCATGATTAAAATGCAGTTTTCCCCACGGAGTATCCAACTATTTATGGGGGCTATCTCAAACTCTCTCTGATTTAGCCTAAAAAAGAAAATGTAACTGAAATAAACTATAAAAAAAGCCCAAAATAGGCCATCGAGAAATGAGTAAATTCTTGATTATCTAGAAGTGAGACTGACAGCAGAGCTTTTCTATATATAGTCTTCCTTTGCCTGAAATCATCTATGTACATTCTCTTAACAAAACTGGGGAGCGTCCAGTGAGTTCACGCTAATTTTACACTCACCTATTTAGGGGAAAAGAAAAAAAATCTGAAGAACAGGTTGAGGTCTAAATCAAAATAAATGCATTCTGACTTCCCTACTAATAGGAGAGAACAGATTATGGATCGTTTCTCTTGGTTATGGCCCCAAAGGGCCTTTTTAAATGTTTCTCATTTCCATATCCCAAGGAGGACAGCAGGAATGAGCCCAAAATGAATTAATGGCCACCGTAAGGTAGACTTGTCCTAAAACACATGCATCAAAAGAAGTCAAACGAACACAGCATTTATTCAGAGACCTGAAGTGATGAATCTAGACAAATCTCTAATTCTTTATCAGGAGAAATTTTACTCACTTTAATCAAGACAAATCTGATCAGATGTCCTTTTCCTCTGGGAAAAAATAGCGTCTCCTTGTGGTTACTGTTATTTTCATTCTGCTACTTTAGATGTCTGGTGGAACATGCTAGGAGGCAAAGTTTAATTATAGCCAGTGTAAGAGGTTTCCGACTCTTTCAGAGGGCCAGATTCAGATGATCTTAAGTTAGGGCCCTGGACACTCCATTCTTGGGAAGTGTTCCCTACCAACCCCTATTCATTTCTGTTGTGGAGATTTGTATGAAGAATGAATTTGTCTCTTAACACTCTACTGATGTTCAGATGTAATGTATTTGGCCATTCCAAAGATGCCTATTATTGATCCTTTGGTACACTTATCACAGATGTCAAAGACAGCGCTTGAATCAGAAAATTTATCCATTTTATTGATGCATTGCAATTGCTCTACATTTTACCATATTATGTAGAAAATACTGAAAATACAAGCTACTTTGTAAAACTAAAGACAAACATTGAATCCAAAGATAAACTATGTTTTACACAATGGACCCTTTTCCCGTAGTTAGTATTAAATTTTAAATATCTATTTCCTTTGTTAAAATGATTATTTTACATACTCCCTAAGTACATCTGCATTACAAACAAAGCTCAGTAATCTCAGAAACTGTTTCTAGAGGCTTGTTGTAAAAGGAAGCGCACAACCAGAAAAGGGAGAAAGCAAAAAAAGTTTAAATCGCACACAATAACTAGCATATCAAATACATTTAATAAAGTTGGAATTCCATTGCAATATCAAGGATTCAAAGCAGAAATACTAACATTACATATAATGTACATAAAATGTACTGCTACATGTAGTGAGATTATTTTTCAAGCTGAATCAAAACCACACATTATATAAAGTTTAGCAACAAACAACCATGTAGACATGCTGTACCATCCATCAGTTTAAAAAAAAAAAAAAAAAGTCGAAATAGGAAGCAGGCTTGGGTCATTCCTGTCACTGAGAGGCAATTTCATTTCCTATCTTAAGACAAATCACCCTAACCAGTGGGTTTTTGCATAATAATGCTGAAGAAAACACATACTACTGTGCTTGCCCGGCTCAGGGCAGTCAAGCTCGGCCCCTCTAGTGGAGGACGATGGATAGTCACAGCTGTTTAAATGGAGTTATTCCTGGGCCTGCGATTTTAGCTGAGCACTGACTGTAGTTATCGCTTCCTGGGAGCAAATGAAAACTCCAGAATGATCTAGTGTCCTGCTGAGCTTAGAGTGGCTCTACCTAACCCTTCCCACTTTCTCTCTCACCCTGAAGGGAGAAGTTGGAAATACTAATTCTGAGAGGACTTAAAAGCCTTAAGCTGGTCTGAGGTCAGGCCACTGCAACCTGGGCCAGATGCTCACTTTATTCCCAGGGCTTCTTCCCCCATCCTGTCAGGGCCCGTGATGTTAAGCCCCAGGGACAGGATCTAAAGCCACACCGAGCACATATACACAGACGTGGGTGGATGTTTACCTTGGTAAATCTGAAATGCCAATTTGCAAACTAAGACTGAAAATGTTTAAAATTCTTAAAGCCACATGCTGCTAGTAAGGTGATTAAGGTAAAAACACAAGCTCTTGGTATTGTCTTCTCCCCGTGAAGACTCCTATCTTAAGTGGTATCCACTTACCGAACTGGGGATGGGGTGGGGTTGGGTGGGTTCCGGTGCAGTGTTTTGTAGTTGTTTTTTTTTTTTTCCCTGCATCTCATTTCTTACGAAAACAACAAATCTTATCCCTTGTAGAGGAAAGATAAGGAACAAAACGTGTTCATCAGAAACTAGATCTGCCTTTGAGCAAGAAAATGAGAATGTGCTTGGCAAAAAGAGACACAAAGATCACATATGCTGACCAGAAAACTATATAATACCAGTGACAGAAACTATACAAACCGCTTGGGTATCTTGACCAATAATGCTGAAAACACAACTCAATATAATGATAAAAAATATATATAGAAAACACCAACATGTTCCTGGTAGGCTGTACTGACTATCTGCCCCCTCTTGAAAGCCCTTCCTCCTTACAATGAAGAAATTCCAAATACCTTGACAGCTCCTCGGTGTTCAACCTGGTACAGAGCTTGCTGACCAGGCTCCATGAAATCTCCCATCTCCATCCTGCACCTCCTTGACACCATCTCTACAAAGAACCAGTCCTAGACTTATCCCTCAAATACATAACTTTCAGTTCAGATGGAACACGTCTAGATCTCAGGGTTAACCTTCTTTCCCCAAATCTTTCACGGGCAGGAACTTCGCCATCCCTAGTGCCCTCTACCTGACTCAGATCCGAGCAGGAGCTGAGAGTACAAGGACAATTTCACAATTTGAAGGGCCCCAAGAATCCACAAGGTGTTACAAAGAAACCTCAAGAGGCCAATGACTCCACAGGCTTTGGTTCCTTCTCAATATTCTTTACCGGCTAAGAAACCTTTCTGTGAGTTCCCTGTCACCAGCGGCATCACAAAACTCCTCCTCATAGTACAGGGACGTGGTAAGCAATACAACAGGCTCTTTGGTATAAACACATCTGTTACATGTTTTGTCAACAAGCAAATATTTTACTAGGAATGTCAACTATTTGCAGGAAGGACTGCCACATGGAAAAAAGGAAAAATTAATCTCATCTAAAAGTGATTGCACATACTTAAAAAAATGCCTATTTAATATTGGCTTGACTCTTCTCACCTGCTTCCCAAATTCTCACAGAAGCAAGGTAGCAACAACGCACAGTGAGAGAGCCACGTGGGGAAAACGCTTCTGCGAGGACTCAGCTGAGAACCCAAAATGGAAAGGGGTAGAGGTGACGGTAAAAAAGAGAAGCTGCTGTTTTTATTTTTCACTGTCGGCAGGGAAGCTGAGAACAATGCATATACACAACACAGCTACTAATCCTGTTCTGATAAATCCCAGTGAACAGCTCAGGGTCCACGGGGGCTTGCTGGTCCAACCTAAGGCAAGCTCACTGTAAACTCTATGAACCACTACATTATCATATAAGGCACTACAATAAGGGAAGGAGGAGAGAAGGAAGGAAGAGACACACACGGAACAACTCCTCACCAGACACACCTGTGCAAAACAATTCCAAGAGTCTCCTCTCCTTGCAGGCAATGCCCCTGCTCACTCAGCACTACAGTAATATGCTCTAATATAGTTGCAATTAGTTCACATACATTCCAACAAGTATCAGTTCATTTTGGTTTAAATACAATGGAGACATCGATTCCGTCTCTGGGGGTAACACTGGAGGATCAGATACACACTAAATACACAATTCAAGTGTAATCACTACACATTTGATTACAAATAACATTTTGGGTTAGCAGGAAAAATTGCTTGTTATAGGTCTTCTAATCAATATGTACATATTTAATTATGCAAAATATTAAAACACCACCAATTACAAAACTTCTAAAATATTTTTAAATTCAGTAATAAATTTTTAAAATATTTTTTGCAATTCCTACATGCACATATTGTATAAGTCTGAATAAGAGAGCATTCAATTTGCTGCTGGCATACAAAGAAAGCTACTTTAAAGTATAAAAGCTATACACAACGTTCTTATCTGGTGTCAGATTCTCTAGCTTTTGCCCCAAATAAATCACATAGAATGAAGGAAGAGATGAGGCAAAGAGAGAGAGAGGTGTATTATTGAAAATTCATACTAAATCTTCGGGCAAAGCTCATCAATGCCAGTATCGCATAATACAAAGAGATTTTGCGTATAGTAAGTCAGTCACCGCCATACATTAATAACCACCTTAATGGCTTTTCTAATAATAAAATTCAAGCTGAATCAGAGAGAAGAACTTTTAAAAAATAATTTAAAAAGAACACACAGGGCTTCATTTAAAAATACCTGATGCTTTCACGGTAGGTATAGATTCTCTCACACTAAGTTGCCAGCAAATGGTGA
The DNA here is from genome assembly GCA_004024745.2 of Catagonus wagneri. Lineage (NCBI taxonomy): Eukaryota > Metazoa > Chordata > Mammalia > Artiodactyla > Tayassuidae > Catagonus > Catagonus wagneri. Next base: position 1,052,432 of record PVHT020004943.1, read on the forward strand.
GCTGCCTCTTTAACATTACTCTATAATTAACACAGGAGCAACTGAGAGAACCCCGAAAGTAACACAAAGTAGTATGTAACCAGCTTTGCAAAAATAACAATTTTCCGTTAAGTATAATGTGATATGAAAACAAAACTAAAACACTAAGTTTAAACGTCCCATTAGCAAGGGAAAAATTTTGAGAAGTGCGAGATAGTAAAATACAGACTTGTGCAAGCTGCTCTTAAAATAAGCGATTAAGTCTTGGTTTTTAAATAAGCAGAAAGTAATAATTTTTTCTTTTCTTACTTGTTACCAGATTTCAAGTCTTCCCATCAGCATTGTTTCTCTGATCAGCAATTACAATAAAATAAAGTTAAATAAAGAGGGGCTTCACTTGTTTTTAAAAGCATTTATAGAAATCAAGTCAGAGAGAGAAAATATTTTTCAAAGGGTAACTTCAGAATGATCTCTCTTCCTGGGTAATTGCAGAAGATGGGCATCTGAACTCTTCCAAATACCAAAAATGCTGTCACAAAAATAAAGAATTAAAAAATAGGGCAGACTCCGGGAGACTACAACAATGCAGTCAACACTGAGACAGGTTCCCCGAGAAAAGCCTTCTGCTTCAGTGGGCCCCTGCAGAGCAAGTTGCTGGCTACGAAGTTTCAGGAGAGGGTAAGGGAGGAAGGAGCTCATCACGGCTCATTATTACGAACTCTGACTCCTCCTCCCTCATGCTCACCAACTACAAGTAAGAATACTGGCTGATCTTGGTAGGACTCAGTGGGTATCCAGTGTAAATTGCTGAGCCTCGGGAAGACCCGATATAAGACTGGGTGGCAAACTGGTGTTGGTACTGAGCAGGGGCCACACTGGCAGAAGTGAGGAGACTGGGCCCAACACTGACAGGGACCTGGTGCACCAGAGTGCTAGGGTGGGTGGTATAGGCTGCGGCATGCCTTGAGGAGCCCTGGGGGGAGAAGAGATGAGCAATGGAGCTGGTGGAGCCCAATGCAGCAGCAGAGGTGGGGGCAGCATACGTATACAGGTGAGGCTGGCTTGGCAGGTGAGCAGGGGCCGGGGCGAGGTGTGGGTGGCCCGATGAGTGTAGTGGGCTGCCATGCTGGAAGGCGTAGGGGGCTTGGGAGAGCGGGGCCACAAAGGCCTGCTGCCTGCGGGGAGCAGGGTTGCTGCTTCTCTCCTGCGAGGTTGGAGCTGACGATGACTGCTGGTTCTGGAAGGAGGAAGAAGGGAGTAAGGAATCTTGAGATCACTCGGATCAGGGGACCAAAGGCCAGTTTGAGAGCTGAAGTTCGAACTTATACTGCTTCTGGGCTGCCACAGCACAGAATCTCCCCAACCGGCAATGCTATCAGAAGTCAGCCATCCATCCCATCCCCCTGCCTCTGGGCAGAACAGATCCTAACCCAGCCCAGATAGCAGAGGTTTGCTCTCAAGTTTGACAGAGAAAGGGGGAAATCAAGATTTCACAGGGTTATCCACTCCTGCACATGAATAACTGTTGACTCAACTCACCCTATTCTGGTGTCAGTGACCTTGAATTTTTCCTAATCTTTCTTCCTTGCCATTGTTTTCTTTCGATCTCCTCTAAGTTCTTCGTATCCCTCTTGAACTGTGGAGCCTAAAACACATGCACTACCTCGAACTTAAATTTGCACCTGCACATGCTTTCTCCTTCTCTCTCACACGCATAGTACACACACACACAGTTACACCCTCATATTTACACTTTCTTACTACTGGTAGACATCGCTCAAGCACCAGAATTTTAGCTGAGCAAAAAGTGAACACAAACAGAACAGTGACTCTCCCCACCCCAACAAAGGAGCAGATTGGGGGGCGGGGGGGACACCCCAAGTCCCAGACTCAAGCAACACGCAGGACTAGAACCCGTTAAGTGGCCAGAAAGCTTTTCACTGTCTCTTGCCTCAAGTAAACAGTGTAAGGCACCTGGGCAATAAAAGAAGAGAATCTAGTCTCGATGCAGGTGATGGTGTGGAACGAGGCACGGACTAAAGCATCTTAGGCTCTTTCTAAATTCCAGATATTTCTCTAATCTTCCAGGATAGACTAGGGAGGTCTGATAGAAATCCTGCAAAGTACATCCTGAACGCACTTGAGAGGGAATGAAGAGACACAGCACATGCAGATATGACGCAGGCCACGGAACACCAAACTGTTTTGACACAAAAGGGGCTTCATTTGGCTTTATTTAGCAATCCAGCCAGAAGCAGGGTTCTCCAGAGAGTAACAACAGGGGGAGGCCCAAACAGAAGGCAGCAGCCCCTAGCTCTTACCTGGCTAAGGTTGAGTGGCTGTGCTACGCTGGTTCCCCCGCGTTGAGCTCGATACCCTGTGGGGGTGATACAACATCCAGATGACTGCCCACTCACTGAAGCCACTGGCTTGGTCTTACTGCTCAGGAGACCTAAAAAAGGGTACGAGGTTTGCAAGAATTAAGGTTTCATGTGTATTTCACTTTTTCAATCTCATTACACCAGAAGAACAAAAATTGTTACCATTTCTTTTCTGTCTTCCTACAGAGCTCCATAAAGGATCTTCAAAAGTTTTCCTTCAGTAAATACTACCTAATCCCCTGTAATGTGTAAGGTACTATCAGAAATACAAACACAGGAGTTCCCGTCCTGGCTCAGTGGAGTTATCAAACCCAACTAGTATTGATGAGCATGCGGGTTCGCTCCCTGGCCTTGCTCATTTGGGTTAAGGATCACGGCGTTGTGGTGTAGGTCACAGACGCTGCTCGGATCCCACGCTGCTGTACCTGTGGCATAGGCCAGCAGCTACAGCTCTGATTTGACCTGGGAACCTCCATATACCACGGGTGCGGCCCTAAAGAGACCAAAAAAAAAAAAAAAAAAGGAGGAGGAAGAAAGAAAGAAAGAAGAAATACAAACACAAGTAAGACCCAGTCCCTACCCCAAGGATACCTGGAGGGATTAAGTAAGCACAGAGATGACAATGTGAAGCTGAGTAAAATACTGGTTAATACTTAGGACATTTAAATGTCAAAGGGGTTTGAAAGAAGGCAAGAGTATGACTTGTTGGACAGTCACTGTCTTTAGATTCTAAGAAATTGCACGGTAATTGAATATAAGCATGATCGCTATTCAGATTTTTGTTTTCCTCTGTGGTCTCACTAAGACAACAGGAGCATTTGTTCACTGACTGCTGGAGCAGCCCATTTTCTTTGGACCCAACAGGGCAGAGAGCTGCTAACGACACCGCTCAGTAGCCTGGCTTCAGGAAAACCTGTCTTGTCTGCAATGGAACAGCTGTCTACTTCTGAGGAGGGGAACCACACGTCACCTTCAAACTAGAACCGCGTGTATGTCTCTGGCGGTAATATAATCACAGTAAAACATTAACTTACAGAAGTATGGAATAGACAGTTATACTGATGCCAAAAATTCATCACTCCTTTGATGTATTTAGAGTTGCCACTGGAAAAGAGATGCCTAGACAAGGACTACATTTTCTGGGCCCCCTTGCCTCTCGGGGGGCCACGAGATGAGTTTTCACTGTTTCCAGGATTGAAGAGTTTAAAGACTACATGCCTCCTCCAAACCTTCTTTCTCCTCCTGACTGGATGCTGAGAAGTCCAAGGCTCTGATCCTCAACTCCCTGCAGCCCTACCAACCAGGAGCACTTGCACTGGGAACTCATGTGAGTAAGAAACAAACGTCTATTATATTAAGCCAGGAAAACTAGGGCTTGTTACCATAGTCGGCATGACCAAATAACTGAACCAGGGCACCTAAACCCAGGACCTCACAGAACAAAAAAGATGGAGGTAATCAGGTTGATAATAAAACCCACAAACTCAGCAACGTATATACCACTGGGTGAGGAAAGATCTAAAGTATATACCGTTTTTTAAAAAAACTTTTGTACTTTTAATATTATCATTTCCTTTCCATTTCTGGATTGTTGAATTTAAATCACTTGTGGCAAAAAAAAAATTGCCCCATTCTCCCTGCCATACAACAGATGTCTTATGCATTTTCTCTCATCAACAGCGAGTGTATTTCTGAGACTACAAGCTAATTTTATATTAATCCAATCAAAATAAGCACAGGAGAGAGTTCCCATTGTGGCTCAGCAGGTTAAGAACCCGACATAGTCTCCGTGAGGTTGCGGGTTCAATCCCTGGCCTCACTCAGTGGGTTAAGGATCTGGTGTTGCCAAAAACTGTGGTGTCTTGCTCAGGTCCAGTGTTGCTGTGGCTGCAATGTAAGCCTGCAGCTTCAAGTTCTGATTTCAACTCCTAGCCTGGGAACTTCCTTCCATATGCAGCAGGTGTGGTCATAAAAAAAGAAAAAATAAATAAATAAGCTTAGAAAGATAAATTAATGGCCCAAAGTAATTTCACATCACAGAGAACTGATTTCTGAATTAAGAAATTTTTAAGAAAATCTATGCCTATGCCACTGGTTTATATACCACTGGTGTTACGTAAATTAGAACAAAATATTAACAATTATACACATCAAAGGAGAACTCAACTCCAGCTGTGGAAATACTCACCTGAGGCCTGGGTTGCTACAGTGCAGTCACCAAGCTGAGTTTTCAGTGGAGGCACAATGATAGTGCGGGTGCCTGTGCCATCCCCCACGACTCTGCCGGGCCCCTCGGGAAGGGGTCCACTATTGCCCCGGAGAGCACTCAGGGTATCAGTGGAATATGGGCTGCTCAAGGAAGAGTCAGAGTCTGGAGAATCATTGACAGTGACATAACTGATGACATTAGACCTTGCCTTCAGGCCAGAGCTGACAAAAAGAAAATACACGGAAATTTAACCCCCTTTTAGCAATGCTTCTTTGATGGTCTCTAGTTCTTCCTTAGTAACAATGATGATGATCATGATGATAGTAATAATAATAACAGTAGCAGCAATAACTTCTGAGAGCTTATACATCAAAAACTATTCTTGGAGTTCCCGTCATGGCAAAAGGGAAAAGATAAACAGATCTTATCTTTTCTTTTTGCTTTTTTTAGGGCTGTACCCACGGCATATGGAACTTCCCAGGCTAGGGGTCGAATCAGAGCTACAGCTGCCAACCTGCCCCACAGCTCACAGCAACACCAGGTCCTTAAGCTGCTGAGCCACAATGGGAACTCCAAGCACTATTTTTTTTTGCCTTTCTGTCATTTTAGGGCCGCACTCACGGCATGTGGAGGTTTCCGGGCTAGGGGTCTAATCGGAGCTGTTAGCCGTTGGCCTACACCGCAGTCACATCAACGCAGGATCCAAGCCGCGTCTGCAACCTACACCACAGCTCACAGCAACGCCGGATCCTTAACCCACTGAGCAAGGGCAGGGATCGAACCATCAACCTCATGGTTCCTAGTTGGATTCGTTAACTGCTGCACCACGATGGGACCTACACATTTCTCACCGAATCATCTCAACACTTCTAGGAAGCAGGTAGTATTATCCTGGTTTTGCGGATAAGGGAACTGAGGCAGAGGGAGATTAAAAAACTTGATCCAAGTCACAAAAATGATAAGAGGGTGAGGACAGGATTCAGACCCAGGACAGAATGACTGCAGAGCACACATCTCTAACAACTATTTCATGTTGCCTCTTAGCCATTCCCATTCACAGTTACTTCAACAGTATTCTTCCAACACCACTTCTCCTCCATATCATCCTGCTAAACTATCAATGGTTCCTTACTGTACCCAATCAAACTTCTGTTTTTTAAAAAGTTTCTTCACAACTGATCCCACCTTACTAACTTGAATTTTTCCTTAATTTTTAATAGGATTGGCCCTAGTCAAAGCAATCCTGCTGGTTATATAATTTTGGCCAGTATTAAGCCACTTTTCCTCACTGCAAAGTTTACTTCTTTCCTTCTCCAAATCATTTGAAAGACCACTTTCAAAATTGAGCTTCAAGTCTACTTACCATTTGTAAATACTGTTTTGTAACTGTAAATACCATTTTGTAAATAGCCCTTTTGAAGTATTTCATTCTAAACTTACTCTTTCAAGCTCATTTAAACTTCGTTTACATATGACTTTAAGTCTCCTAAGTGACTTTCAATCCTACCTCCTCAGGTAAAAGTAGGGTTATTCCTTCTTTTCACATGCCTAACACCAAAAACCCAAAGAAGAACAGAGAACAGTCAAGGCAACTGACTCCATTCACTCTATGAGAGATGTGTATCACAGTTCTTAAATGTGGCCACTCTCTTTTAGTTAACTGCCCAATTAAGGATTTGGATTAAGGTGCTGGAATAAGAGGAAATAATCTGGTACTTAAATTCTTAAACTGAATGACCATATAGCAGAAGGGGTAAAAGAAGGTAACTTAAAGTTCTACCTCTTCCAAAGAGGCTGTAAATTTCAAATCTACCAACTTGTTCCAATTAACCATTGTTTATATGCTTCTGTTACAGTATCTGTTTTCAGATTCTGAAGTTCCCTAAAGGCAGGGGATCATGTCTGAGCATCCAAATCAGGGAAGCCAGACAAAGTAATATATACCTTCCATCTAATGTATCTGAAAAAGCTGATTTAACTAATGAACACAGGTAATATTACAGAAAACCTGACAAGGCTCAGTTGTGGAAACTTGAGTGCTCTGGCTCAGTCATCCAAGGCCATACTTCCAAAATATCCCTTTTCAGTCCTTTCGTTCATAGCCCAAACTGGGTCACTTGCCTCAAACCAAACGGCTAAGACCAAGGGCAGCCACTGAGCCAGGGAACCATTCACCTGTCTTACCTATTGGGCTTATATTTGTTGTCTTCTTCCTCATCAGTGTCACTGCGGATAGTGATGACACTCACAGGAGGGCTGGGAGTATCTGGAATGATAATTGGCTGATGCTGATCTTGTACAGGGACTAGGGAATTATAAGAAGATGTGGTACGGAGGGGGCTGCTTCCAACCAGAGAATAGACTTGAGAAGGCAGAACATCCAGAGAGGACCTGTTGGAAAAAGTCACAGGAAAGATCATCCAGTGCTTGGTCCCCAAACTATTTATCTTTTACCTAGGGCTCTTTCAAGTTTGCCCTTTGATTCCCTTTTACAGACTCATTAACAATACACTCCACTATAAAAATTCCAATAAAAAATAAACTAAGCCAGGGTTTCTAGGGACAAGAACATACATTTTATTTTTGTATGCTCTTTACCCCATGGTTAAATTTCACTTTGTAAAGTAGGCAGAAAAATAAAAATATTAGCAAAAAGAAGGCTGGATTCAAAGTGGCAGCAGAAAGAAATGATTAGCATAACCAAGACACCTCTGTATACATGCTCAAAGGTTAGCTCTCTTCAACTGGCAGCTTCTTACTGCTCCATAGCAAAAGTATCTATAGCACAACACTCTAAATGCCAGGTGATATATCTCTCAAACTGACAATTTTTAATTATTAGTCTTAACAAAGACTTACTTAGAAGAGACTGGAGCAGACTGCTTATTCTTCTTTGCAGGGAGCGAACTGGATTGTTGTTGTCTGACAACATGGGCAACGCCGACATTAAGGGGCTGAGCAGTGGCCAGTGTCACGTGGTTAGTTAGCAAAGACGGCTGCTGCATAATAGTGCTGTACTGGTTGCCATGAGAGTGGGCATTCCTGTAAGAGCAGCAAGAGTGGATGCCTAAAACACTGGGAAATCAGGACCAAATGCAATTAAAACAACCAAATAAAACTGTTTTTGGGTTCCTAGATTATAAGGCTGTGGAGTTTTCACTGTCTAGTTGCCTTTTTTTTTTTTTTCGCTTTTTAGGGCTGCACTCGCAGCACATGGAAGTTCCCAGGCTAGGGATCGAATCGGAGCTATAGCTGCCGGCCTACAGCAACACAGGATCCAAGCCATGTTGCGACCTATGCCTCAGCCCACGGCAACGCCGGATCCTTAACCCACTGAGCTGAGGCCAGGGATCAAACCCGAATCCTCACGGATACTAGTCGGATTCATTTCCACTACACCACAAGAGGAACTCCCTGTATAGTTTCTAACTGCATTAAAACTTATTTTTTTAAGTTATTATTATTATTATTTTCTCTTTTGTCGTTTTAGGGCCACACCCGTGGCATGTGGAGGTTCCCAGGCTAGGGGTCTAATTGGAGCTACTACAGCTGCCAGCCTTCACCACAGCCACAGCAACGCAGGATCCGAGCTGTGTCTGCAACCTACACCACAGCTCATGGCAATGCCAGATCCTTAACCCACTCAGTGAGGCCAGGAATCAAACCTGCAACCTGTTGGTTCCTAGACGGATTCGTTTCCGCTAAGCCACAACAGGAACTCCACATAAAACTTTCTTTAAAACTGAAGAAAATAACTCCTGAACTTAGAACCTATTATTTTCTTGTATTCAAAGTTTTCTTACAACTCTGTCTCTCAGCCTGATATGGATTTCTTCTTCCAGAATCTCACACAGAGATAAATCTCCTTTCCTTTATTTTCCTCCTGTCTCACCAAGTCCGCAGGTGTCCCTGCCCTAAGGGACCTGCCCTTGCGAATCTCCCAGAGAGGAACACAAGACACTTGCCTCCAGTCTGTGAGCTGCTGGCCACTGCCCATGGCCTCTGGAATCACTGCTGTGGGCTGGACAGAGTTGTGGAGAGCTACCCCAGGCAACTGTTGCCAAGTTGAAGGCAGGAGAATTTGTTGGGTTCCTCCAGGCCAAGCCTGCTGTAAGGAAACACACACAAAAAGATCCAGACTTGACTCATTCTTGGCTTTTTCTTCTGTTTTTTAGATGAAAGAAAAATTCATATCTAAAAGAAGTTGCTCGTAGATTGTTAACTTGCAGAGATTAAAAAAGAAAGAAAGTCAGAGGGGCTCAAGGTTACAAGTCTTATGAACAGGGAAAGAGGACATGCTGCCTTCTCTTGGCCACCTCCATAACCTGACCACGAGGGTATTGAAGAGAAGACCCCTGTGGTTAAGAGTTTTTATTATACTGTAAAGCAAAGGAGTCTGAAAGTTCAAAGGCAGGCACTAGTTAAATGCTGGAGTAACATTTTTGCAGAGTCTTAAGACATCCCTAGAAACAGTTAAGATCGCTCTCTTGAGATTAAAAATAGGAATTTAAAAATCTGAGTGCTAATCAGATAAAAGACATCAGGTCAATTCAACCCATAAAACAAAGGGGAGAATTGTTCCCCTTTAAAAGGTTAGTACTTGGAAAATGGAGCCAGATGTGGATGACCAAAGGCCAAAATCCTTCCACAAACAAGCTTAAACCAGAAAGAGAAAGCTAACTCCATCGTTTATAGCCATGGGATAGAATTAAAAAATATGGCAATTAAGAAAAATATTTAAGAAATTGATGCAGGGAGTACCATATTTTGTTTTTATTAGTTACCTAAAATATGTATCACTTGTAAAAACATAACATAAAAACTAATAGCTAAAAGAAAATATATTATTTGTAGTTTTTAACAAGCCATGGCACTTGCAATAGACAGCAACAAATATGCTTTCTTACTTCTTACAGAAATTGTGGCATTTCCTAAAAAAATGGGAACAGATTTGAAAGTTCCCATTTTAAACTTGCATTGTACAGTACAATCACCTACAACGCTGAGGTACATATGGTTCTGTTTCTTGAATTTGAAACTGCAAGGCTATCAACAAACTGCTTTAAAAATATTTCTGCAAGTAACAGATCCACTTGTTACAAATACTGGTTCCAAACAAGAAGCCTTCAAATCAGAGAAACTGCAAACACGTCTGCTACCATAAGCAGAATTCAAAACAAAACAAAACAAAAAATAAGAGAAGTATGTTAAGTCACACCATGCGTCTTTCCATAAGCCAACACCTGCACAAGACAAAGCATGTAGTTTAATACAGAGCAAGAAATAACATTTCAACGTGAGGCAGAAATCTGGCGTTCCAAGCGACGAACTGTTTTGACAGAGGAAGAACAAAAATATGCAAAGCTTAACAAATGGCTCTTGCAAACTTAAGAGAAGCAGCAAAGGAGAAGTGTCAACTAACACTCCCAACCTCAAAACTCTAGGTGTGCAAGTTAAAACCAGTGGCTTAGATCAGTCAAGTCAGAAATACATCTGATCACTTACACTCAAGTTTTATGCTTATGATATAATTAATTTGGCAGTGACAAAGACTTTTAAATTGAAAACCAAATTCCATTATGTTTCTGTAAGTGTTTTTCACTCACATGAATCCTTGAGAAACAATAAATTTGAGGCCACTTTGAAAGATGGAGAAATATCAGGATTCAACAGTATCAATTGGGTTTTTAAGAGCTTACTAAATTTAAAATTTTAAATAATAAAGTGCTAGATGTCAAATAAACAATTCAACTCCCCCAAAGAAACCAAAACACATCCAAAAATCACTATTAAGGTTACAAATCCTGAAATATACCTCTAAGTCCTGTTCGTTTGTTTTCCTATCTCTAAGACCCATTACTACATTTGCTGCTGTATTTAATAACTTTTCCCCATGACTTTGATACCAAAGATAATGTACTTGCATAGAGTTTTTTAGTCCTGTTTTCACCTTTGTATAAAGACATATTTGCAAAATACTTAACTTCTCCCAAATCCATATAAATGAGTTTACCTTGGATTTCAACCAACAAATGAAATATGATCTACAAGAGTTTCAAAGAGAATGTGTTTAAGTGGAAGATATAAGCTGCCACTGATCATGAGTGGCAAAGAGTTATCTTCATGTGTTTATAGAGGGAAAGTTAATATCAACAGATAAAGAAAGAAATTAAGAGCATCTTAAACATCTCTATAGGCACGAAAGTTGTAGAAACTTAAAACAGAAAATAAAGAAGAAAGCTAACTTGCCAAGGGATTCAAATTTTGGCAATCCGGGTACCTGTAGCAGAGCCAAACCAAAGGCCATTTCCTTCATTCTCAAGACTCAGAGGGTAAAAGATAGGGCAGAAAACAGATAACAGTATTGAAGCTCTTTCGAGGCTACACCGAGAGCTTTTATCACACTAGGCTGGCAAAGAAGAATCAATGGAGCTGACTCCTTACAGAGCCACACTGAACATCAGAGTCAAACAGTGCTTCAGCAAATGTTGGGGAGGAAAACAATGAGACATTAAAGATGTAGCAAGAACACAGCCACAAGATGGCACATGCTTCCATGCCCTCTGCAAAGACTAAGTTAAAAAATTTTTTTTTGAAAAATGAGAAAACCAGAAGAAAACAGAACAAAAACAAACAGGAAAAAGTAAAAAAAGAAAGAAACCAAAGAAACTCCGTTAGTAACACAATCAAGTGAGGGGAATTACCAGTACAGCGGCAGTCTGTTCAACCAGCGCCGGCCGGCCGGCTGCGCAGCTCAGAGTAAAGGGCACCGCATACTGCGGTGTGATGGTGGCTACTTGAGGGTGGAGAGTTGCTACCATTAGTGGTGTACAGCTTCCCTGAAATGTAGATTAGGCAGGTGAGTGAAACAAACACGGAGGCAGGTTATCTGGATTCAGAAGGGTTTCCATTCCCCCCAAGTTATTACCAACAATATGCAGTAATTTCATATCACTTAAAACGCATGTACAAAACACTTCTTTCCCCTTCAACTCCATACAGCACTGGCCCACTACGTTAAATATCAATGGCCTAAAGCAAAACAGTGCAAGAATCCCTCTTGGGTCAGATTCAGAGGATCAGTTCTCCGAAACTCAATTCTTAAGTATTAAGAATTCCTCCACTTGCTATTCATGAAATAAGAGTTTTGGATTTCAGATTTCAGAAACATTTACACATAGAATTTATACACAGAATTTAAAATATTGTATTTGTTGCTTATATGAATATTTCATGATTTTCTTGACCATCTTAGTTGCATTTTACATGGCAGATAGAAACTTTTTAAAGCTTTCTAGAGCCTGACCACAATGAATGAAGGAATATAATACCTGAAGAGGCATTCTGATATGATCCAGCCTCTCAACTGTGATAAAAGTCTGAAAATAAAGGGAACACTAAGAGTGCAAATGGAAACCTTTTACTTTTAGAATCAAGGTGTCATTACATGTGTACTATACCTTTAAGAGCATCGAGATAAAGAAATTAACTGCATCTGACAAAATTAGAGTAAATTCACTCAGGAGACAATTTCTCAAAGTCGGGATATTTACCTCTCCAAGTCTAAGGAAGATACTAGTAGAGTTGCAATGGTGTTAGGAATGAGTATGTCAGACCAATATAGATGCTTCCTTTTAAGTCCACTGAATCGTGACCAAGAAAGATTTAACAGTCAAAGCAAATACCATTTTCTAGGACAAAATATGTTGATTCTCAACAGTGATTCAGAGAACGTCAGCACCACTGAGCATCCAAGCTGCTCTGCTTTTACCTGTGTGAGAACTCCCGACTGTATCTGTAGTGGCTGAGCAGCTGGTGCCTGGGGTACAATTGGCACAGCGTTATCCATCCTCACAGGGAATCCAGAGTGCTTTGTTGTTGCCTGTAGTCCAGCTGGAAAAAGCAATTCAGTTACATTGCTGTGCTAGGTCTGGGGGTACTGTTTATTTGGGGGCTTTACGGATTGTTTTTAGCTTTGTTGTTCAAATAATCCACCACCCAGGTTTTTGTTCTACATACTTAAGACAAAAGAGTTTCACAGAAGGCTGGGGAGTTAAGAAAAGGGAGATTTGATTCCCTGCAGGTTAGTTAATGGAAAGATACAGGTTGGTTTCAGGAAATTCTAAAAAAATTTTTTTTAATCTGACAAAGCTTAAAATATAACACTCATCCTACTCCCATTAACAGTATGGGCAAAAATAAACTTTCATCTAGTAATTTACATTCACCTTTTAATTTCATTAGAGGGAAAAAAAAAAGGCTAAACATTTTTAAATGTAATCTATTAGGGAGTTCCCGTCGTGGCTCAGTGGTTAACGAGTCCGACTAGGAACTATGAGGCTGCGGGTTCAATCCCTGGCCTTGCTCAGTGGGTTAAGGATCCGGCATTGCCGTCAGCTGTGGTGTAGGCTGCAGACCCGGCTCGGATCCCGCGTTGCTGTGGCTGTGGTGTAGGCCGGCAGCTACAGCTCCTATTAGACCCCTAGCCTGGGAACCTCCATATGCCGTGGGTGCGGCCCTAGATAAGGCAAAAATGACAAAAAAAATTAATTAATTAAAAATAAATAAATAAATAAATGTAATCTATTAAAAGCAAGGACTTTATAATTTTTGGTTAATTATAAGAAAAATTATGAAAAGCTCAATATTTACTATTATTTAGTTGCCCTTTTATTTAGAATATTTTAAAGGGATATTTTACTCAACTACTCAAAAAATATATAATGTAATTCACAAATTAGTCATATACATTATCTTTAACCAGTATGTGAACTGAAGGAATTATGTCTAGAATAAAAACATTTTATTTTTACTTATTTTTTTTTTTGTCTTTTGCGTTTCAGGGCCATACCCTCAGCATGTGGAAGTTCCCGGGCTAGGGGTCTAATTGGAGCTACAGCTGCCGGCCTACGCCAGAGCTACAGCAACGCCAGATCCGAGTTGCGTCTGCAACCTACACCACAGCTCACGGCAACGCCAGATCCTTAACCCACTAAGCAGAGGCCTGGGGTTGAACCCGCAGCCTCATGGTTCCTAGTCGGATTTGTTTCCGCTGAGCCACGATGGGAACTCCTAGAATAAAAATATTTTAAAAGTAGATCCTGTGGTTTTTAGAAACACTTTTTTACATTTATTTTAGAAATCTGATCTTATCACTGACAGCTTTCTAAGAAGACTCTTTTATAGCTAATGGAAAGCTAGGAAAATAACTTTTTGCTCCCTTTAAAAGAGTGACCATGTCTTCCTTTTTTTTTGCTTTTTAGAGCCACACCCACGGCATATGTAAGTTCCCAGGCTAGGGGTTGAATTAGAGCTACAGCTGCCAGCCTACACCACAGCCACAGCAAAGCCAGATCCTAGCCACTGATAGAGGCTGGGAATCAAACCCTCATCCCCCTGGATCTAGTCAGATTTGTTTCCACTGAACCACAAAGAGAACTCCCATGTCTCACTATTTTTTATTCATTATCCTCTGGGCAAAAATGCTGAATAAATTTTCCTGCAGTTGGGAATATCTCATTCTGGGGAAAAGAAGGGCTCAAGGTAGTTCTCCCTTTTGCTAAGGTTTGAGAAGAGAGCCTTCAAAAAAGCCTTCTTTTAAACCTACCCTATCAAAGCTTTCAATGTAGAAAATTTCAGTTTCTATTATGCCTCTAATCACTAATGCCTGCAGTTTTCTTAAGTGAGGATATATGTTTTAATTATTATACTCCTTCAGTGGTATTTTCTAGGCTACTACCAACTAATTTCTCCAAACATTACTATGGAGATAATAAATGAGCGTAACTCATAAATTCTGATATTGTATTTAATAAGCCCTCCAATTTCCCATTTCAGTAATTTAAGTAATTCAGTAACTAATTTTCATATAGGAAGACTTAATCCAGAAATGTACAAAGAGAGACAAGTAAAATCAGAATTAAAAGACTCTAGTAATAACATTTTCAAAAAAATCCTACTTACATAAAAAGTTAACAGTCATATAAAAAAATGTGCCAGTCAATCTTCCTAAGGCAATACTATCAAAAAGCTAAATAACATCAAAATTCTTGTTTACATTCCCATGGCTAGCTACAAGACAGTATGATTGTAATGGCTTCCTACATATCAGTAGGAACCGGGGAGGCAAAATTCAGGAAGAAATGTTCACTATAAAAGTTCATCTTTGTGTCCCAGGATGATGAAGTAAAAGCGGACAAAAGTACAGAATAATTGTTGGTCAACTGGAATAGTACAGAAAGCAGTGCTTATATTACCGACCTACAAAGTGACTCTAAATAAGTATGAGATTGCCAAAGTAATTTAGGCTAAACCACAGCAAATCAAGACAGTTTAAAATTAGCCTCTTGGGGGAACCCCAAGTGGAAACAAAGAATTAAAAAAAGGCAACACAGGAGTTCCTTTCATGGCTCAGTGGTTAACAAACCCAACTAGAATCCAGGAGGATGCAGGTTTGATCCCTGGCCTTCCTCAGTGGGTTAAGGATCTGGCGTTGCCATGAGCTGTAGTGCAGGTTGCAGATGCAGCTCAGATCTGGCTTTGCTGTGGCTGTGGGGTAGGCCGGCAGCTACAGCTCTGATTTGATCCCTAGCCTGGGAACCTCCATATGCCTCAGGTGTGGTCCTAAAATAGCAAAAAAATAAATAAATAGAGCCAACACTTTGGAAAGGTTCTCCCCGAACTAAAAAGAATTAAAGTTTTGTTTCGATTTCTTTGGGTTTTTTCGTTGAACATAGCTAAATTAAAAAAAACACTGCCATGAATGCGGCCAAAAACCCAAAAAACAAAACAGAACAAAACAAAAAATCCAAACCCAACAAACAAAAAAACAAATGTATGGAAAGAAGAATAAAACTGTCTAATGGATGAGGGACTCTTCTCCTCTAGGTACAGACACTTTGTATTGTAAAATACCAGATGGTGAAAGAAAAGTAGGCAACCTGGAATAGATGACTGTTGGGCAGAAACCAGCATATGTCTGTGGCTGGCAAATCAACTGACAACTTTTTACAGCTATTTCAGTTTAAATATTGAAAAGCAGCACAGAATAATACTTCAAAATATATAAGCTATGGACCCCCCACTGTCTGGGTTCAAACTGTGGTTCTACCACTAACTAGTCTTAAAATTGGAGGCAGATGAGGAAAAATTGAATGATCCATTTTCTCATTTATAGATTGGGCATAATGACATTACCCACTTCCCAGGGTTACGAGGATGAATACATGTAAAAGCACTCAGAACATTATCTAGCGTGTAGTAATACATATCAGTTTTCATCAATGTCATCAATTTAACTTAAAAATTCCCTTTAATTTGGAAATCTTAAAATTTGCTCTATATTTAGCTCCTCAGGTTATTTAGACTTCCTAAATAGGAGAAATAAATTTCCAAAGCTTATACTTACTAATTATACCAAAAGGAGTTAAAACCACTTTTCCCCTCTACCTCTTCAGTTTACATTTTTTTATCAAAGGAACTATAAAGTTCTTCTGCCTCACTGCTTTTTTTTTTTTGTCTTTTTAGGGCCTAACCCACAGCATATGGAAGTTTAGGGGTTGAATCAGAGCTGTAGCTGCAGGCCTACACCACAGCCAAAGCAAACTGGGATCCGAGCCGCATCTGGGACCTACATCATAGCTCACGGCAACACTGGATCCTTAACCTACTGAGCGAGGCCAGGGATCAAACCCGCGTCCTCATGGATACCAGTCAGGTTCATTACCGCTGATCCACAATGGGAACTTCTGCCTCATCTCTTAAATATCATCTGAGAAGCAGAAAACTTGCGAGTCCCACATTTGAAAATTGTTCCAATGAAACTCTGGGAAAGGTGAGGGAAAGGGCGGGGTGGCTATCTGCTGGCTTCAGTAGCATACTCAACATATGACAACCCAAAGTATAGAATTTACTATTATGAACGCAAAAAAATAATTTGGTAAATTAGGCTAAATTTGCATTTACGGGTTTTGAATCTGCTCCTCCGCTCTCCCTGTGGTTTCTCCCTGGTTTACATTGCTATCGCTCTCCCGTCCTCCCGGTAATCTCTCAGTCTCCCCTAGCCCCTCTTTTCCTTCTGCTTGCTCCGACTCTGTCAGAAACCAAACAAACAAAAGAGTCACAGTCAATGAGTAACTGAAGTAAAAAGATAAAAATGCTAACTGCTTCTATGTAAACTGCTATGAGAAGCCTAGTCCTGGTTTATTCCCAGAGGGCACCGACACTGACTTTCCGTTAGAAAAGTCAAGATGTTGTCAGAATACATCCTTAAAAAAAAATTATTCAACTTTTTAAATGGCTCACCAGATCAATAAAGAAGGAACAAAAATGAGAAAATGAGGAAGGATGGGAATGTAAAAATTAAAATCTTATTGCCACACATCAGGTCAGAGCCCCCTTCTTCAGCTATTCTGTTCCTCTGCTGACAGGAGTTTGCAGGAACAATATAAAATTCACAAGCTGAAGGAGATAACCTTAATGCTTTCCCCACACAAATACCTCAGCTTACAGAATTTTTCAATTCAGTAAATAATGATCTTTACTTCCGAATATAACAAGAGGTTTCTACATTCTTAAACATGATTTTTACATTTTTGAATAAAATTACCTTTTATTTGGCATGACGTTACCTTTTATTTGTAATTTTATTTTATAAAGGAATGATAAAGGAAATAATAAGATTCAATAGCAGTTCTATTTACAAGTTTTTTCAATATGTATATACTCTGCTATTAAAAGACACATGTTTATGCTAGGTACAGGACACTGGTACAAGACTTCTACAGGCAAGAAAACTGGTATTAGGCAGTTCAAATAAGGAAATACTAATTGAACTCGTATGTGTCAGACAGTAAGTACCATAACTAGATAAATAACCAATGTAAAAAAGGTAAACCAACTTTGTTAATTTCAGTTATCCTTACAATCAGAGACTTTGTTTAAATGTGTCAAAGATCAGAACAAAACAATTAGATACCTAATTAGGATCTGCCTAAAGGACGTAGGTCTGATATTTTACCATATGATATAGGAGTTTCCCCACTTACTTTGAAAAGCAGGTGGACATACTATAAATGTCTGCTGAAATGGATCTGTCTGAGTGCAAATCTGGGTGGTTCCAGGCTGCAAGGAAACACCCTGCTGGGCAACTCCAGGAACTGGTGCTGCAGATGATGGGTACAAAGCCGATTGGTAGTTTAGCAGTGAGACATCCGAATTAGCCAGAGAAAGAGTAGCAGCTGCTGCAGTAGAACTGGACGCTAGAACACTGGCCTAAAAACAAAAGGATTATAATTGTATACTGGTATAAACTTTTTTTTTTAACAGCTGTACCTATGGCATATGTAACGCAGGTTAGGGGTCGAATAGGAGCTGCAGATGCCAGCCTATGCCACAGCCACAGCAACACTGGATCCAAGCTGCGTCTGGACCCATGACCCAGCTTGTGGCAATGCCAGACGCTTAATCCATTGAGTGAGGCCAGGGATCAAACCCGCCATCGTCACAGACACTATGTTGGGTTCTTAGCTATAACAGAACTCTGGTATAATCATTTTTATATGCATAGAATCTATCCAGAAAAAGAACAAAATTCTTTCAAATAAAGAGAGTCACGTGGCTAAAGGCAATATCATCAACAGCAGTACAAATGGCAGGTTCCACTTATTTGACTATGCTAAGACTGTGAGGGCGTGGATTAGGCCTTTGTGCTTAATTGCTGTCAGCACATGACTGGTAGGTATTATCAGTCTGAAAATTCTTACAAAGCAAGTCAACCAAAGCACAGACTGGTTTCTTTACTTCACCTTGTACTCTTACAGTTTCTCTCCCACTTAGGTTTGAGTTAAAATCATTTACCTGATTGTGCACTGTATTGAGTTGGTTGCTGAAGCTCATGGTTAGATTTGTGCTTGTATTTGGAGCAACGTGCGTGGTGAAGGGACTCTTGATCTGACTCACTGTATCATACATGTGAACCCTCCGTTTGCAGATCTCCATGTTCTGAAAACAAGACTTAACACTGAAAAAAGAAATTAAATGCTGAGATTTAACAGACAGCAAATAACTCAAGATAAAATACAGATCAGCATTTCCCCCCCCCGGCTAAGTACTTTCAGAGAAAATGGATCAAAAGCTTTTATAACCATAAGGAGGAAAAACACACGCCTAATTTTTAATCTCATGATTTTTCAATGAGAAAGAAAACCATCATTGAGCCAAATATCCAAGTACCAAAGCCGCTGCTCACATGATACTTCCATTTAGCTGTAAGATGATAACTCAAGAACCATACCAGGGCAAAATGCCCCAGATCATACTATACTCACTGATTGCTATGTGGAAAATCCAGAAGGTGAGTCATTGTTACAAACTGATGGTTAAGAGTTTTCAGAGGAGTAA
The DNA here is from genome assembly GCA_004024745.2 of Catagonus wagneri. Taxonomy (NCBI): domain Eukaryota; kingdom Metazoa; phylum Chordata; class Mammalia; order Artiodactyla; family Tayassuidae; genus Catagonus; species Catagonus wagneri. The sequence continues at coordinate 1,071,401 of PVHT020004943.1, forward strand.
TTCTCTTATCTGCATCAATTGTTAGCATTTTTTTTAAGAGATCAATGTATTCTCTTCGATCCGCCTTCTCTGCCAACATGTCTGTTCCCTCTAAGTCTGTGGACATATTCACCTTCCAAGGAAAATTTAAAAATATTATACTTCATCATTTAACCTACAATGGTGACATTTAACAACTGCACTATGTATACATATTTATATATACAGAATACTGATATGTATATGTGTGTGCAAGTGTATGTGTGTGTGTGTGTGTGTACATATATATCAAGAGAAAAAGCTGGAGTTCCTGTCGTGGTTCAGTGGTTAACAAATCCGACTAAGAACTGTGAGGTTGCGGGTTCGATCCCTGGCCTTGCTCGGTGGGTTAAGGATCTGGCGTTGCCGTGAGCTGTGGTGTAGGTTGCAGACGCGGCTCGGATCCCGTGTTGCTGTGGCTGTGGCGAAGGCCGGCGGCTACAGCTCCTGTTAGACCCCTAGCCTGGGAACCTCCATATGCCGCGGGTGCGGCCCTAGATAAGGTAAAAAGACAAAAAAAAAAGAGAGAGAAAAAGCTGAAGAATTTTTTCACAAATGGGAGCTCTTCTTATACTGTAACTAAAATCTTCAATTTGGTACAGTTTTTTAGCAGAATAAAGTTGAATAAACTTTTCATTAAAAATCTGGATCAAAGAGGTTAAGCAAAAGTGATTGCTATTACTTAAGTTTCTATTACTGAGAAGACTAAATGACTGAGTACACATTTAAACAGTTTGGAACAAATTTGCTCTTTTGTAAGTATTTAGTAGAGAAAATGGACAATAAACAGTATTTCGAAATACTGACATGTAAGCAAAAGCAATGGAGAAATACAAAATTCTAAAAATATCTTTTGCTAGGATTCAAACATTCTTTTAACACAAGGCAGAATATTAATGTATATTTTTCTGTAAAAAATGAAAACATATACTAGAAGATAACAATTTGAATCTCTCTTTAATATAACCAATGGAAATGTATCTCTGATTAAAGAGATACATAAATGTCTGGCTTTCTGAAATTTTCATACTCACCTGAGCCATGTCATCTAAACAATTAAAAATGTACTTTCGAGCTTCTTTTGATTTTATTCCAGTCTCCAATTCATGTTCTTCAGGTGTCTATAAAACACAGATTTTTAAAAAATTCCATCTGTATGCTATTTTCACATTTTATTCTAAATTAAAGCCAGATTACAAAGAAACAAGTGTCACCTTGCCAACAAGATCACCAACATAAAAATAACTGACAACCAGAAAACTTTCTGGTAGAGAGATGAGATTTGACACCTGCCCACCCTTTGAACAGTGATAAAATAAATATGCAAGCATTGATGCAGCACAGTTCCTGAAGAATGTCAGTGAAGAAGAGACATTACCATTTTTCTCTAAAAGCTACCTTCAAATCAAACAATATTTCAAATGCTAACTATTCAATAGGTTCAGAGGCCAAGAGTCATAGGGTTAATCAAATTACTCAGACATCTCTCAAGTAAAAGAATTAGGCTCAAAAGTAAAAAAGGAGATATTTGTTCTAAGAAAAATTGTAAGGTCTTAATGTGTGGGCAGTTATAAAATAATGTTGTTTTGTCATATTTGAGAATTTTCTAAAAAAAAAATAGCCACTACTAAATCGCTCTAGTTCTTTCTATCACTTAAGGGTAAGCACTACTTGCCATACCCGCTTCTCAGCTGCTGACTGAAATACATAAAATAACTGCAGTCAAATGAACTGGAGTTTAATGTTTTGTTTTTTTAAACTAAGCCTTGGGCCAAATGAGTACAATGAAATAACCTCCCAAAGTACTTCCTCCTGCAAACATACGTTTCCACTGCATCCCCCCCAACCCCTGCCCAACCTTTGCCCTCCTCCACCTCAAGAATAACTAAATTTTGAATTTTAATTGGGATTAATAAGTACAGTAAGGAGTAGCAGAGTAGGGGAGTCAGACCTTAAGCCTCCACAGTGGGTACCCCAAATTAGGATCTCTGTTGAAAAACCTGGTTGTTTTTGTTCCGGCACTGAGAAGATATTCAGCTGGCAGGCCTTGTGTTTGTGAAATGTAACGAATCTGAAATGTCAAAACCATCAAAAAACACTGATTTAGAGTGAAAAGGAAATTATTTAAAACTTTTACACTAAAACATTATTAGCTCTAGCCAAAAAAAAAGGTATGCGAAGAAATTAACTATTTGATCAATATAAACGAAATTTATCTGTTAATACATATATATGCTAACCCACTTCAGAGATAATTCCCAAACATTTATTCAGTAACTTCGTTACTATACCTGATATTTACAAGGAAAACTCAGTCTTGAAAATTTTCTGTGACTTTTTTTTTTGTTTTTTTTTGGTAGACTTCTGATACAGAGTTCAGAAAACTTTTAAGAGATTTCTAGGACAGAGCAGAATAGTTTCCAACAAACTATTTCATGGATTACCAAGGGTTTGTCTCTTTGTTGATACAGCATCAGATTTAAAAGATTAGGAAAAAATTTTCATAAACCTCTTTCCTCCTTAGCTACTCTAGCTCTTATCAACTGCCCCTACTCTAAACTGCCACAGAGCTAAACTCTCATCCCATAAAATTAAGCACTTAACTTAGTTTCTCTGTCCCTACATCAATAAAGGAGGCACGATGTTCATTCATTCAAAATCTACTGAACACCTACTTTGAACCAGTCCAAGAGTTCTCAAAGAGGGATCCCTAAGAAACATAAACTATTTTCATAATAATACTAAGAAGTTATTTGTCTTTTTCATTTCTTTCTCATGGATGTATATATAGTAGAGATTTCCAGAGGTGATATGTAATGTCTTTGTTCCAGTGGCTAAAGAGACATATACCTGTACGTTTTCGTTTTCTCAGTTTTATTGTTCACACTTCTGTTTGTTTTCACAATTCTCCCTACTCAAAAAAGCAATATGCTTTTTTCCTAACCTACTAAAAGCAATACAAGAAGTCATTTCTTTTACCATCCCCCCATATATGAAATGTCTGTATTTAACAAAGAAATTAAAAAGAAACTTGTAAGCAAGGAAATCTTACTTCCCACCTCTCCTCCCAAAAAATTTGCTTTAATTTCTAATGCAATATATCTTAATAGATATAAGCTATATAAACAGAGCTCTTTAGGGTCCTCAACAGTTTTTTATGAGTATAAAGCAGAGGTCAGCAAACCGCGTCCAACAGACCAAATCTGGACTGTTGCTACAAGGATTATTTTAGATAACAGCAGGATACTACTCTAAATCTGTGGGAGCTACATAACTGAAAACCAAAATACAGCATTAGGAAAATAGAAAAAAAAATTTAATGTGGATAAGAACATTTAAGAGTCTCATGCTCTACCAGCTGAGCTAGATGGGCATATGATAAGAACATTTTAAAGTGGAACTTTTTCTGCATACAAAAAAGGTGAAATATTTAAAATCCAGGATAAAATCTGTACAATGAAATTATTATGCTGATGTTTTTTGTTTTGTTTTATTTTTTAGGGCCACACCTGTGGCACATGGAAGTTCCTAGGCTAAAGGTCGAATCAAAATTACAGCTGCTGGCCTACATCACAGCCACAGCAATGCCAGATCCGAGCCGCCTCTGCAACCTACACAGCAGCTCACAGCAACACTGGAGCCTTAACACACCGAATGAGGCCAAGGGTCAAAACTGCATCCTCATGGATACTAGTTGGCTTCGTTAACTCTGAGCAACGATGGGAACTCCCATGCTGATACTTTAAATGATAGGGTAGAAGTAAATTTATTGACATGTAAAGAAAGATATTTCATAACATAATCAGGCAATATTACAAAGCCACAGTAATCAGGACAGTGTGGTGCTGGTACCAAAACAGACATACAGACAAACGGAACAGAACAGAGAACCCAGAAATAAATCCAGACACCTACAGTCAATTAATCTTCGACAAAGGAGGCAAAAACAAAAGGAAAAAAGACAGTCTTTTCAGCAAGTGTTGCTGGGAAACTGGACAGCCACATGTAAACCAGTGAAACTGAAACACACCCTCACACCATGCACAAAAATAAACTCAAGATGGCTTAAAGTCCTAAATGTAAGACAAGACACCATTAAACTCCTAGAAGAGAACATAGGCGAAACATTCTCTGATATCAACCTTACAAATGTTTTCTCAGGCCAGTCTCCTAAAGCAACAGAAATAAAAGCAAAAATAAACCAATGGGACCTAATCAAACTGACAAGCTTTTGCACAGCAAAGGAAATCATAAAAAAAAAAAAAAAGGCAACTTACAGAATGGGAGAAAATAGTTTCAAGTGATACAACTAATAAGGGCTTAATCTCTAAAATATACAAACAACTTATAGAACTCAACAGCAAAAAAGCCATCAACCCAATGGAAAAATGGGCAAAAGATCTGAACAGACACTCCTCCAAAGAAGGTATGCAGATGGCCAACAAGCACATGAAAAAATGCTCAACATCACTGATTATTACAGAAATGCAAATCAAAAGTACTATGAGGTAACACCCCACACCAGTCAGAAAAGCCATCATTAATAAGTCCTCAAATATCAAATGCTAGAGAGGGTATGGAGAAAAGGGAACTCTCCTGCGCTGTTGGTGGGAATGTAAATTGGTACAACCACTATGGAAAACAGTATGGAGGTACCTTAGAAAACTATACACAGAACTTCCATATGACCCAGGAACCCCACTCTTGGGCATATATCCGGACAAGACTTTCCTTGAAAAAGACACACGCACCCTCATTCACTGAAGCACCACTCACAATAGCCAAGACATGGAAACAACCTAAATGTCCATCAACAGATGACTGAATTAGAAGATCTGATATATATACACAACGGACTACTACTCGGCCATAAAAAAGAACAAAATAATGCCCTTTGCAGCAACATGGATGGAACTAGAAACTTTCATATTAAGTGAAGTCAGAAAGAGAAAGACAAATACCATACGATATCACTTATATCTGGAAACTAACATATGGCATAAATGAACCTTTCCACAAAAAAGAAACCATGGACTTGGAGAACAGTCTTGTGGTTGCCAAGGGGGAGGGAGCAGGATGGACTAGGAATTTGGGGTAGTAGATGGAAACTATTGCCTTTGGAATGGATAAGCAATGAGATCCTGCTGTATAGCACTGGAAACTATATCTAGTCACTTATGATGGAGCATGATGATGTCAAAAAAAGAATGTATACATGTATGTGTGACTGGGTAACCTTGCTGTACAGTAGAAAATTGACATAACACCGTAAACCAGTTACAATGGAAAAAATAAAAATCATTATTAAAAAAAGGTATTTCAGAACATACTAAGTGAAAAAGTAGATTACAAATTAAATATAACCTCACTTAAAAAATTACTACATTTCACTGATTCTAAGAGGCACATTTTGGAGTTCCCGTCGTGGCTCAGTGGTTAATGAATCCAACTAGGAACCATGAGGTTGCGGGTTCAATCCCTGGCCTTGCTCAGTGGGTTAAGGATCCGGCGTTGCCGTGAGCTGTGGTGTAGGTTGCAGACGTGGCTCAGATCCCGCATTGCTGTGGCTGTGGTGAAGGCCGGCGGCTACAGCTCCTGTTAGACCCCGAGCCTGGGAACCTCCATATGCCGCAGATTCAGCCTCAGATAAGGCAAAAAGACAAAAAAAAAAAAAAGGCACTTTTTTTATATTAACATCTTAAAATCAAGATATGACTTACAACCAATGGCCATGATAAACCACGGTTTAAGTGGCACCATTCTTTCTTAGAGGTACAGAAAAATGGTGAATCTTTTAATCAATGGTGTCAGATTTGATGTAACACAGTATATATGTTCCTCTCTATCTGTAAGGTTATATTTGAAACTATATGTAGCATGTATTCATTCATTTTTTCAATAAGTACTTATTGAGTCAGGCAATGGTGATTTTTAAGATAGACGTGGTTCCTGCTCTCCCAGACCTTGCAGTCAAGTGAGGGAAAAGACACTGAATGCATTATTCAAAGTGAACTGGCATTCTGAAGAAAATAAATAGGCGCCTATAAAAATACATAACAAAGGAACCTGACCTAGACTAGGAACTGGTGAGGAAAAGGTCCTTGAAGAAGCGACACCTCAGCAACTAATAAATGAGTGGGATTGACTAAATGAAATGAACGGGTGAGGGAGAAGCATTCCAGACTAAGAGACAGTATGTGTGAGGGTCTGTGCTGGAAGGAAACATTCTTAACCAAGGTTGAAATGATGTCACTAGGGCTAGGATAAGAAAAACAAGAAGAAATGGTGTAAGATGAAACCTAGAAAGGGAGAGAATTCCGGAAGGGGGAGGGACAACCCATGTTTGGGGCTCAAAGGCCATATTAATTAAGGATTTCACCCATTAGGCTAAGTGATGGGAAATCACTGAAGAACAGGAGAATGGCAGGATCAAATTTGTGTTCTGAAAAATCAATCTGGAAAAAAGACTGGAGGGAGATCAGAGCAGATAAAAGTAGACTGTCTAGTAGCCCCTGTAAGTAATGAAGAGAGCCGGGACTAGGGTAATAGCAGGGGAAGGAGACACACACATTCGCACACATGAATACAGTAAAACTATATTCTCATACACAGAATTTATCTCAATTGTACTGTACAATTATTTGTGTGATTATTTAATGTCTGGTTCCCATCACCAAAGTATAGCCTGCAGAGGACAAGTTTTGTTTTATTCAACACTGTCTCCCCAGTATCCAGAGTATCTGTGACACAAAATAGGTCCTCAATGAACACACGAAGAAAATTAACAAATTAAATATATAAATAAATACAAAATATACCAAAACATAATAGGTTACCTTTGAGGGATAGAACTACTAAAGGTTGAAATTTCTGTCTCTGGGCTTACTGTACCTTTTCCAATTTTTCTACAATGATGCACTTATAAAATTAAAACATTAAAAATCCTAATATTATAGAATGAGCTTCACTGTGAAAGTATAATGGGAAGCTATCACACAGATACTGCTTTTCACATAGCTTAAAATAAAGCAACAACAAAAGTCCCACATTTATGCAAACAAAATATCATTGTCATTTGTTGTTTTAAACAATTAAAATGTTTCCAACAAAGTTGAAGCCATTAACTAATATCTAGAGGGGGCGCAGACATTTGACTTCAAGACTCACAAACATCTGCTATAAAATCTCAGTTATAGCATTTACGAAAAATCCACAACTGATAGCATACTTAATAGTTAAAGACTGGTTTCCCCCCAAATCAGAAATAAGACAAGGATATCCTCTTACTACTTCTATTCAACACTGCACTAGTGTGGTTCAATTAAAAGTAGTTAGGCAGGAGTTCCCGTCGTGGCTCAGCGGAAACGAATCCAACTAGGAACCATGAGGGTTGCGGGTTCGATCCCTGACCTCGCTCAGTGGGTTAAGGATCCAGCGTTGCTATGAGCTGTGGTGTAGGTTGCAGACATGGCTTGGATCTCGCGTTGCTGTGGCTGTGGTGGCTTGGATCCCGCATTGCTGTGGCTGTGGTGTAGGCCGGCAGCTGCAGCTCCGACTAGACCCCTAGTCTGGGAACCTCCATATGCCACAAGTGTGGCCCTAGAAAAGGCAAAAAGACTAAATAAATAAATAAATAAATAAATAAAAGTAGTTAGGCAAAGGAATCCAACTGGAAAGGAAGATGTAAAATTATTTTTAGATAACATGACTTTGTTAAAAACTGTAAGGAATCCATCATAAAACCTATTAGAACTAGGGAGTTCCCTTAGTGGCTCAGCAGTTAACGAACCTGACTAGGATCCATGAGGAGGAAGTTTGATCCCTGGACTCACTCAGTGGATTAAGGATCTGGCGTTGCCTTTAGATGTGGTGTAGGTTGCAGATGCGGCTCAGATCCTGCATTGCTGTGGCTGTGGCTGTGGCTGTGGCCAGCAGCTATAGTTCCAATTCGATCCCTAGCCTGGGAATTTCCAGATGCCGCAGGTGAGCGCCCCCCCCCCAAAAAAAAAAGCAGGGAGGAAAAAAACAGAACCCTTAGAACTAGAGTTCTACTAGAAAACAAAGAAGGTTCAACAAAGTTGCAGAATACAAGATCAGTTACAAAACTCACTGCATTTCTATACACTAGCAATGAACAGAAAATGAAATTAAGAATTCCATTCCTATAGATAGAAAACAGAATAGTTAAAAATAAATTTAACAAGAGAAATGTAAAACTTGAATTCTGACAATTACAAAACACTGGTAAAGAAAACCCAAATAAATCTGATCATGTTTAAAGATCAGAAGACAATACTAAGACAGTAATTATTTCCTAAAGTAATCTACACATTCAAGCAATCCCTACTAAAAAAAAAAAAAATAACATTTTTTTTTGCAGAAATAGAAAAATCCAATCTCGAAAAAGAACGAAATTAGAAGACACAATTCCTGGTTTCAAAACTGAATGTCACCTAACAGAGAAAGACAAATATCATGTGAAATCATTTCTAGTGGAATCTGAAAAAAATGATACAAATGAACTTACTTAAGAGACTCACAGACATACAAGACAAATTTACCAAAGGGGAAAGGGAGGGGGGAGGATAAATTAGGAGTTTGGGATTAACATATTTAACTATTATATACACATAAAAAGGATAAATAACAAGAATCCACCCTATATAATAGAAAAGAATCTGAAAAAGAATATACATCTGATTCACTTTGTTGTGTACCTGAAACTAACACAATATTGTAAATCAACTATACCTCAATTAAAAAAGAAAAGAGGAGTTACCATTGAGACTCAGTGGTAACAAACCCAACTAGTATCCATGATCCCTGGCCCTGCTCAGTAGGTTAAGGGGCTGCCATTGCTGTGAGCTGAGGTGTAGGTCGAAGATATGGCTTGAATCTGGCATGGCCATAGCTGTGGCCAGCAGCTGCAGCTTCAATTTGAACCCTAGCCTGAGAACTTCCATATGCCACAGTGCAGCCCTAAAAAAAAAAAAAGGGACAAAAAAAACCCAGCTCAGCTATAAGAACAAGGATCCTGCCATAGGAATCTATTTGCATAAGCAAAAATTAATCAAGATAAAGTTATCCCAGTCCTTGCTCTACAACTGCAATATCCTATTTATTCATAATTCAGCATGGAAAAAACAACTTTCTCCTACCAGCTACAGTTTCGAATCTATGAGACAGGAAAAAATTCTCAAAACTATCAGATCATTTCTTTACGAGGTAAGCCCTCATTGTATCTTAGCTTCTAAATCTTACTTTATTTGGTTCCACTTCCTAGGAATATTTACAATACAAGCCCAAAGAGAAGAATCAATGGATTTGTGCAACTACCTGGTTTTGCATCATTTAATCTCCCTCACATTTCCTTTGCTGTTGTTAAAATAAGGAAGGTGGCTCATCTTAAAAGCCGAACAAAAGACTGAAAATTTATAAAGCTCAAGGTAACTGGTTACTTATTATGTGAGCAACTCATTTTTTGTCTCACTCAGAAGCAAGTCCAAAGAGCCCAATTTTTGCAAGTTAGTAAATGTTACAGCTACTCTAAAATGGACTGGAGTCAAAATTCAAAGTTGAATAGAGGAAAACAATATTTTGCTCTTTGCTCTTTTAGTAATTCCAGATAATCATTCATTTCTCAAAAAAAACCCAAAATACAAAACAAAACAAAAAACCTTATGTACCTACTATGTGTCAGATACAATGTCAGTAGCTAGGACACACTAGCAGAATCAAACAGTCTCTGCTCTCAAAGAGCTTATAGCATAGTAGTTAGAACTGTTTTTTGGTGGGTTGTTGCTATTGCTTTAAAGAACAAGAAATAAGAATTCACAATATACTTGCAAGACAAAACTTTTCCCCTTAGGACTAGTTTCTTAGGAAGGTACAGCATATCTTCTAAAGCATGTCTGTTTTGAAACATAGATAATTTATTACAGTATTTTTTCAACTCATTAGATTTCCATGATATAACATCCTATGATATGATATGACGTGATATGATATAAATCCTATGATATGATATAAACCCTGTGTTATAGAGACCTAATCCATACCATAGCTTCTGGGACCCAAGGTGTTTCAGTATACAAAGAGTAATCATTACTTCATTGTGTGCCATGTATAAAAGCAAATAACAGCTCTGAATGAGCCAAAGTTTGTTCTTAAAATTCCAACTTCACATCCTTGCATTACTTTCCTATCTTAACCCACAAGACACATTGGTTAACCAAAGTTAAGTCTCTAAAAAACTATTACAGATTTGGAACAGTAGCAATCTAAAGTAATATAAAATAAAATCTTTTAAGTGCAGAATTGCAAAGATAACTTCAGAATAAGAAGCAGGGGGAGATCCCTTCGTGGCTCAGCGGTTAACGAACCCAACTAGGATCCATGAGGATTCGGGGTTAGATCTCTGGCCTAGCTCAGTGGGTTAAGGATCTGGCATTGCCGTGAGCTGTGGTGTAAGTTGCAGATGCAGCTGGGATCGCAAATTGCTATGGGTAGCACAGGCAGGCAGCTGTAGCTCCTGTTTGACCCCTAGCCTCGGAACTTCCATATGCCACAGGTGCAGCCCTGGGGAAAAAAAAAAGACAACACTCTTACCTGATCATATTCTGAAGCACCAGGATAAAGAGGCCATCCCAGGAAGAGCTCAGCTATCACGCAGCCCAGTGACCACATATCAATAGCTTCACAAAATGGTAATCCAAGAATAATTTCAGGGGCTCTAGCAAAAATAAAAATAGCATATTAAAATAATAAACATTATTTTGGGAAATTAACTATGTTGACTAAATCATGCTTTAGTAACAGGTAAAAGTACACTGATTTAGGAGTTCCCGTTGTGGCGCAGCAGTTAACAAATCTGACTAGGAACCATGAGGTTGCAGGTTCAATCCCTGGCCTCGCTCAGTGGGTTAAGGATCTGGCGCTGCCACGAGCTATGGTGTAGGTCGCAGAAGCGGCTCGGATCCTGCGTTGCTGTGGCTCTGGCTCAGGCCAGCAGCTACAGCTCCGATTAGACCCCTAGCCTGGGAATCTCCATACGCCGCGGGTGCGGCCCTAAAATGACAAAAGCCAAAAAAAAAAAAAGTACACTGACTTAATGCAAGTGGAAAGGATCTTCCATATAAAATCTAGAAATTGAAACTCTTGGCCCCAGATGTATTTTGAAATTCAGACTTTTTTGAATTTCAGAAAGATACTACCATGTATAAACTACATACTGTGTAATAACCCCAATGGAGTCTAGGGGAGTTCCCTATAATCAAACACATTAATATTTCTGCAACAAAACATGAGCAATCACACTAAGCAGAACAAATACTTTCATTAGCCTTACAATGATTCAGGTCAGGTCTTGCCAAGAAATAGTTTACATCAAACTCAGAAAAAGATTTTTAGTTTTGAGAGCTTTCGTAAGTTTAAAATTACAGATAAGGGATTACGGATTTATTCTTTTTATTCTTAGCATCTTTCAGTTATAGAAAAATTAAATCAAATGACCTAACCAATAACTACCCTTTGGGATAAAAATGCCTTCAGTAGAGACATAGTAGTTCAAATTCTAGTTCTATTATTTAACAGCTGTAGGCAATTAATCTTTGTGTGTCTCAGGTTCCTCATTCATAAAACGGAGATGAGTACCTACTATATAGAGCTATGGTAAGGTTTAAATAAGTAAGTTAAAAATAATGTGCATGATGATGATGACAATGTTGTTTAAATATTAACACTCCTGACCAGTGCCAGGCAGAGAAGAAGCACTATGTACGTGTTAGATAAAACAATGACTATTATTATATAATCATTATTTCAAAACTTTGAACTCTGTGTGCTTTCAAATTTATTCATTTCCATTAATGTTCCAAGTGAGAAATCCCACCCTATGAAACCTAAAAGAGAAGACCATAGTAATATGATTAATTAAGGGCTTTAGGAGTTCCCGTTGTCACACAGCAGAAACGAATCCAACTAGGAACCATGAGTTTGTGGGTTCGATGCCTGGCCTCGCTCAGTGGGTTAAGGATCCGGCGTTGCTGTGAGCTGTGGTGTAGGTCGCAGATGCAGCTCAGATCTGGCGCTGCTGTGGCTGTGGCATAGACTGGCAACTACAGCTCTGATTAGACCCCTAGCCTGGAAACCTCCGTATGCCACGGGTGTGGCCCTAAAAAGACAAAAGACAAAAAAAAAAAAAAAAGCTTCAGTAATACCATAGTAATAAGTAAGACCATAGTAAGACCGTAGAAATACCATTAATTAAGAGCTTTATATGTAAGTGTGTACATATACACACCGCACACACACATTCAAGGCAAATTATCCCCACTTAGAGAGAAGAAACAGAGGCAAACAGATTAAGTAATTTGCTCAAAATCATATAGTTAATAAGTGGCAGAGGTAGAATTTGAATCCTGGCAGTCTGGCTCTGAAGTTGAGTAAATTATACTGTCACTAAATAAGTAAAATTTAAATACATACCCATCTATGCACATCTATTTGGCATGGTGATATATATGGAACTTTTCAAATTGTGACTAAAATTAAGAGATAAGTGGGTTCAAAAGAGGGATGATAATAATAGGTAATGACATTGATAAAAATAGATGACATTTATATAGTGCCTACTATGGGCCAGGCACTGTTTTAAGTTCTTTATAAATGTAGGGTTCACTTAATCCTTACAACAATTCTTTTTTTTTTTTTTTTTTGCTTTTTAGGGTCGCACTCACGACATATGGAGGTTCCCAGGCTAGGGGTCTAATCGGAGCTACAGCCGCTGGCCACAGCCACAGCCACAGCAACGTGGGATCCGAGCCACATCTGCAACCTACACCACAGCTCGCAGCAACACCGGATCCTTAACCCGCTGAGCGAGGCTAGAGATCGAACCTGCAACCTCATGGTTCCTAGTCGGATTCGTTAACTGCTGCACCACGATGGGAACTCCCTTACAACAATTCTTGAAAGCAGGTATTAGCACTGTTAAGTCATCTGCTATAAAATGCACTTTTTTTCACATTTTAACACCTCTGAAATTAAGAAGATTTCTGCAAATGGTTTAATGGCAGTGCTTTCATTTTCTTATTGGTACATAAAAAAAATATTTCATCTTAAGGACACTCCAGATCTAAATCCTTCATTTAAAAGAGGCTAAATGGAAAAGCAGATCTCTCCATTAGAAACCACCTACCTAATAGACTGTGTCTCCTCATGGAGTGCCTAGGTTTCCAAATTTTATTTTCAAGCAGTATGTGCTTATTGTTGCTTTGTGTGTATGTAAGGGAAAAAGAGGGGACAAAGATTGAGTGGGGAGGGTATAAAGATATTTCCCTAAATAAGAATATCCTAAGTAGTCCTTAGAAAACAAGAGTAAATTAGAGAACTCCATAGGGTCTAGAAGCTTTCCTGATCCTTGCACAGAAATAGCAGAAGATCCAAGCCTGCTGAGACCGAACACTACTTGATAGCTAAGGCTAACTACTTGACAGCTAAGTATAGAACCACTAAGACCATTAGTTCTTGTACTATTTGATGAGATCTGTGGTTTTATTAGCCAAAGAAAACAACCTTTAAAAGTGATACTCCTGTTGCAGGTGGCTAGAGCCCCATATTACTGATGGAATCTCAAAGTTCAATTAAATACAACCACTGTGGCATGTTTGGTAGCATGAATAAACTAGAGTATAAGAGTACACAGAAACATAAAAGCCTTTCCAAAACTGAAAAGGAACAAAATTTTTACTTTCACTGAGCAGAATCATTAATTTCTAAGTTTATGGCACTGCCAAAAATAGCTGGCGGGGAGAATACAAATGGCTTTGTGCCAAAATAAAAACTGGACTTAGAACATTCCTAAACAACAACTGAAGAGCAGCATATTGATTTTGCCATTCCCACTATGCCAGGAAGGCATTTTAGAATCCAAAAGGTAGGTCATAGGAAGGCACCAGGCCACCTAATAACTTTATTTCTCTGAAAAGGTAGCCATAAGATGTGGGAATTGTTAGGCCTCTAGAGCTTGAAGTTTCAGGGAAATGAAGAAAAACACTAACTCCAGCCCCTAAGCCCTATTAAACAAACAAACAAAAAAAAAAACCTCTGAAGGTTGGCTCGAATCAGTTTTTCCATTTGGTCTTGCCCTGTTTCTGGAGTAACAAAAGCCGCTAAGGATTTTGAGCTAAAGTTCACTCAAAACACTAACTCTACCACATCTACCATCCAAAAAGGTAAGTATCAAAAGAATAAAAAAGCAGTAAAAATAAAATATACTAAGGCCGCTCAATCTAATGAGGATTTTTTATTATCGTTAGAGCCTAAAAATGTTAGACTTATCTAAACTCTAGGAAGCAAAAAAGATTCATTATCTTACTGCACAGAAAGGAACATTAAGATTCACCTCAAAAGATAATGTTTTAAACTCGAATTCAGATCAATATTCTTAATAATATTTTCATTACTATATCATCTTTCCCTTTTGCCCCCACTATTTCTCAATCCTTCAATATAAACTAAACACTGAAATTCTGGTTCTACTTCATCAATATATAAAGTTAACTACTCTTTTAGATCCCTTTACAGTTCTGACATTCTAAAAACTGGGCAGTAAAAAAGATTACTACTGAAGCATAGGAAAGCGGAAAACAAAACTAACAGTCTTCACTTTGGTAGAAAATGGCATTAATTATACTTGTGACATGGTGGCTCTCCTCTTTGAAGTTATCTCTCATCCTTAAAGAACAAATACTAAACAGGCTCTAATTACTATAGCCAAGTGGTAGAAATAGCAATCCCTGCCTTTTGATTTTCCAACTTCAAACTCCTTTAAATTGAAAAATTCCACCTAAGTTATAAAGCATTATTTCACTGGAACTCAGAGCAAGCTGAGGTTCATATCACTTAACAGCACAAGTCATTCTCTGCTCATTTTCATGAATATTCTTGTTTCTTCCTACCCTTCACAGAAGCATCAAACCAGATAAGAGATGTTCCATAAAGTCTAACTTCCTGCATCTGTGGCTTAGGTGTAACTGTGGTTTTAGTGTCAGATGAAACTGGATTGTGTGCCTAGGATAAACTGAAAATATGCTTTTCTTAGCTAGAAGGTCCAGATTAAGAAATGTCCTTCCATACATAACGAAGTGCTCTTTTGAGACTGTAAGTATGGCAAACCTTTGTGCCTAAAACTAAAGCCCCCAAGACAGCAACTTTTCTTGAAATTAGCCTACATTTACATTTATAGTGGGCTAGGAAATAAAGTACTTTATTTCTACTGCCTGAGTCATTTAGCCATGTCCATGGTGGACAGAGACAGTATGGTGGTAAAAACTTATGTCAACTGATAAAACTCTGGCATGTTATCAAGAAGATAAAGCAATGTAAACTAAAAAGGAGGGTAAGAGGGAAGCTGGCTGTAGAGCCAGAACGCTTCAATGACCAAAAGGATTTCAGAGAGGTTTTCTGAAAGACAAGTAGATGAGGACTTAATGGATTCTCATAAAGCAAGAATGCAACACAAAGAGGACCACTATGGATAAAACTAACGATAAAGAAGGAATGCCTGAGCTGCTGTTCCATTTGCCTTAGGCTCCAGTATTAAAGTGACACAAGATAATACTCATGCTATTTATTTATTTTTTCTTTTTAGGGCCACACCTGCAGCATATGGAAGTTCCCAGGCTAGGAGTCAAATTGGAGCTGCAGCCACCGGCCTAAGCCACAGCCACAGCCATAGCCATGCCAGATCCGAGCCACATGTGCAACCTACACTGTAGCTCAAGACAACACCAGATCCTTTAACCCACTGACTGAGGCCAGGGATCGAACCCACATCTTCATGGATACTAGTTGGGTTACTGTGGATACTGAACCTCAGTATCCACAGTAATTATGCAACAATACACAGAATGAACTCCTGTTTTTAAGGGGTAAAATCAATTCCATTTAAAATTACAGTTGGGGCTCAGCATTAGCAAACCCAACTGGTATCCATGAGGGTGCGTGTTCAGTCCCTGGCCTCGATCAGTGCCTTAAGGATCCAGCATTGCCGTGAGCCATGGTGTAGGTCGCAAACATGGCTCGGATCCAGCGTTGCTGTGGCTGTGGTGAGGCCAGCAGCTGTAGCTCTGATTCGAGCCCTAGCCTGGGAACTTCCAAAGGCTGCAGGTATGGCCCTAAAAAAACTAAAAAAAAAAAAAATTGAAACAAATAAATAAATAAAATTACAGTCGGCCCTCTGTACTGCATCTTTTTTTTTTTTTTTTGGCTGCCCCCCATAGTATATGGAAGTTCCCCAGCCAAGGATTCAATCAGGATCGAATCCACGCCACAACTACAGCAACACCAGATCCTCAACCCCCTGCGCCAGGCTGGGGATCAAACGCGTGCCACTGCAGAGACAACTGCCAGAACCCTGAACTGCTGCGCCACAATGGAGACTCCTTTATCATTTTTAATAAGAGACTTGGGCATCTGTAGATTTTGCGTGAGGGAGCCTAGAAGAATTTATCACCAGTGGATAACAAGGGATAACTGTACTCCTATAGTGAACAACTAAATCCAATGGACTTCTAGGAAGCTTTGTTGAAGAGTAACTACTGGTGGACTTAAAATTTTGAAAAACATATTTTCTATAAAAATAAAACAGAACCAAATCACTCAAGTGACAGCTTAAATTAAAAGGATAAGGAAAGTAGCAAAGAATAGCAACCTAACACTGAAAATTATTCGAATAAATTACACATTAGAGAAAGCTAAGTTGCCAGTACTATTTATCTCTCAAGCCTCCTTTACCCTTTAAGAGAAAATACCAGAAAAATTTTTATGAAATAATTCTTATCTCTACTGGTCTGTTACCAAAGGAGATTGCCCTTTCTCTTTGACAGAGCAGGTAGTTAAAGGACACCTGCAGTTACTGACTAGAGAAAAGACTGAGAAAGCAGGCACTGATCAGCATTCCTGCCTCAGCTGTGCTCTCCCTCTTACCTCCCAAAATGAGATACAGAATTGAACTCTCTGGTGCACCTGTAGAATGCACTGTATATATGTATGGGGGGGGGGATGGGATTGCTCAAAGGAGAATATTAGGAGCAAAAGCAACTGGAACCTAAATCTCAAGTCATAAATAAATAGGGAAAGTGTCTCAAAATTAGTCAACTTGCCTAGAGCGGCATGAAAAAAACAGAAACCAAAGGTTTTATTCCATCTCACTCCAGTAAGAAATATCATAGTTTTATAAAATGATAAAAAGAAAAGATAAAAATAAGGTGTATTTTAAGACTTAATGCTGTTAAGATGTCAATATTATGCAAAGTGATTTACAGACCAGTGAGGTTTTTTTCAGAAATAGAAAACTCCATCCTAAAATTTCTATGAAATTTCAGGGGACTCCGAATCGGCAAAACAATCTTGAAAGAGAATAAAACTGGAGGTCTCTCACTTCCAGATTTCAAAACTTATGACAAATCTACAAGTAATCAAAAAAGCATGGTACCGGTACAGACAGACATTTAGAACAGCAGAAGAGAACAGAGAACCCAGAAATAAACCCTTATACAGTCAAAGGATTCTGACAAGGATTCTCCACTTAATGGAGAAAAGAGTCTTTTCAGCAAACCGTGTTAGGAAAACTGAGTATCTACATGCAAAAAAATGAAATTAGTGAGTTCCCGTCGTGGCTCAGTGGCTCAGAAGATATCATTTCACAGATATAAGGATGGCTATTATTCCAAAAAAAAAAAAAGGAATTCTCATATCCTGCTGTTGGGAATGTAAAATTGTGTAGTGGCTGCGGAAAACAGTTTAGCGGTTCCTCAAAAAGTTAAATACACCCAGCAGCTCTCTACCCAGCAACTCAACTTCTAGCTTTATACTCAAAATAATTTAAAAGAGGGATTTAAGCACTTGAACACCAATGTTCATCACACCATTATTCACAATAACCAAAAATGCATAAAATACCCAAGTGCACATCAACAGATAAAATGTGGTATATACATGCAACGGAATTTTATTCAGTCCTGAAAAGAAATGAAATTTTTGGAGTTCCCATTGTGGCTCAGTGATAATGAACCAGACTAGTATCCATGAGGACTTGGGTTCGATCCCTGGCCTCAATCAATGGCTTAAGAATCCAGCGCCTGGATTCTGATGTGTGCTGTTCTGATGCAGCCTGGATCTGATGTTGCTGTGGCTGTAGTGTAGGCCGGCAGTTATAGCTCTGATTCGACTCCTAGCCTGGAACTTCCATATGCCATAGGTGCGGCCCTAAAAAACAAACAAAAAAAGAAACTCTGATACATTGTGAATGTACTTCACAAAACAGAACAGTGGGAGTTCCTGTCGCAGAGCAGCGGAAAGGAATCCAACTAGGAACCATGAGGTTGCGGGTTCGATCCCGCTCAGTGGGTTAAGGATCTGGTGTTGCCATGAGCTGTGGTGTAGGTCACAGACGCGGTTTGGATCCCACAGCTTGGATCTGATGTGGCTGAGGTGTAGGCCAGCAGCTACAGCTCCGATTCAACCCCTAGCCTGGGAACCTCCATATGCTGCAGGTGCAGCCCTAAAAAAAAAAACAGACAAAAAAAAAATTTTGTGGGTTATCTATCTTTTTGTTTATTGTTTCACTTCTTGATTAGTGAGTGCTACGATCTGTGTTTAATGCATGACTACAAAAATAAATACCAGATTATCTTAAAATTAATAACTAGACAGAAAAACAAGGTACTGAGAAATAAAAACTCCTTTAAAGACTTTCCCCTCTTCTTTCAGTAACACTCCTGGTTACAAAACAGACAAAAATTCCATATGCTCGGGAGTTCCCATCGTGGCTCAGTGGTTAACAAATCCGACTAGTAACCATGAGGTTGCGGGTTTGATCCCTGGCCTCACGCAGTGGGTTAAGGATCCGGCGTTGCCGTGAGCTGTGGTGTAGGTTGCAGATGCGGCTCGGATCCTGCGTTGCTGTGGCTGTGGCGTAGACTGGCAGCTGTAGCTCCGATTCGACTCCTAGTCTGGGAACCTCCATATGCTGCGGGTGCAGCCCTAAAAAGCAAAAAAAAAAAAAAAAAAAATTTCCATATGCTAGCATTAAAGTACTTGCCCAATAATTATTATATTTCGAAAAGGTAGCTTTGTTAAAAGTATCAATATGGAAATACAAATCACTAAAGTATAAAGTGCTTGCTTGGGTCAAGGCCATTTTAGGATAATGGAATAAGTTCATGTGCAAATAAGTTCAAAGAACTATGGAGAATGTTAAAACAAGAAGAAACCTTAGCAATCATCTAATCTAATTCCATTATACAAGAAAGAAAATATATAATAAAATGTAGCTAAAGTTGGAATTCTTCCCAAGGCATCTTACCTGCCAAGATAGGAATCTGGAAAAAATAGCATATGCTCAAATTCACCACATATAAGTAAATATCTTATACATTTAAAGACACTTTGAAGTGGGGAAATTAGGCATAACGGTGATAAAGAAAGAACCACATGCTAGTATAATTCAACTAGAAACATCCTTCAGAATCAGACTGAAGTAATTTTTCAAGAATAAACAAAATTTCAAAAATAATGTTACATAAGGGAATGCCCCCCCCACTGAATGAACTAAAATATATTATGATATTCTGTGTTGAAATCTGTAAATAAATTCATTGTTATACGTAGCCCTTTGTAATATGGTAAATCTAAAGACAGATCTCTAACCTAAGACATGTATTTTAGCATTTGCCACTTGCCTGTAGTAACGCGACTGTAAGTAGGTGGAGCACACAGCTTTGGAAACATGACTAGCAGAACCAAAGTCAATGACCTTCACTCGGTAGGGCTGGCGTACTGGATCAACCAGCATTATGTTTTCAGGCTTAAGGTCCGCATGAATTAGACCAAGGCTCTTGAGCTTCATCAGGGCTGTGGCCACCTGCTGCAAGATTGGTCTGATGTACTTGAGTGGCAGTGGGCTAAACTTGTTCTGCTTTAGAAAATCATATAAGTTCTGTTCCAGCATCTCAAACACAAGGCAGGTATGATTCTTATGCTGAAAGCACTCATAAGAACGGACAAAATTATACTCATCAGCATTTTCGCTGCTTAGGCGAGAAAGGATGCTCACTTCAATCTGTCCTTGTCTGGCATAGGAGGGGTGATTCTTCAAGATTTTAATAGCCACAATTTCCTTGGTGCTCCGCTTCCAGCACTTAGCCACCTGTCCAAATGTTCCCCGGCCTAGGAACTCCAAGACTTCATAGCTGTTGGTCATAGAGCAAAGGATCTCATGCTGGACCAGCTGGTAATCCCCTTCTCCACTGGAACTGCTACTCTTCGTGGTCACAGTGGTGGTCGTGGCAGCAGCACCCACCACAGTCCTGTTTTGCAGCATGAGAGGGGGATGTTCTTCTATGATCTGCACGCTACCGTTGCTATCAACTTCCTCACTTTTTCTTTTCAATCCACATTTTTGATATGGCTCAAGCAAAGAAACGTTGCTTCTGTGAGTCAGGGTCTGGCTGCTTTGGAAGGTTGAGGTAGCAGCACTGGCCGAACTATCAGCGGCTGTTACAACAATATGCTCCACTGCAGGAGCTGGGAGGAGGAGGCGCTGGTCGTAAGCGGGGACGCTGAAATTTGCTACCTGGTGAGAGGAGCTGGCTTGCCCTTGTGTGGCTGGGAGGGTTTTGCTGTGGGTATAGTATTTGTCGTTGCTGCTCTGTCCAGAAACATCCCAGCCAGAGGGCTCTATTTTCAGTTTCTTCGCACTGCAAAAGGCACTCGACGACACTGATGGGGGGGAAAACACCTGCAGCTGTGATGCCATACCTACATTGAGAAAGAGGAAGAATTAGACTCTCAATTTTGTATAAGCCTTCAATTAGTATTTAAGAAAACCTCAAGTTTAGAAAAACCACAAGTAAACACATATACCTGGAGTTTTATTTTACACACTTTCCAAAACACGTTTCCTGTTATAGAATGATAAAACTTTTTGGTCTAATTACACATCCTTAATCACTCTGAGACTCAGTATAACAAGACATATTGTCAAACGAGTATGAATACCTATGATGGTTTACAAAATGAAAACAGTAATAGTAGCTTAGATGACTGCCAAGTGGTAGTCTAAGCACTTCACATACACTACACATTTAATTCTCACTACAACCTTTTGAAAAAAGATACTATCATTATTTCCATTTTACAGATGAGAAAACTAAGGCACAGACTGGTTAAAATCATTTGCCCAAAAATAACACAGCTATTAAGTGGCAGCACTGGAACTTAAAACTAGGCTCTTTGGCCCCAGAGTTCATTCCACAGCTGTCTTCATTCCTATCCTGATTAGCTTTTCAATTATTTAAATTTAGACATAGACGGCATGCTTATAAAATTCACAGATGAACCAAATTTGGGCAGGATACTCAATATTGCTAACAGGTCCAAAAAGATCACAAAGAGCAGAAACCATAAGGTAAACCTAGCAGATGACATTTAACACAAATACAGACTTCCTTCTTAGGTCCAAAATATGGCTAGCGAAAGAGATATAAGGTTTTAGCAGGAGCATAAACAAAAAACACTTTGTTAGCAAGAGAAATATTGTGTAATAACATTCTCCATCCTCAAAAGCTAATTCAGTCTTAAACTATATTCACAGAAATAGCGGTGTCAAGAATGTGGCAAAGTGAAGGCAACCTGCTCTGCTCAAATCATACATAAAAAGTGTCTAGGTCTGTCCACTATATTGTGAGAGGACCATTGATAAATTAACCAGAAAGTAATCAGGATGATGTGAAGCCTAAACAAAATCTTCTAAAGAACCATGGAAAGTTATTTTTAGAAAAATATGGAGAAAGGGAATAAGGGCAGCCCATCTTTCTGTCCCTTAATGTCCCATAGACAGCTCAAGCTCAATAAGCCCAAAGCTATTATTTTTCAGAATAAAGTCTAAACATCTGAGGTAGCATACAAGCCATTTCAAACTTATTTTTTCCCTTCTCAACTATATAACCCTCAGGTGCCCTGGGGCTCCATACTAATCTTCTCTTGCTCCAACATTCCTCCTTTTTGCTGTTTCCCAAGTTTAGTCCCCTGAGAAAAATTCTCGTACTTTTTCTAATCCAGAATTCCCTCTCTTGAACTCCAAATCCTTATTTCCAAATAACCACCCCACACCACACTTCAACTTGGGAGAACCTCAGAGACACCTCAAATTCAATATGTCCAAAATTAAATTTTTGAACCTCCACTCCATGCCCAGCTTTCTGCCTCAATTATGAGACACCACCATACATCCAACAACTCAAGCCAAAAATCAGTGAGGCAATGAGTCTGTTTCCTCATCTATTAAAATAGTGACAGCAGTACCTACCTTATAGGGTTATTCTAAGAATTAAATGATTTAATACACATTATGTGTTTAGTGCCCAGAGCTCATTTAATATTATCCTCACTCATTCCCCTCCCTTAATCCCCCATATCTAATCTATAATCAAATCTTATGATTCTACTTCCTAAGCGTATTTCAGATCAGCCATTTTTCCCTAGCCCTATTGGTACCTTTCTAGTTAACTGCCAATGGCCTCCAAACTCATCTTGAATGCACTCAGGAGATCTTTGTTTTTAAACTACATCCAGTGACTGCTTTCTTAATCACCTCTCTGCCTTCAGGGTTTTTCTTTGGGAATAAAATCCAAAATCTTCAACCTCCCTTAAAAAACTCTCCAAATATCTGGTTGCAGTCTTCCAAAATCTCCCCACCTGGATTTCTGCATTCCAGCCGTACAGCCCTTCTTCCAGTTCTTGGAAGGCCCTCTAAAATGTTAAGAGACTTTCTGCTAGGAAAACTGTTCTGTTTCTCACGCTCACTCACTCACATACAAACACACCCCATAGCCACCACCACCACTCCCATAACACCATGTTCCTGCCTTATAACACAAAATTATTTATTTAATGTTACATTCCCAGCTACAGCAAAAGTTCCACAAGGGCAGGTACCAAATCTGTCTGGTTCCTTTGCTTATGTCACCAGAACCTACCATACGGACTCTGGTAATATACAGACAGTAAGTATTTGTTGGGAGATTTGACAATTTCTACTCTACTCTCATAAGAGTAATTGGTGTTAAACTGAAGGATTTGCAAATACTTGTTTTGTTTTGGTGTCCCTTTCTTTCATCTGTACAGTCCTGGAGATATGGGGGAGTCTCCACTCTGGTACATACAGCATAATTTTACTAGTCATAAGAGAATAAACACACACAACTAGAAAGGAAGGAAACATAACAAAGGATGTTACAGAACATAAGAAAGCAAAGTGTACATTTCTTTGTCCCTGCGTGCAACTAAAAACCATCTGCGCTGGACCAGACTGCTAGAAGAACAAATCTGCGAACATCAATTTCTAAAATGCGATCTGGATTTACTTTAACCAAAGTTTCCATAATTTATATGAACCTTGAAGAGAAAAAAGTGTAAATTAAAAGATAAAGTTATTGCAATTTAACTCCTTGGTTACAAAAATTTACAAATCATTTTGTTCTACATAAATCACTGACACAACATCAAACTATAATAAGAGAAAAACTGAAATCAAGTAGTGCCTTTACAAAATTTGCCCACTATGGGAGTTCCCTGGTTGCCTAGCGGTTAGGACTCAATGCTTTCACTGCTGTGGCTCGGGTTCAATACCTGGTCTGGGAACTGAGATCCCACATCAAGCTGCTTGCCATAGCCAAAAAAATAACTGAACAAATTTACCAACTAATATATGCAAAAATATTTCTATTCATCATAAAATCAAACCAATTTTTGAACAATGAAGGAAACAAATCTTTGAAATTTGTTTTCCATTAAGTTACTAATTTTAACAATCTCGAAAAACATGAACACATTTATGCACCTAAAAATATTTCGTAAAACAATTTAAATACAAAATTTGCAGTTTGTAGCCATGTCTTAGAAATACGAGGGCTTAAACTAGTAACAGTAAAAAGAATTCATGAAATTTATCACCAAATTGTTAAAAGTATGATCATAACTAAACATTTTTTTAACTATTCCATTTACCAGAGGAATGTTAACAACTTTTCACCTCATGAACAAAATAACAGATACTGATGGCCTCAAATTCACATTGAGCACCGCAAAAAACACAAATACTAGGAAATTGTTCTAAAAGTTTTAAGTATACAAATGAACATAATTCTGATTCAGTAAGATAAACTTAGGTCCACCCATAAGGAAATAACCACCTAGAATTTCACTTGCCTTCCCCTTAGCAAGGGTGTGTGGTACTTGAGTCAACATCATGCCGCCAGGACTATTACAATGTGGTTGAGACTCTCCTGACCTAGTCAACTAGCACCAGGCAAGAATATACATAATCAAAACTGCCTAGAAAAATCTACACTAATTTATATAATACTCTGAAATTAAGCTAAAAACAGCCAAATCTAGACACAAAATAAAGACACTGTGTCCCACAAAATTTGCTTTTGCAAATGGGGATGCATTTTTTTTTCCGCACCTGTAGCACGTGGAAATTCCCAGGCCAGGGATGGAACCCTTGCCACAGGAACCCAAGCCACTGCAGTGACAGCTCCAGATCCTTAACTTACTGTGCCACAAGAGAACTTGGGGAAGCACTTTTCTTCCTAGGTTGAGAATTCCCAAATGAAACCATGGAACAGAATTAACAAACGACTGTGGAAAATTTACTATGTATGAGACTTTGTTAAGCAAGTTACACATATTTTCAATTCACATGAGAATAGCTCCCAATAAATTAAAAGCTAACTTTCTGAAAATGTTATACCTCTTTACTCTAGCAATAAACTGACTTTTTCATTTCAAACCTGACTTTCCAAAGATTTAGCCATCTAAATATGATGACAAACCTGCCCCCTGCATTAATCCCAAACTAGAACTAATAGGCAAAAAGCTGCTGGTACTTGTATGTATTACTAACGAGAGAACTGAGTCTTGCTTCTTTTGAACCCAAGGCTTTCAAAAATAATCAAATTAGCAGCTTCCCCACTCCCTGCCATGGTCACATCTATTTAACAACATTTACTGATGCCCCACCCTATGGGCACTACAGGTAGATAATCTTACTATAATGAATTCAAATATTATATCTGTGAATGAAATAGCTGGAATGACGAACGAGGTAATCATTTGTCAATGTTTCACCCTTAATCTCTAGTAACTTCCACTTTTTCCCTACTACATCAATAACAGATTCCTACTGCTTTTGCTTGGTGCTATCTTTGCCTTTTTGATTCAATTTAACAACTGGTAACCTAAATAAACCTAAAACCAGTACTGTTTATTCATTTCTTCCTCTAGCACTTGTCCTCAGCTGACATGTACAGATATACATATTCTCCAGCACACTGATATATTAAAAAAATACCCATATCATTCAAGTGGGTAAATAAGAATACACATTCTGTAAAAATAATGATAAGCTTGGGAAGAAAACTCTTTCACTGGAACACCGAATAGCTCTCATTCCACCCCTACTGCACAATTCTGGGCTATTTACTTCAACAGCCTGACCTGTCTCCCCAAACAGTACTCTCAAGCCCCCTAAAAAGGGGCCCTAACAAGAAAACAAAACAAACAAACAAAAAAAACCACCTATCTCCCACTTAAAACCTTAGGATAGTCCAAAATCTCTAATTTGGACTGTCAGGCTTTATAATATCTGGACCCTGATTATTTCCGTAGCCTCGTTTCATCAACTCTTTCCCCCAGGCACTCGTCCAGTAGTTCTAAAATGTCTCTAGGACTAGAGTAGGCCTTGATTTTCCTGCCCCAGTTCCTTCACACATAATGTTCTCTCCCTGAACTGCATTTTACTCTCTTAGCCTTCTCTTCTACTACTACTTCTCCTTTTAGCCTATGCTTAAAGCTCATTTTTTTCAGTGTGGCATAGGCTGTTGGTCTGGAACAAATACTCTCTCCTGGAGTTCCTGTCATGGCTCAGCAGTTAACGAACCCGACTAGCATCCATGAGGACGAGGGTTCAATCTTTGGCCTTGCTCAGTGGGTTAAGGATCGGCGTTGCTGTGAGCTATGGTGTAGGTCACAGACGCAGCTTGGATCCTGCGTTGCTGTGGCTGTGGCGGAGGCCAGCGGCTACAGCTCCGACTGAACCCCTAGCCTGGAAACCTCCATATGCCACGGGTGCAGCCCTAAAAAGACAAAAAAAAAAAAAATTACTCTCTCCTTCATCCTGGGCACAAGGCTAGACTATGTTCACCACTTCCTCTCTCCAACAGAAAGTGATGTATGAGCCTTGGGTATTCCTTTCCCTTCCACCACCAGGAACTCATGGAGACCCAGTTTCTGCCATGAGACCATACCTAAGGGATGCAGAGCAGAAAGAACATCAGTACCTGAACGATCTTGCAGAACACAGTCACCTGTGCATTATGAATGCTCACTTCAACCTGGAACATTAACTTCAGGCTGTTACATGAGAGAAAAACTATTTTCCTTCAGCAAGATTATTGTTTGGTCAGCCCTACGCTGATAAAACACACTCAGGAAAGTATACTCTCTGGACCACTTCATAGTTTGAGTTTCCCTGGTAAAGGCTCCCATAGTATCCTCTACTACTTCTTAGCATTTATCACATTTATACTTATTTCGTTTATTCATTGAACAAACATATACTGAGCACCTAGTACATCTGCCTGGCATTGTCTAAATCTCAGGGATAACAGTAGTATTCCAGATGGACAAGATTCCTCATCCCCCGGAATTTACTTTCTACTGGGGAGACCACCCCCACCCCACCCCACCCCCGCCGAAAAGAGCAGCTAGTGATAAATGTATGATGAAAACAAACACAATGATATGATAGAGATGGTAGGTGGGAGAGAGATACTCTAGATTTGGTGGTCAGGGAAGACACTGTAAGATGGTGATACCTAAAGCTGCGACTGGAGTTCCCTGGTGGCCTAGTGGTTGAGGACTGGTCACTGTCACTGTTGTGGCTTTAATCCCTGACCCAGAACTTCTACAAGCAGCAACTGCAGCCAAAAAAAAAAAACAAGGTGACACCTAATTGACAAGAAGGAGCATTCCAGTGAAAAGATACATTCTTGGCCTGTTTGAAGAAGAGACCAGGGAGTTCCCGTGGTGGCTCAGTGGCAACAAAACCAACTAGCATCCATGAGGACTCGGGTTCGATCCCTGGCCTCAGTGGGCTAATGATCTGGTCTGCCATGAGCTGTGGTGTAGGTCACAGATATGGCTAAGAGTTGGTGTTATGGCTGTGGTGTAGGCCAGCAGCTGTAGTTCCAATTTCACCCTTAGCCTGGGAACTTCCATATGCCTCAGGTGTGGCCAGAAAAAGACAAAAAGAAAAAGAAAAAAAAAGAAAAAGAAGAAGAGACCAATATGGATAGAATGGAACAAATGAAAAAATAGTAGAAGCAGGACCCAAAGAAGGAGACAAGGGTTAGAATCCAATGATTTGTAAGCCTCTCTGGATTTTATTCTAAGTATGACTATTTGTAATTTTTTTTGTCTTTTTGCCTTATCTAGAGCCGCACCCACGGCATATAGGGTTCCCAGGCTAGGGGTCTAACAGGAGCTGTAGCCACCGGCCTACGCCACAGCCACAGCAACGCAGGATCTGAGCCATGTCTGCAACCTACACTACAGCTCACAGCAACGCCGGATCCTTAACCCACTGAGCAAGGCCAGGGATTGAACCCGCAACTTCATGGTTCCTAGTCAGATTCGTTAACCACTGAGCCACTACGGGAACTCCATGTAATTTTTTTTTTTTTTTTTTTTGCTCTTTTTGTTGCCTTTTTCTAGGGCCACACTTGCAGCATATGGAGGTTCCCAGGCTAGGAGTCTAATCGGAGCTGTAACCGCCATCCTACGCCACAGCCATAGCAATGCCAGATCTGAGCTGTGTCTGCAACCTACAGCACGGCTCACGGCAATGCTGGGTCCTTAACCCACTGTGCAAGGCCAGTGATCGAACCCGTAACCTCGTGGTTCCTAGTCAGATTCGTTAACCACTGCGCCACGACAGGAACCCCCCTGTAATTATTTATTTAAAAGTGACTTCTAAACTGCAAGTTCCATGAGGGCAACTCTCAGTATCAGAGTACATATTTTCTTTTTTGTATCACCAGCATCAATCACAATGGTTGGCATAAAGCATGTGTCAAATTTTGCTAGAATGAATGACTATAAAGAGATCACAGAACTTCTCCATATAAACAAATTTAAGAGCCCTCAGAAGTCATTCTGACCAAATTAGAGAAATATTCACACGATAGGATAGAAATTAATAGTCCTTTGTCTATAAGAGAAGAGAATACTTTTCTAGGTGCAGTGATACAGAAGGAAAAAATAATCTTGAAACCCTAAGGATAGCATGGAATCAAGGTTTCCCACCCCCTTTCCTGTAGCACTTCCTTCACATGGAACCACGTGAAACAAGTCAGTTCCCCAACTAGTATGCAAAAACAGGGTGTAGAATATAGGTGGTGTTAGGTGACAATGGAGTAACTCTACAATCCTATGTAATTTCCAGCCATTGAAATCAATTTTGTTATGTTCTGGTAAACTGCTGAGGGGTGCTTTCCTCCTAGGCAGGATATTTTCTCCTAAATTTCAATAGCTCTCAGATTTACTTGGAATGACGAACCTAGAGCAACAGACAAAAGAAAAGTAGGGAGTTCACATAGTGGCTCAGCGGCTAACGAACCCGACTAGCATCTAAGAGGATGCAGAATCAATCCCTGGCCTTGCTCAGTGGGTCAAGGATCCGGTGTTGCCATGAGCTGTGGTGTAGGTCGCACATGTGGCTCGAATCCCAAGTTGCTACGCCTGTGGCGTAGGCCAGAGGCTACAGCTCCGATTAGACCCCTAGCCTGAGAACCTCCATATGCTGCAGGTGCAGCCCCCAAATTAAAGACAAAAAAAGAGAAAAAAGAAAAGTAGCTGCTTTTTGTGTTTGGTAAAAAGGTACTGTCTTACTATGTTCACAGAACAGTTTACAAGGTCTATAAAATTTAAAATAAAGAAAACCATACCTCAAGGAGTTTCAATTATACAAAAAAATGACAAATTAACAAAGCACGTATCAGTATGAAATGAAACGTTAACAGATAGGACTCTGTTTAGATCATCCAGAAAAGGCCTAAGGAAAATAGGGTTTAAGTAAACTAACAACAGTTTGGCAGATAGAAGAAGCTCTTACAGATGTAATGTCTTGCCAGTGTGCCAGAATATGTCGAAAAATGAAAAACCATTTAGAGTAATGTATTTGATTGGAAGCAGAAGATACTGGCGAAAAAAAAATATAGGGATTTTTACAGCTAACATGAATCTTAAGACTCCAAAGCCCCCTAATTCCAAGATGAGAAAAAGTAGACCCAAAAATGCCAAACAAGTTTTACACAGAGCTTATGAGTAGTAACGCTGACAAAAAAGCCAGGTTTTCTGATTCTTTTTAATTAAGCATGCTGAGAAAGCACTGTACCAGGTGCTCTCAAAGAATCCAAAACAACACATTTAAGTTTCCCTATCTTCAAAGAACTTAGAATGTTGCTTAGGTGATATGACACAGAAAAAAAGAAAAATATAAAAACAGGATGTAAAAAAAATTTTAAGTGCCAAATCATGCCCCTTTTACAAAAACGCATAAGGCATTTAGGGTGCTGGGAGATTAGGAACAAAAAATAAAAACAAACAAAAAGAAACAAAAAGCAAACCAGTGATTGTTCAAGTGGTACTTGAAAGAAAAATTATTTTGATGATTTATGTTCAGAATGGCATGAAATTAAGGGAAGAAACTGGGGAGGAATTAACTGTAAATTTTTCAAAAACTAATTCCTTTTAAAGCAATATCAATATATAGTCAATCAATCATGACTATATATAAACTATATATAGTCATGAAAATGAAAATAAAAAGGCCAATCAGGAAGTTCATGTTTGCAAAATAACTTCAAGTTACAAAAGAACCAGTTACAATACATAACTAACAACAAGTTGCACAAGTTCTAAGTGTAAGAAGTTTATAAGGCAGATTTGGCTCACTGATTTCCACCAACACAACCACTGACTAAGCTATGCTTATGAAAACAAAACCACAGAATAAAAGAATTCTATTTTCCAAGAGAATTGTGAATCTTGAGATTATCTTTTTTTTTTCTTTTAGGAGTTCTGGTTTGGTTTTCAATTTCAAGTTAAACCAATCAACTTGCTCTGCAATCCACAAAGCTACAATGTCTAAAGAGATGATAAATTATTCATGGATAAAAAATTCCTGAAGATACCACCAGCAAAAATTCCACTGACTAACTAGTCAGTATATTTACAATATCTCATTCACCACTTTACTCCTCACATGCTTCACTGCCTTGGCTGCCTTCAGTTCCAACCACAAGTACTATACCAAAATATCCTTCAAGCCAGCAACAGCGTCTTAGAGTCAATCCATCATACCATCATACCAGTTTTACAATGCAGAACCCTGAGATGATTACATGTATACCCAAAAATCAACAGCTGAATTAACAACTATTAGATGAAATGACTTATTAGTAGATTTTAAGTGTCTTATAGAACGCTTTAGGCCTACATATGAAAAAGAGCTGGCATGATTTGCCTTCTCTATAATTAAAAAGGAAAAAAAAAAAACAAACTACAGACCAAGAATCAAAAATAGCTTTACACAAACAAGAGCAAAATTGTAGGTTTTGCTGAGGGCATCAGCCACTTAATTTAACCCCACTTCATCAGGAGCAGGAAGCCATGCTGCTGTTTTCATCAGTTACTAGGAAACAAATAAGATAAAGGACAGACTGGGCAAAAGAATCTCTAGTCGAAATTAATTTTTTGATGCAATGACTGAAAATTCCCAAAGTGTCGGCAAGAAAAAGCGTTCTATCAAGGGCTCCCTCAAAATGAGTATCTGCAACTAAGTCAGTGGTTTAAGGGGAGGAAAGACACGTTCGAGCTTGGGGTTGTTTTTTTCCCCTTCTCTAGCCCCTCTTCCCTTCCCCCACCTAAACAGGAAAGAAAGCGCGCCCAGCATAAACACAGGCCAAAGCTCACGGGTTGTCACCACAACACACTGGAGGCTAGACCAGCGCTGCTGGAGACAGAGCCCCAGGTCTCGGTGGCTAGGCACAAAAGGGGCCTCTTTCCCACAGACCTGTGAACATCAGAGGCCTTACCCAAGAGTTTCAGTAGTTTCCTCATACCCCACTTTTTTTTTTTTTTTTTTAACGAAAGCTTTGGAAAAGTGGCGACAGACAGCAAAAGTTTCCCTCCGAGCCAAACCTCTAGATCCGCCTTGCACAGATATACAATAGGTGGGCCGGTCCCACCGCGTCTCCACCATCATTACGATTTAGCAACCT
Source organism: Catagonus wagneri (assembly GCA_004024745.2). NCBI lineage: Eukaryota > Metazoa > Chordata > Mammalia > Artiodactyla > Tayassuidae > Catagonus > Catagonus wagneri. The sequence goes on from PVHT020004943.1 coordinate 1,102,831, forward strand.
AACGATTAAAGAACAGGAGCCGAAAGGACAGCAAGGCTTCCATACCCACCCCACCAGCGCCGTCCTTTCCAGACACCGCTTCCTGGTCCCCGATGGCACAAATAACCCCAAACCATGGCGCTGAGCAGAGCTGGGACATCTACACGCGCAAGCCCCACACTGGGAACCGGCCACAACAGCCGGGGAAAAAACCGGCCGGGCGAGGAGACTCCAGGCGGCCCCCTGTCATCCGAGGACAACAACACGCCCAGGAAAGAAGTGGCAGGAGACAGGGGGAGTTGCCCCGAAAACAAGCCCGGAGCTCGCCCACTTTCCTGGGAACGCCATCCCCTCCGCGGCCGCGAACGGCCGGGCCCCGGGTGGGGGCCGCGAAGGGAGGCGCCCCCCGCAGGCCGGGTGCCCGGGAGAGCCCGCGGCCGGCCCGGCCCCGCCTCGGGGAGCCGACGGGAGGTCGCTCTCGCCGAGGCCCCTGCCCGCCCGCCCCGACTCACCGCCGGTGTGTCTGGTTCTCAGCCGCGAGCTGGGGCTGCCGTGAGGAGGCGGCGGGGGAGACGAGATCCGGGGCCCCGCCGCCGGGTCATCATACCCCCCGCGCGAGCCGGCCCGGGCCCCGGCCCCCGACCCCCGGAGCCGTCCCCGCGCCCGTCCCGCAAGGGGAGCCTCCTCAGCCTCCCGCCCGCGCCGCCGCCCGGCCCCTCGCCGCCGCCGCCGCCGCCGCCGCCGCCTCAGCCCCGCGTACTCCCGCCTCGGCCTCCCGCTGCTGTCCGGGGCCACCGCCGGCCCCTCACTCCGCAGCCGCCGTTGTCGCCAGACCCGACGAGCCGAGCGCCGAGCGGCCGCCCCCATCCGGCCGGCCCCGCCTCGCGGGAACTAGGCCCCCGCCCCGCGCCATGACACCTACTGAGGCGGAAGTGCCGGAGGGCGGGCGCGTTAGGACCACCGCATAGTACTGATGGGAGTGGGAGCGGGTGGGCCTCCGTGGGGAGCCAGCGTGGATCGCGTACGGGGGTCGGGTTCTCCGCCCCTCCCGCGCACGGCCGGCTCTGCGGTGGCTGAAAAGTGCTTGGTGGCGGGGCAGGGGGGTGTCCAGCTTTAAAATGTCATCCCCGCCAGTGTGACCTCACCACCGGCTAGTATGACACCCCTCAGAAATTGGGTAGCGCGCGGGGAGGCAGTGCCTGCCCGGGAAGACCCCTGCTGGTGAGGAATTAACCTCAGTTCAGACCTCACGGTTCGTTGCCATCTAGAGACGTTCTGAGTGACAGCCGCGTAGGGGATCGCTAAGCCTCCACGCACATGAGCAGCCCCTTAGGGTGCTCTGGCATTGCACCTTGGAAACCTTGATTTGCATTAGGAGATGAGAAGGAATAGCTTTGCACTGAACCTAACCCCTCAAAACCTGCAATGAGCGAATGCTATCATAATTTTCTCTTCTCTATCAGGAGATGGTGAAGCCAGGTATTCAGGAAACGGCATGCGTTGGGCATACAACATTCTGGAAAAACATAAACACTGCATGGAAACTGGGCTATCCTAATAGAAAGACAGTTGCCATCTCCCAGGGCCAAGAGATTCTGGAACACTTCAGATGTAGCTCTCACTGTGTAAAATGCTTTGATTCCTAAAGTGGGGGACACTTGTAGAGAGAAGGTAATATATATATATATATATATATATATATATATATATATATATATATATACTTTTTTTTTTTCATTCCGCAGGTGTTGGAGGCAGCAGGGATCTGAGTCCTAGAAAGCAGCTGTACAGCAACAATACATAAATACCAGGTATATATTTGCATATGCTCTTTAAGGAGTGGGTGGAGGAGTTCCCGTCGTGGCGCAGCGGTTAACGAATCCGACTAGGAATCATGAGGTTGCGGGTTCGATTCCTGCCTTGCTCAGTGGGTTAACGATCCGGCGTTGCCGTGAGCTGTGGTGTAGGTCGCAGATGCGGCTCGGATCTTGCGTTGCTGTGGCTCTGGCGTAGGCCGGCGGCTACAGCTCTGATTAGACCCCTAGCCTGGGAACCTCCACATGCCGCAGGTGCGACCCTAAAATGACAAAAAGGCAAAAAAAAAAAAAAAAAAAAGGAGTGGATGGAGGTGGCTAAGACAATATTCTGCTCTCCAGTTCTATTTCTTAGGTCTCACTCCCTTTACATCCTTGACCTCTTTGAATCAAAGAGATACTTTTTGTGAAGACCTGCTAAAGTGGTTATACTACCTTTGGGATTCTCTCCTGGCTTAACAACACTGGGAGCCGTTCTATTTTATTGGGAACAAGGAAGTACATTTCCCTAGAGAACTAGGGTTGACAAAAGTGTTCAATCCCACAGGGAAGCTTTGTTTGCTTATTTTCACAGAAACTTAGAGAACGCAAAGTCCTACACTGGGCTGGCCTGAGAAACATCAAGACATGGAGTGTGGGTGAGCATGCCTGCCTGGGGAACCAGGAAAAAGGCAGAACTTCTGGGTTCTGGGGTAGAATAGATTCCAGTCAAAAAGCAGGCTTCAAACACACTTAATTGCTTATCATGCCTTGGTTCAAGCCAACCCCATGACAGGCTTCTGAGATACTTCTCTCCCAAGTTATGTCTGTTTCCTCTTTTCAAACCCGTGGCAAAATCTACCTTTAGAAAGCCTTTCTTGGAGTTCCCGTCGTGGCTCAGTGGTTAACAAATCTAAGAGGTTGTGGGTTCGATCCCTGGCCTTGCTCAGTGGGTTAACAATCAGACATTGCTGTGAGCTGTGGTGTAGGTTGCAGATGCAGCTCGGATCTGGCGTTGCTGTGGCATAGGCTGGCAGCTCTAGCTCCAATTAGACCTCTTGCCTGGGAACCTGCCTGGGAACCTCCATATGCTGCGGGTGCGGCCCTAAAAAGACAAAAAGACAAAAAAAAAAAAAAAAAAAAACCACGAAAACAAAAGATACCCTGAATCCACTAATGTTCATCTCCACCAATACTGTCTATGAAATCAGAGAGTCTATGAGAAGTAAAATGTAGGAGCTCCTGTCGTGGCTCAGTGGTTAACGAATCCGACTAAGAACCATGAGGTGGCGGGTTCGGGTTCGATCCCTGGCCTTGCTCAGTGGGGTTAAGGATCCGGCATTGCCATGAGCTGTGGTGTAGGTTGCAGATGCGGCTCGGATCCCACGTTGCTGTGGCTGTGGTGTAGGCTGGCGGCTACAGCTCCGATTGGACCCCTAGCCTGGGAACCTCCATATGCCGTGAGTGCGGCCCTAGAAAAGGCAAAAAAAGACAAAAATAAAAAATAAAAATAGAAGTAAAATATAGAACAATAATAAAGAGGGACTTTTCTTCCTATCTTGATGAAGAATGCAGGTTTTTGCTTTTGTTTCTGAGCAGAGCAAGGTTTTTTGCAGGAGAATGGGTGACTCATGCTCAAAAACCCTGAACTCCTGCGTTGTTTTCCCAGAGAAGTTGGTATTTTTTTCTTTGGCCATGCCCTGAGGCATGTGGAAATTCCCAGGCCAGAGGTGGAATCTGCGCCACAGCAGTGACAATGCCAGATCCTTAATGCACTGAGCTACCAGGGAACTCTGAGAAGTTTTTTTGTTTACTTTAATTGACGTATAGTTGATGTACAATGTTGTATTAATTTCTCTTGTACAGCAAAGTGACTCCGTGATACATATATATTCCTTTTCCAATTCTTTTCTGTTATCGTTTATCACAGACTATTAAATACAGTTCCCTGTGCTATGCAGTAGGTCCTTGTTGTTTATCTATCCTATATGTAACAGTTTGTATCCTCTAATCCCAAACTCCCAGTTCTTCCCTTCCACACCTCTCCTCCCCTTGGCAACCATTAGTCTATCCTTTGCATCTTTGAGTCTGTGTTTGTTTCCTAGATATGTTGATTTGTGTTCTATTTTAGATTCCACATTTAAGTCATATCATATGGTATCTGCCTAAAAGCGCAAGTTTTAATTATGTGCACGTTGACCAGAAGCCTTGCAGAAAGAGGCTACTTTCTCTAGAACCCAAAATTACCTTGTTCATTCAGGTGCTCTTCTGTGAGGATGGAAAATATAAAACTTGGTGAATGAAACAGAAAGGCTCAATCAAGCTAAATTTAATTACGCTCTGTCTTCTGTTATATCTAACAGATCTCTCCTCAAAGATACAGCTATTCAAAGGTCAGGACTAATGTTATCCTCTATACAATTTGATGGTTAAAACTTCATAATAATTTAAAAATAAGTATTCTCTTATAAATTAATCTTTTTACTGAAGATTCCTAATCTCTCAGGAAGTGTAACCTCTAACCCTGGGGCTTGTGTTGACTCCAAAGCAAGTAAAACATGTTTTTTTCCTGTCTTCAGTACAGAGTCATAAAACATGTCTATTATAGGAAATCGTGTTAATTCATAAAATATTCTAATTATTTACTTGTAAATAAATTCTTTTTTTTCTTCTTCCTTTCTTCATTCCCCCCAAATATGTGTATCTATACAATATCTTTGGGTATATATATGGTTATAGATACACTTTGCCTTTGTGAAAGCTTTGGTGGAGGAAAAGGGGTGTCTTTCTCCCTTCAGCTCCTTGTGCAAAGGCGGTAACTCCAACTGATTCATCTCCAAACACAACGCGAAACCTCTTTTTCCAAAAACTCCAGTTCGGCTCACCAGTATCTCTCAGTGCTCTACGAACTTCCTGACTGATATTCCTGCTTTCATTCTTGCCCCATTCTCCATCTGATGTATGTATCAGGAGTTCCTGCCATGGCACAGTGGGTTAAGGATCCAGCTTCAGAGGCCTGAGTTACTGCACAGGCACATGTTCGATCCCTGGCCCGGAAACTTCCATGTGCTGCAGTTGCCGCCATAAAAATATCTATATCTACATGTATGTATCAGATCATATCACCCTCTCCCCTACATTAAAGCACTCCCATAGCTTTCCCTTACACTTAGACTAAAACTCACACTTCTTGCTTTAACCTGTATGTCATATCAGATCTGACTTCTGTCTCCCTCTTGGAGCCCATCCACCTTGTCTTCTCCCCAGTTGGCACAGCTCTTCTTGATATTCCTTGGGCAGAGAGCTCACCGCCATCACACAGTCTTGGCTCTGATGTTGCCCCTAGTCTGGCTCTTTTCATCTCTCAGGTCTCTTCTTACATGTCAGTCTCACAGAGACACTTCCTTGATGCTGCTCCCCATCCCTATTAGCCGGTTTTATTTTCTTCGTAACATATATCGCTATCTGATATTTATTTATGTATACCGCTGTCTCTCTCCTTTGGAATGTAGGTTTCACTTGAACGGGACATTTTCCATCTTGTTCACTATTTCCTATCCCCAATGTCAATAATACATGCCTGGCATATAGCAGGCATTCAATAAATATTTGTTGAATGAACAAATGAATGAATAATTTATAGACACTACCTTTCTCATAGGATAGTTGCAAGTTATGGAGATAATATTTATCTCTATAACTGCCAAACAAAGCACTCAGTGGTTGCCAGCTTCTGGAGGGCTATGGACTCTGCTTTATTCTCTGTTTGAGAGAAATAGTATTTATTGGGGAAGGATTGCCTAAAGGATGTGCAGTCCATCTGTTCTCCCATATTCATTCATTTATTCATTCAGCCACTGTTTATCATCAAGAACTTGCTCTGTGTTCTAGACAGTAGGGACGAAGCAGTGAACAGAACAGATGGGGAAAAAAAGTCCAGGAGCTTCCCTCTAGTACAGTGAGGCACATGCTAACTCAACAAGTCAATGAAATAGTATGGTACGTGCTCTACAGAGAAAAAGCCAGGCAGGCAAAGAGGGGGTGGCAGGCAAGGTGATTGCAGTCTTAAATAAAACAATCAAGAGTAGCCTCACTGAGCAGAAACTTGAAGGAGGTGAGGGAGCCATATGGTATCTTGGGTGGAAAAGACTGTAGGGAGAGGGAAGAACTGACACAGTGCTTACCGGGCACATTGGAGTAACTGCAAGGAGTCAGCTGGCCTGGAGTAGAGTGAGTGAAGGTGGGAGGGGAGGAGGTGGCAGGTCACGGGGACCGTGCAGGCCACCATGAGAACTTGGCGTTTTGTTCTGAGTGAGCTGGAAAGCCATTGGAAGATGTGAGCAGAGAAGTAACACAGTATGATTTATATCCTGTAGACTATATTGCGTATATGGAGAGGAGGACAGTGTTGGAAGCAGGGAGAATATTTAAGAGACTGTTGAATAACTGGGACAAGAGATGAAGGTTGCTTGGACAAGGTGGTAGAGGTGAAGATGGTAAAAAAAATAAAATAAGACTCAGGATATGTTTCAAGGTAGAGTTAATAGGCTTTATTGACAGACGGTAGTGTGGGTGGGAGGGAACAGAGAATAGGAAACTAAGTCTACCAGGGAAGCACAATAGGATCGCTCAGCAGTATGGAAGGCCGTTCTGTTTTATGAGACGGTGAATTTAAAATGAAACCAGGGAGTCCCTGAGTCCCTGTCATTGCTCAGCGGTAACTAATCCAACTAGTATCCATGAGGATGGGGGTTCCACCTCTGGCCTTGCCCAGTGGGTTGGGGATCCAGTGTTGCCATAAGCTGTGATGTAGGTTGCAGACACGGCTGGGATCCCGCATTGCTGTGGCTGTGGTGTAGACTGGCAGCTGCAGCTCTGATTCAGCCCCTAGACTGGGAACTTCCATGTGTCATGGGTGCAGCCCTAAAAAGTAAAAAATAATAAAATAAAATAAGATGAAATAAAATAACAGGTCATCGTGGTTGAATGATGCCTCCCACAGCATTTAGCTGCTCCAGTTCAGGCAAAAAGTTGGCAGATAGTATGATTTATCCAGAACCAGAATTTTTCAAGGCAAGTTTGAGTGAGAGAGAGCAAGGGAGTGATGTTATGTTGATGAATTCTGGGCTGCAGTCCAGTCAAGGTAGGAAGTGAGGCTCGGAGAGGGCTTATAACAGTAAAACATTGGCAATGAAGGTGACTTGAGCAGATAAGCTGGGAGAAAAGAGGCTTTAAATGTGAGCTTTCAGGTGTAGTATAATTTTTGGTAATCACAAGGTTGAGAGAAATAAGGTCTTTGGAGATGAGAAGGTCAGAGAAACTGAGAGGGTGGAATGTGGAAGTCATCCAGAATGAAGACGGAGTCCTGAAGGAGGAAGTGACGATGGCGGGGGGTGGGGGGAGCATGGCCCTAGGAGAGTACGGAAGCTCCCTGCCCTTTCCCACGCACTTCACCCCATGCATCTCTCCCATCTGGCTCTTCCTGAGTTACATTCTTTGATAATAAACTGATGACCCAGAGAATAAAATGTGTCTCTGAGTTCTGTGAGTTGCTCTAGCAAATTAAGTGAATCCAAGGAGGGGTCATTGAACCCTCCAACCTACAGTGGTCGGTCAGAAGTGCAGATGATAACCTGGACTTGCGACTGGCATCTGAAGTGGTAGGAGGGCCGTGTTGTGAGAGTGAAGCCTTAATCTGTGAGATCTTCTGAGCAGTGTCAGAACTGAGTTGAATTAGAGGGCACCGAACTGGTGTTAGAGAATTGCTGGTTGGCAGGGGCCCCAATTTAGGCATTGGGTGCTCAGACCTTCTAGCAGGTTTTCCCAAACTTTATATTCCTGACCTCCTAAGCCCCAGGAGTCTGGTCTCACCCTAACGCTTTGTTTCTCCAGGGTCGGATTCATAAGGTGAGTGAGCTTGACTCTAATTTTTTTTTTTTTTTTTTTTTGCTTTTTAAGGCCACAGCCACAGCATATGGAGGTTCCAAGGCTAGGGGTCGAATCAGAGCTACAGCCGCTGGCTTACTCCACAGCCGTAGCAAAGTCAGATCCGACCTGCATCTGTGAGCTACACGACAGCTCACGGCAATGCCGGATCCTTAACCCACTGAGCAAGGCCAGGGATCGAACCCACAACCTCATGCTTCCTAGTCAGATTCATTTCCGCTGCCCCATGATTCATTTCCTGACCCTATTTTCTTGGTTCCTCAAAAGCACATCTTTCAGTGAGCACATTAAGGATGGGGTTGTAGCACTGGGGATAAACTTCATCCTCCACTCCCCAAAGTTATAATAAGTTGATAGAAAGAGTCAGGACTGGTTAGATAGCCTTATTATAATGGTGTTTTTAATATGTGGGAGTTCCCATCATGGCGTGCTTCCCATCCCAACCCTCCCTAACCACCACCACAACCAGCTGTTTGTCTTGGGATCATGGCTGCTGCCTGTCTCTTTCCCAGGTAAAGCTGTTGGTTGAGTAGCTGTTGGTCTGTTACTGGAAGCAGGTAACAGACCAACAGCTACTCACTGGTGGTAGCAGCAAAAATACGTGCACATATAGGGAACTATATTCAATATCCTATGATAAACCATAACGGAAAAGAATATGAAAAAGAATGTATATTTGTGTATTAGTGAATCACTTTGCTGTACTGTAGAAATTAACACAAGATTATAAATCAACCGTACTTCAATAAAATACATTTTTTAAAAATGTGCCCAGATGGAACTTCTCCTGTTCACGAACCGCTCCAGGAATGCAGAGAGAACTTTCTCCCTGGGAGTGGGCTTGACACAGAGAACCTAGGTCTAAATCCCTTTTCTTGAACAGCAGACTCACTTCTATTTCTTACCACAAAGGGCAGTCTGGGTCAGGAATAAAAGATGGTGCCCCAAGGCCAGCCAGGCAGATTTTCTTCTCTAACGAGACTTAAATCACTGTCAGTCTCCTTGTGGAAAAGTACAACTTTTCCCACACTTCATGAAACAAATAACAAATTACTCTCTAGGGAACTTCCTTTTTCCCAGTTAAACTTCAAGCATAATTGCGAGATCTCCATAGATCTATGGGGTCATCCTTGGAGTCTAAAAATAAATGAAATTGGCTTCTAAAAGATATATGCAATGCAGTGTTTTAATGAGAGAGTGTCGAGAAGTCAAAAGAAGAAGGCAACTGCCAATCTCTATTATAAGAAGCCAGACAAATTTAATTTAGAATAGTATGGCGTCTTCCCATTATTAATGCACAGACATGACACCAACCACCGAATTCCTCACAGCCTTTGGCTTCTACTCCCCCATCTGAATTCATATAGATCCCACTTCAAGGAATATGCGTGACACAGCATATGCCAGGGATGGGCAGGTTCTTTTGCTGCTAGTAGATAACTCCAAACTGGGGGCCCCTGTGCTGGAGATGACCTTATCTCTTTCTCCCAGCCACGTTTGAGTAGCACAGAAGTGAGACAGGTAGAGGTTTCCGGACGAAGTCAGGCTAAGCCTTGCCCACACAGCTTAGTAAATATTTATTAACATAGCACACAAGATGATTTTCCATGTACCATTCTAATTACATCATTTGAATTTAACAAGTCTTCAAGGTACTTTAATGCTGTCCTCTTCTGCAGAAAGGATAGTAAGGAAAATTCTCCGGAGGGCAACTGGAACTGGGCACAGTTTACATCAGGAACTTAAAACTGTTATCCCACTTCCCATAATTTATTCCAAGAAAACAAATTAAAATGTCAAGATATATGCATAAGGATGTTTGTTGTAATATGCATAATTGTGAAAAAGGGGCGCACGAAATGCTGAATAAAACTGAGATAATTTAATTAAGGTATACCCATATGACAGGGTATTATACAACCACTGAAAATGACATTTTGAGGAGTTCCTTAATGGCTTAGCAGTTAAGGATTCGGTGTTGTCACTGCCGTGGCTTGGATTCAGTTCCTGGCCCAGCAGCTTCTGTGTGCCGAGGGCATGCCCCCCCCAAAAAAAGGCAAAGACATTTGGAATAATATTAATGATACAAGAAAGTGCTTAGGATATTAAGAAAGTAAAAAATGTAGGATCCGATTTGGAAAAAATTATGTATTTAATATATTTACATGCACAGAGAAAGACTAGAAAAAAACAATTGATCTATATGGGGGAATTATAATTGAGTTTTTTTTTCTTTATAGTTTATGACTTCCAAAGTTTCTTATTTTATATAGAGACTAATGTTTTTTTAAAGAACCAGAGGCTAAGAGAACCAATACCTGAAATAGCCATCGTGTGGTAAGCACTGACCTAGGAATTTTACCAATTACCTAACTGTCATGACAATCGGGAGAGGTAGATATATCTCAGCCCGTTTTACAGATAAGAAACCAAAGCTCCGCTTTTCTTTTCTTTTGGCCTCACCTGTGGCTTGTGGAAGTCCCCTGGGCCAGGAATTGAACCTGTACCACAGCAACGACCCAGGCCACTGCAGTGACCATGCCAGGTCTTTATCCAGCTGTCTACCAGAGAGCTGCCCACGGCTCTGCCTTGAAGCATGGCATCTCTACTTGCCCAGCGTGCCCTGGACTCAAGCCCAGGACCGTGCCCAGTTTCCCTGCTGCCCCACAGGCCTGACCTGCTACAGCTCCTGGGGGCCCGTGGGAGGTTTACAGTGAAGGTCGCTGACAAAACAGAGCTGCATATAGCTTGTCCAAGAGAAAGGCCTTATTTTGCTTTGTAGACTCTTCATATCTTCCTCTAGAAGTAGAAAAAAAAATCCCCACCCCCTCCCCGACAAGAAACACAGGCTTCTTCATTGTGAAGGCTTGGGGCTCCATCCTGAAGCAGTTTTTAATCCATGTGCCCAGCTCCACATGCCAGGGCCTTCTCTCTGAGACTATGGTATCTGGCGTCCTGCTTATCAGTTTGGCATTTTGTCAGGCCGTGAGCAGAAGGACAGGGCAGAACTGCACACCCCCACCCCTTCCACCAGCTGGCTCCTTGCTCTCTGCCCTGGATACTAAAACAAACAGGCTGTGTCCTCTGGCTCCCTGCTCAACCCAAGGATGGAAGCAGGGATAATGGAGTGGGGGGGGGGGCAGCAAATACCCCAGCTATGTGAACAATCAGGACTATCTGGCAGCACATTTGATCCTCTGTAACCTTATTTCAGCCAAACGGTCAGGGCCTCTAGGCGACTAGGGGGCCCCTAATGTCCGGCTGGGTTCCAGGTACTGCCTTGATGAGGGGTGCCTGGTCCCCCAGCTGGCTCCCTTCCAGGTAGGTCCCCAAGGACACTAACACTCCACTAACAAGGAGGCAAAGGTGGAATTTTCCTCCGCTGTTTCAAGAATCTTCATCACTTCCTGTTCCCTCTCAGGGGCAGAGACAGGAAGTGACTTGGATAGAGTCAAAGAAAGTTAAGTGACATTCAAAACTGGATCGTGCTGCCTGGGTCACCACTTTATCCTCCAGTACCACAGTTCCTAAATTAAAAAACAGAATTACCTAGGGAATTCTATCAAGGAAGAGACAGAAGGGGACATGGGGGATGTCATGTGACACACAAAACCGCGTGAACAGGAGTTCCCGTCGTGGCGCAGCAGAAATGAATCCGACGAGGAACCATGAGCTTGCGGGTTCGATCCCTGGCCTCGCTCAGTGGCTTAAGGATCTGTTGTTGCTGTGGCTGTGGTGTAGGCCTGCGGCTACAGATGTAATTCAATCCCTAGCCTGGAAACCTCCATATGCCACGGGTGCAGCCCTTAAAAAAAGGAAAAAAAGACAAAACAGTGTGAATAAACTGGCCGTTTTGATCAGACTCTATCTCTTTCTGGAACCATGTAAGAGGACTATATATGTTCAATTTGGAGAAATACAGGTTAAACAAAGTTAAACAGATTAAAGTACTGCGGGACTTCTCAGAAGCTTTACTGTGCTCACATATACTGTTAAGGGTTTATAATGAAAAATGTTTCTTAAATATAGTCAATTATAAAACTAAGGATTCCATAGGCAGTAGAACTCCAATGATCACACTTGGAGAAGTCTTGCTACAGCGTGAGTCCATAAGGATCCTGTCAACACAGAAAAGTAAGGCCCCAAATAAGCTGTCAGTCCCTATCTTGAACTTCAGCATTGGATCCAACAAGGTTGTCATCCTGTACTCTCCTGTTTGTACTCAAGCAAGAGCGTATGGTATTTTTCCACTTGCTGGTCAAAGCCCCTGGCAGAGAACCTTGCCGGGAGAACATTCACTGGGGTCAGAAGGTATTTTACTGCCAGGCCCCTAAACTCAGGAGCCAGGAAATGGGCAGCCTTACTGCCTTGAGACGTGGGACAATCCTGGCCCATCCAGACTCTCTGGTTCCCTGCGGCTTCTGCGGCTGCTAAGTCCTCACTGTCTCCCCTGGGCATCAAGTAGGGCCCTACACTGATTTCCATCCCAGTTTCCGGAGAGAGAAATTCTTCCTCTGTAGACCTTAAGTGCACTGGAAAACCCGAGGGGGCAGTCAACACAGCCACCATCTTTTGGGACTCAGAGGACGGGACTGTCCCCTCCCTTTCTTTGCTGCAGAGGTTTGGGAACGATTGCTTCTCAGTCCACAAAGGATGGTGGGAGGGCTGCTTCTCACGGTCCCCAGGAAGGTTCTTGGTCTTCTTTGAATCCCTATCAGCTTGAGGGTGATCAGCATTTTCCTCAAGGGTTTCAAACACGACACCCTGAGCCCTCAGTCTCTTGAGCTTCCTTTCCAACAAGAGGCAGAGAAAACTTGGTTTTCTGGAGGAGGAACTCATGTATTGCTGCACAGAGTCAGGAATCAGGGGCACAGAGAGCCTGGGGCTCAGGCTGTCCTGAAAGTAGTCCTTATAGGGTTGTCGACTGACAATGGGCACCACCTGGCAGGGCCTGAGTGCCGCCACAAAGGCATGGAGCTCAGAGTAGGAGGAATGGTCAGAGTAAGGGATGATATGGATATCGGGGTGGGAGCGGTAGAGGTTCTGGCTTGTGGGGAGGATAGCAATGGTAGGGTGGGTCTGGTTCCAGCGCAGCATGGCGGATCGGCAGATCTCCATGCGGTCCACGGCGTGGATGCGGCCAGCCTTCTCCTCCACTGTGAATACATCTGCCAGGCCCAGGAGCTGCACCAACTCCAGGCGCCGAGGACTTAATACCACCCAGGTCTGAAACTCCAGGGCCAGCTGCTCCAGCAGTGACTCTTTTCCCAGGCTATAGAGTCCTGAATAATGTTAAAGGGGTTGGGGAAAGTAAGAGAAGAAAGAGAATCAAGCTACCGGGGAATCCTAATAAACAAAATATTTAACCAAAATACATAAAATTAATGGGGCTATCCCCTGACGGTCTATCAGGAAGGAGGTGACATTTGAGCTGAGATATACAGAGGATGGGATAGGGGAAATTTAAGACAGAATCCACTCATTCATTCAGTTCAACAAAGGGAAGCAGGTACCAAGTGTTAGGTACTGTGAAAACAAAAATCTCAGTCCTCAAGGAGCATAATCTACATGGGGACACAGAACAATACGTGTTGGAGACATCCACACAGTATGACGAGGGCACAGAAAAGCATCTATCACCTGATGGAGTTAGGGTAAGTTTCCTGAAAATGACAACTCAAAAATATTAAATGGTGGGTCCAAGTCACTCTGGCAAAGTAAAGGGATGGTAGAGAACATTTTAAGAGGGGTCATTTTAGGGGAGTTCCCATTGTAGCACATTGGAAATGAATCCAACTAGAATCCGTGAGGATGTGAGTTTGATCCCTGGCCTCACTCAGTGGGTTCAGGATCTGGCGTTGCCGTGAGCTGTGGTGTAGGTGGCAGACATGGCTTGGATCTGGCATTGCTGTGGTTGTGGAGTAGGCTGGTGGCTGAAGCTCCAGTTCGATCCCTCGCCTAGGAACCTCCATATGCCATGGCTGTGGCCCTAAAAAGCAAAACATATATTAATTAAAATTGACTTTCGAACAATTATAACAAAATTCATTGAATTAAAAAAATAAAAATTGATGTTCATGAACTATATCTCAAAAGGCAATTCCAAGAGTCCCAAAATGTTTTGTACTGTTATGGAGTCACTAGAACAAGCAGACAGCTGAGTTTTTCAATGTACCTAATTTCGAGCCCAATAATCAATTGCTTGAATATCTACATTTTGATAAATTTAATCCATTTGTAACAAATATTTGCTGAATGTCTCCATCAGGCATTAATCTGGATGTCTGGGATATATCCATAAGTGAAACAAAAAGCCTGTCTATTGTGGAGCTTACGTTTTAGCAGGGGGAGACATTAATAAAAACTAAATACAATAAATACATAAATTATGGAATACACTATTAGGTGACAAGTGAAATAGTGTCCCTCTCCTACTTGAAACCCTTCAATAGCTCTCTGTCCTAAGAGCAGTGGTTCAAAATGGCTTACAAGCACTTCAGTCCTTCCTGTTTTTCCAGCCTCAACAACTGTGTGCCTGTCACACTGGCTGCTGCTTCTCTTTTCCACAAACACATAAGACTTCCTCCCACCTCCATGCATGCTCTCAAGGAATCTGTGTGCATGTGTGGGCGCGCGCGTGCAGGGCAGGGCAAGTGGGGTCAGACAATCAACAGTAAGCAACAGCAGGGAGTTCTCTTGTGGCACAGTGTGTTGGTAATCTGGTGGTGTTGCCACTGTCACGGCTTGAGTCACTGCTGTGGCACAAGTGCGATCCCTGGCCGGGGAACTTCGCATGCTTTGGGCTTGGCAAAAAAAAAAAAACAAAACGATAAGCAACAGCATATTAAAACATATACATATATGGAGCATATCAGAAGTGGATGAGTTCGATGAGAAAATGAAAAAGTGGAATTGGAAGAGGGGATCGGGAGTTGGGAATGTGGGAGCAGGGATGCGGGGCAGATGACAATTTTAAATAAGGTGGTCAGGGTAAGTTTCGTGGAGAAAGGGGATCTGCACAAAGAAGGATGTAAGAAACCCCCAAAGAACCTAGATCTCCTAGCTCCAGGTGAGCGAGAGAAAAAGGAAAGGAAACTCCTCACCAATTTTTATGTTATGTTGTGGGTGCTTTCGAATGAGCTCAACAATCTGGCGGGCAGCTTCTTGCTGGGAGGGAAGAACCAGGGCTGGGTTGCAATTGGTGTTGTCTAAGTATAAGGTATGGATCTGTTTCCCCAGCCTCAGGGCTGGCTCCTTCAGCATGGACGGTGTATACCGAAAATCACCTGGAAGAAGAACGTATGGGGGGCAGAGAGTCAGAAACAAAAAAGTATAGAAAACAAGCTTCTCCTAATTCCAAGGAGAGATGGGCATTTGTTTACATGTCTGTTAGAAAAAACTCGAGTCTGGCAATGATCTAATGTAGCACAGCTTCTTTGCAGATATGTCTCCATCCTGCTTTTTTTTTTTTTTTAATTACTCTTTACAAAGTTTCTACCCTTAAAGAGTGGGAAATAAGTTGCAAAAGGGTTACTGTGCTCATATGTCAAAGCTCAGAGGCCTCCAGACTTCTATTATGAGTCAAGACTGCTCCAGAAAAGTAGTGTCTAGACTGGGAAAGTGGGAGGGACCCTTCCGGAAGCCCACCTGTGTAGAGAATGGTTCCGAAGTATCCTTCAAAGAGAAACATGACAGAGCCAGGGCAGTGATTGGCATCAATAAGAGTTACAGTCATGGTCTCTCGCCCAACTTCATCTAGAGGCAGGATGTGGCTCTCACCAACCTCCAGGGCTCGGATCCACTGCTTAGACACCTGAGGAAACAGGTGGTCATCCCGGGGAACACAAACTCCCCTCCCCGATAGCTCCCTGGATCAGAAGCTGTGATGGGGATTTCCAAGCAGTATTCCCTTCCCCCTCCCACTCTCTCTCGCTCTTTTTCTTTTTTCTTTCTTTTTTTTTTTTTGTCTCTTTAGGGCCACACCCAAGGCATACTAAGTTCCCAGGCTAGGGGTCCACAGGGAGCTGTAGCAGCGAGCCACGGCCACAGACACAGCAAGGCGGGATCCGAGCATGTCTGCGACCTACACCACAGCTCTGGAAGGCCAGATCCTTAATCCACTGAGCAAGGCCAGGGATCAATCCTGCCTGGTGGATGCTAGTCAGATTCTTTTCTGCTGAGCTGTGAGGAGAACTACCCCCGACCCCCGCCTTTGTACAAGTTTAAATTAATAATCCATAGAACAGGTCTAGGCAGCGATTCCCAAACTTTCCAGATCTTCTAGAAAGCGCCTGCTAAAAAAATTCCAACCAGGTTTCCAGGACCTGCACCAGCTATCTATTGAATCAGATGGGGGTTGGAGTGAAGTACTGGAGAATCTGTGTATTTACTCACTACATGAGGTGGATTCTTATGATGAGGCGAGTTTGGGAAACACTGGCCTAGTTTATGTGAACAGGTAGGAAGAGTTTCTTTGGTCGGACTAAAGGATCCCCCAGCTTATCGTTAAAACATTTCTATTCTGCCAGTTAGACGCCATACTCCTATTTTGGGCTAAAGATGCATTTCCGGGTTCACACAACTACTACATTTGTAAAAAATCAGTCCTCCCTAGACCCTACCCTAAGACTTCAAGGCTGGGACCGATCGGAAGTCCCCACCCACATGCCGGGACCAACTCTTGGAGGCCCACTCCTGCGCCCCATACCTGCAAGTGACGATGCAAGAGGTAAGCAGTGATTGGGGAGCAGTAGACGGGCCGGGTCCAGGTGCTAGACAGACCCACGGTGTGGTCCGAGTGCATGTGGGACAGGAAGAATAGCCGGGCGCAGCCAGCCCGGCGCAGGTTCCAAAAGTCCACGGCAATGGGCGTATGGGGGATCAGGACCCCGTTCATGGTGGCAGGGTTGGAGAGTCACCAGCGGGATCTTCATGGAAACAGCTCCTGCGTGAGGCTCCTACAACGGCGCCACGAAAAAAGTCATGCTGGGACAAATACGGAGCCAGAGACCCTAAGAAAAGCCAGCCCAGTGGAAGAATGAGTGGGCAGAAAGCAGGAAGTGACAGTGCTCGTGGGAGTCCTGGGGTGGAAAGGCAAATCGCTGAAGGCGCCGGGCGGAGCGCCACTCCCCACAGCGCGCGCGGGAGCGGGGACCGAGGCCCGGCACTCAAAGCGCGCGCTACTGGGCGGAGACAGGCCGAAGTAGCCGACTTCCGATTGCGCGCCGCTGCTCCGCCAGAGGGAGCCGCGCGGCTGCGCCGGGAGGTGAGAGCTTGGGGGAAGGGCACCCTAAGGTCGGGATCCAGCCTGCGCTCGGCGCTCGCTGGGAACGGGTGATTGGCAGCTGCTCTGCGTGGTCTCTCTCGAGGAGGCGGGACTTCCGCAAAAAGCTTGATTGGGCCTGTCGGTGACCGCAACCGCGTGGAGGCGCAAGAAAGGCTGGAACCGAGAGGGAGGGTCCGCGGATTGTCGGCTCCCAGGCTGGAAATCCGCCCAAGGGCCTGGAGGTTGCGGGAGAGCTCTATGGGCGGGGCGAACCTGTCTGCAGGTCCGGAGAAGGAACCGCAGAGCTCAGGGTAGGCCTCCCCCGGCAGCTAGAGGGTTGAAGTTTGAGTGTGCTAGGGCCTGGATGCCGGCCCTGGGGAAGCCAAAGCTGGGGCGAGATCGCGCCTGCAGTCTCCTCGCTGACTGACTTTTCCTTTACCCAGGTCCCCGCCTCAGGGCTGACAGGAACCCACGAGTTACCCAGGGATCTGCGGGGACTGCCCCGTGACTGGAGAAGATGCCGTACCTTGGCTCGGAGGATGTAGTGAAGGATCTGAAGAAGGCTCTGTGTAACCCTCACGTTCAGGCTGATAGGCTGCGCTATCGGAATGTCATCCAGCGCGTGATTAGGTATCAGCTAACTGCCCAACTCCCCCGTGTCCTTCCGCATCAGGGCTCTCTACCCTTGGCCGCTCAGAAAGAGTAGATGAACTTTCTTACGTGGCACTTGTATGATTTGGTCTTGCTTCTTCTCCGGAGTGCCGTCTAAGTCTCCCTTGTGGGACATGTTTTACTTCTTTTGCTCAGCTGGGTGTCGTCATCCATATCTTGAACTTGTACCAAGTCTGTAATGGCTTACGGAACCTAGTGCACACCTCCTTTTTTGTTTTTCCACCCACACATCCTACTGCCAGCTTGTTATTTCTACCTGGATATTTCTTCAAAGACTTGCAAAAATAGCACCTACATCCATCCCCTCTCCCCAAACCTGCTCTTCTGCTTGTATTTATGCTGATGAATGTCACCACCCAGCTAAGTGTGGGAGTCAGTCTTGACACCTGATCTTCACTGCTTGAGTCAGATGGTATGGACTCATGGTTCTAAATATCCATCTCCCCCCCCTCCACTTTTTAAAACTGGCACTCTCTTGTTCTAGTTTCCTTATAAAAGCAGTTGCAGTAGCCTAGTAGTAGGTCACCTTGGCTCTTCATTTCATTCAGAATGGTTTTGCAGCATATGAATTTGACAATGACCTATAGCTGTGGATCACAAACTTTGGTATGCACAAAGTCCCTGGGTGTGCTGTTTACGAAAATATAAAATTTTCACCCAGTCCAGCAATTCTCATTTCACTACGGTGGGATAGAACCTGGGAATCTGCCTTTGAAACAGGTATCCCGTCTAATTCATGTAGGGGATCACAGTTTGAGAAACCGTGATCTACAGAATAAAGTCCAAATTTCTTATCGTAGCGCCCAAGGAACACCCAGTAAATTCCCTGAAGACTCTCCAAAGAATGTACCATTCTTGCTCACATCCTCATGCCTCAAAGCGTGTCTCATTACCTATCTACTACATTTTCCTGGAGCTTCTGCTCATTCAGCTCAAGTATTACTTCCTCTGTGGGAACATTTTACAGCTTCATGGCAGTGTTAGATCTCCTGATTCTCACTGCATCTTGTCTGTTACTTCTGTTATAATACTTATCTGTTATTCTGTAATTAGTGGTGTTCTTGTCTGGCTCCTTGGTGTGCTTTGAGTTCCTAGATATCTGAGACCATGCCTTCTTCAAGATTATGTCCCCAGAGGACCTGCTGGGAACTCTTCCCAGTAGTCTGTGATAATCTGCATGGGAAAAGAATCTGAAAAAGAATGGATATGTGTATATATATAACTGAATCACTTTGTTGTGGAGCAGAAATTGTCACAACATTGTGTGTGAATCGACTATACTTCGATAAGACTTTATAAAAAGGAAAGAGAAAAAAAAATGATTTTGTCCCCAGAACATATCCCTGGAATGTAAAAACTGAATGTCACTGGAATGTACTAGGAGTTCAGTAAATGTTTGTTAAATGAATAAAAGAACGTTTACTACAGGCCCACCGTATGAAGTATTATGTGATGTGATGGTTGCTTCTCTCCAAGAGATCACAATCTAGTTGGATATCCAGGACATGTATAAGTAAAACGTCTGTTGTAGGCTGGGGATGACGTATTTTATTTTTTCCTGCTATGTGTATTGGTTTCAGGCACATGACTCAGGGCTTGGATATGTCTGGTGTTTTCATGGAAATGGTGAAGGCCAGTGCCACTGTAGATATTGTTCAGAAGAAGCTGGTTTATCTGTACATGTGTACCTATGCTCCCCTGAAACCAGACCTGGCTCTCCTGGCCATCAATACCCTGTGCAAAGACTGTTCGGACCCCAACCCGATGGTTCGAGGGCTGGCGCTTCGGAGCATGTGTAGCCTCAGGTGAGCACCCGTTTCCCTTCCTGTATCTCAGGGGCTGATGAGTTCACATGGGCATCAGGCAGGTTTTTTTCTTTTTAGGGCTACACCTGCAACATATGGAAGGTCCTAGGCTAGGGGTCAAAGTTGGAGCTGTGGCGGCTGGCCTATGGCATAGCTCACGGCAACGCCAGGTCCTTAACCCACTGAGCGAAGCCAGGGATTGAACCTGCACCTCATGGATACTAGTCAGGTTCATTACCACTTGAGCCACGGTAGGAATTTGCAGGGAAGGTTTTCAGTGATGACTATTTACTTGAGCTCCTTAATACTGGGAAAACACTGCTGTGACCTGAACTCATGTTTTCAGCCATTGCTTTGGTTTAAAAAACTGTGTATATGATTTCATTAAGGGGTTTTATTTTATTTATTTATTTATTTATTTTTTTGCCACACCGGCATATGGAGGTTCTCAGATCAGGGATTAAATCTGAACCGCAGCTTCAACCTATGCCATAGCTGCAGCAATGCCAGAGCCTTAACCCACTGTGCCAGTCTGAGGATCAAACCTGCATCTCAGCAGCAACCTGAGCCACTGCAGAGACAATGCCAGATCCTTTAACCCAGTCCTCCACAGTGAGAACTCATATGTGTGTGTGTGTATATATATCTATATGTGTCTATCTATCTCTCTCATTATATATTTTTAAACCTTCCCTTGCTGCATTATTCCACGTGGAAAAATCAAGTGAGAGTTTTTAAGTTTGAAGGATCTTTCTCCAGTTTGCTGGAAGAGAATCTGATTGCTGCATATTCAAACATATACATGTGAAGATTCTTGCAAACTATAAATATAATAACATTCGAGTTCAAAAAATAAGTAATTAAAAAAATTCATATACTAAACCCTCTTTTAAGTAAATAGGGGCTAAATTATGTCAAAACTAGTACTTTAGGATCTGGCTGACTCCGGGATGTGTGCTTAGGATGCCTGGTGTGCAGGAATATATCCAACAGCCAGTTCTCAATGGTCTGCGGGACAAGGCTTCATATGTCAGAAGAGTCGCAGTGCTTGGTTGTGCCAAGATGCATAATCTTCAAGGAGACTCTGAAGTGGGTAAGTTTCAGTGTAATTTATTTTATTTATTTATACTTCTATTTTATACTTGACTTTGTAAAAGATTATGTTGCTTTGGTAGAAAATATTGTGGCCTCACCTCTGCATATCTCTTTGAAGTAGGATACGGGGCTGTTTTCTGAGATTAGATTAGATAAATCCTTTCTTTGGGGCCCAGGTGAGATCCTCCACATTAGCTACATAGAATAGCCTGGAAATGGCAATTTTTTGGCCTTGTAGTTTGTTACTGCCTTTGCTATTTTGTAGCAGAGAAGTTCAGCTTTGTCTACCAGGAACCATTACTCTGGGCATATCCCTATGACTCTGAAGATTTTCTTTATCTGAAATCTTTGTTCTCTCTCTTTTTTTTTTTTTTTTTTGTCTTTTTAGGGCTGCACCCACGGCATATGGAAGGTCCCAGGCTAGGGGCTGAATCAGAGCTGTAGCTGCTGGCCTACGCCACAGCCATAGCAACACAGCATCCTAGCTGCGTCTGCGACCTACACCACAGCTCACGGCAACACCAGATCCTTAACCCACAGAGCAAGGCCAGGGATGGAACCTATGTCCTTATGGATGGCAGTCAGATTCATTTCCACTGAGCCATGATGGGAATTCCGGAGCTTTGTTCTCTTTTGTAGATGGTGCC
This sequence comes from Catagonus wagneri, assembly GCA_004024745.2. Classification (NCBI taxonomy): domain Eukaryota; kingdom Metazoa; phylum Chordata; class Mammalia; order Artiodactyla; family Tayassuidae; genus Catagonus; species Catagonus wagneri. The sequence continues at coordinate 1,124,033 of PVHT020004943.1, forward strand.
CTAGTAAACGAATTATACAGCCTGCTGCGTGACCAAGATCCAATTGTGGTTGTGAACTGCCTGAGGTCTCTTGAGGAAATCCTGAAACGTGAAGGAGGTGTTGTCATCAATAAGCCCATCGCCCACCATCTCTTAAATCGGTTTGGATGTCCCCGTGCTCTTTTTGTCATGATCAGATTTGCACCTTAGTGGGATCTTTTTGATGTGTTAATTTAAGAAGAGGTCTTGAATCTGGATCCGTGCTATAATGAACATATCTTTGACATTAGACCAGTGTGCATTTGTACTGTAAACTCATCTGGGGATTTAAAGCCTTATTTTTTGTTAACTTTAAGTAATACGTAAAAGGAGTAATTCGATAATGCCACAACCTATCTTCAAGAATTCTCTCCTCATTATGATGAACAGATGACTAGTGACATGGGTAGCGTGGAGGAGGTCCTGATTTTGTTTCTGAAAGAGCACTTTTGTTTTCTTTTGTGGATAGAATGCCAAAACTGGACCAGTGGGGCCAAGCGGAAGTACTGAACTTTTTGCTGCGCTACCAGCCCCGCGGTGAGGACGAGCTGTTTGACATTCTCAATCTGCTGGACAGTTTTCTCAAGAACAGCAGCCCAGGTGTGGTGATGGCAGCCACCAAACTCTTTCTGATCTTGGCAAAAAAATTCCCGCACGTGCAAACCGACGTGCTCGTGCAAGTCAAGGGGCCTCTGCTGGCTGCCTGTTCCTCAGAGAGCCGCGAGCTCTGCTTTGCCGCCCTCTGTCACGTGCGCCAGATCTTACACAGTTTGCCGGGTCACTTTAGCAGCCACTACAAAAAGTTCTTCTGCTCCTACTCGGAGCCCCACTACATCAAGCTGCAGAAGGTGGAGGTGCTGTGTGAGCTGGTGAATGACGAGAACGTGCAGCAGGTGCTGGAGGAGCTCCGGGGCTACTGCACCGACGTGGCCGCCGACTTCGCACAGGCCGCCATCCTTGCCATAGGTAGGTGTCTGCTGCTTTTCCTTTTTTTTTTTTTTTTTTTGTCTTTTTGCCTTTTCTAGGGCCGCACCCGCGGCATATGGAGGTTCCCAGGCTAGGGGTCTAACAGGAGCTGTAGCCGCCGGCCTACACCACAGCCACAGCAACGCGGGATCCGAGCCACGTCTGCAACCTACACCACAGCTCACGGCAACACCGGATCCTTAACCCACTGAGCGAGGCCAGGGATCGAACCTGCAACCTCATGGTTCTTAGTCGGATTCGTTAACCACTGAGCCACAAAGGGAACTCCTGCTTTTCCTTTTTGAGAGCCTAGACCAACCAGCCAGAGACCTCAGAGACCAAAAGGGAATGAATCTTGCTTCAGAGACCAAGTACCGTGCACCAAAGAATTGGGTCAGTGCCTGCAAACAAGGTGGGGGAGGAAGGATTTTTTGGTCAATACTGGTATTCCATAGCTTCTAAGATATAGACTACAGGTGGCTCAAACTGTAACACAATTTATATTGCCTGTTGTTGTCTGTTATACAGAATACTTTACTTTTTTTTTTTTGCATTTTAGGGCCACACTTGCGGCATATGGAGGTTCCCAGGCTAGGGGTCTAATTGAAGCTATAGCTTCCGGCCTACACCACAGCCACAGCAACGCCAGATCCGAGCTACGTCTGTGACCTACACCACAGCCCATGGCAATGCTGGATCGTTAACCCACTAAGCAAGTCAAGGGATCGAACCCGCAACCTCATGGCTCCTAGTTGGATTCGTTAACTGCTGTGCCAAGACGGGAACTCCCAGAATACTTTACTATTATTTGTTCCCTTGCCACAGTCATATGGGGCAGTCAAGAAAAGTAGACAAGTGTTATTAACTGCATTTTAACCATGAAGAAACCCAGGAGTTCCCTGGTGCCTCAGCAGGTTAAGGATCCAGCATGTCACTGCTGTGGCTTGGATCATTGCTGTGATGCAGATTCAATCCCTAGCCTGGAACTTCCACATGCTGCAGGCGCAGCCGAAAAAAAAAAAAGAAAACCTTGAAGAAACTCAGTCACTGAAGGGTTCTTAAGTTGCCAAAAGGTCATATAGTTCTTGAACTGGGATTGGAGCCCAGCTTTCCTGACTTAAAGTCCTGTGTTAATTCAGCAATCATTTATTGAGCATCTGCTCTGGGCTATGTATTATACTGAGTAAACCAGACAGAATAAAACCTAAGACTTACAGACCTTTCCATACTACTGTGTCTAAAAGGCTAGAGAGAATCACAAAATGAAAGCAGCCAGGGAGCTAAGTTTTGGAGGGCTTCAAGTAGAGGAGAAGCAACTCTCACATGTAGAATAAAGTGTGGTTATTTTTAGGGGCAAAGAAGAGGGAACAAAGAGAATAGAAACTCTTGCAGTCAGGAGACAGCTGCCAGGTGTTCCCAGAAGGAATATTCCTGTGCAGGTGTGTTAGAGGAAACTGGCTGCTGCATAAATACCCGTTACTAGAAATTTTCAACCTTGTTCAGTGGGAAATTTTCTTTTACCAAAGTTCCTTTTTTGTGTGTGTGTGTCTTTTGGCCTTTTCTAGGGCCACACCTGCGGCATATGGAGGTTCCCAGGCTAGGGGGTCCAGTCGGAGCTATGCCACAGCCACAGCAACGCAGGATCTGAGCCGCGTCTGCAACCTACACCACAGCTCATGGCAACGCTGAGATCCTCCTTATCTTATCAAGCAGGCAGTATTTCTGGCCCTGCATGTCTTTGGCTGGTGGGAAACTATTTTAGAATGAGTTGGTAGTATCTGACTTAACACTTCTTTTCTGCTTTCCCTTCCTCTGTAGGTGGCATTGCCAGGACCTACACCGATCAGTGTGTGCAGATTCTAACAGAGTTGTTGGGGCTTCGACAAGAACACATTACCACAGGTAACAGATACCTTTCTAGGATTTTTTTTTTTTTTTGCTTTTTGCTTTTTAGGGGGGCCACACCTGTAGCATATGGAGATTCCCAGGCTAGGGGTCTAATTGGAGCTACAGCTGCTGGCCTACACCATAACCACAGCAATGCAGGAGCCTTAACCCACTGAGCAAGGTCAGGGATCGAACTTGTATCCTCATGTTTGCTAGTCAGATTCGTTAACCACTGAGCCACAATGGGAATTCCCAGATTTTTTTCTTTTTCCCCAATTGCCTGGCCTATAGTGGTTATATTTGTTGTTGAAATATTTCTTTGCATCATCATCTGTTGCTATCAGAGGAGCACATAAATCTAACAGGGTAGAGAGTCTCAGGCTGCCATGAGTCCACAGACTGTTCTGTAGATAGGAAAGGTGCTAAGATAACCTTGCATGTTATTTCCTCACCTTAACCCCTCTTTTTGCTTTATGGCAACATCCTGTAAGCAGTGGTTTCCAGGGCTGGGCCAAGGGTGACGCAAGCAAGGTGCCTAGAATACAAACATTTAAAGAGACACCCATTCTTAGTTTTGTGCAAGTGCTAACTTCGTGTGTCTTCTTAAATTTTGCGCCCTGGCACCTTGCTTGTAGCCCCAGCCCTGGCGACTCCATCCATACTGTCTTCGGAGTCTCATTTGACAACAGCACTCCCCACATCAGTATACGTCTTTCTGGTTTACTTGGTGCCTTTGCAGACATGGATTCATTTATCCTCATGGTAATTTGATAAGAGCGACGTTCATTCAAGACGTGGTTGTCCATGTCAGATGTTTCTCAGATAATCATTGACTATCCCTCCAGCGCCCGTTGTACAGAAATTCACCCAGAAATCTAGTCTGAATATGTGACTTTTCCAGAGCAGAGGCTCTAATCCTGTCTCTTGTATCCTGAGCTGTCTTGTAGTGGTGGTGCAAACTTTCCGAGACCTGGTCTGGCTGTGCCCTCAGTGTACGGAAGCTGTGTGTCAGGCCCTGCCTGGCTGTGAGGAAAACATTCAAGACAGCGAGGTGACTGTAATTCTCCTTTACTTCTAGGCAGAGGGGGAGTGCTTGGGATCCTGCTCTGTGAAATGAAATCTAATTGTTCTTTCTACCCAGTATCTGAAGTGGAAATTCTTAAAATTGATTGCCACCTCAGCTTCTCTTGTGGTGTAGATGGGATATCCATTATTTATCTATGGCATTTCTCTATGGTTTTATTACATATGTGTGTGTGTGTATGTGTATTTTTTTTTTTCTTTTTAGGGCTGCACCTGCAGCATATGGAAGTTCCCGGGTTAGGGGTCTACACCATAGCCACAGCAATGTGGGATCCAGGCTTTGTCTGTAACCCATACCACAGCTAATGGCAATGTGAGATCCTTAACCCACTGAGTGAGGCCAGGTATCGAACCCCGAGTCCTCACGGATACTAGTCACTGCTGAGCCACAATAGGAATTCCAGTTTTATTACAAATATTTTTATACCATTTTTCTTGTGAACAGATCTAAGTCAGAGATTTAGACCATAGTGTTTTTAGCTGGCATGAAAATGAAAATCATTTGGAGTTCCTGTTGTGGCTTAGCAGTTAACGAACCCAACTAGTATCCATCAGGACATAGGTTCAATCCCTGGCCTTGCTCAGTGGGTTAAGGATCTGGCATTGCCATGAGCTGCGGTGTAGGTCGCAGACGTGGCTCAGATCCCGTGTTGCTGTGGCTGTGGTGTAGGCTGGCAACTGCAGCTCCGATTCAAATCCTAGCCTGGGAACCTCCATATGCGCAAGTGCAGGCCTAAAACAAACAAACAAAAATGAGAATCATTTGTGACATTTTTAAAAAATATTTGAGCTTCACCCCAGGTCTACTCAAATATTCAGGTGTGGTAGCCCTAGACACGTATAGTTTTAAGAAGCTTCGCAGGTAACTCTGATAAGCGCTCTAGGTTAATCGCCACTTTAACGGAGTAACTCAGGGAAATCTTCCAGGAGCTTCCACTGAAGCATTAAACTCCAAGTTGGAGCAGAGACCCCAAAACTGAAGAAGACTTATTGCTTAAGCAGCACGGGCTGTGAGAGTCCAGAGTCTCCTTTTGTGCAGTAGAATTTTATTCCTATTTGTTGTAGAGACTGTGGTGGGAGGAGGGGAATCAGTAAATGCAAATGGAAGTGAATAAAATGTTACACCTTTTCTGCTGACACTGGGCAAAGCAAAACCTGCAGCTGTCTACTGTCGCCTGTATTTTGAGCAGCCAAATGCTGAGCACCTGTTTTAACCCCTTTATTCCCTAGGGGAAGCAGGCGCTTATTTGGCTGCTCGGTGTCCATGGGGAAAGAATCCCCAACGCTCCTTATGTGTTGGAAGACTTTGTGGAGAACGTAAAGTCAGAGACGTTCCCAGCCGTCAAGATGGAGCTGCTCACTGCTCTGCTGCGCCTTTTCCTCGCACGGCCCGCCGAGTGCCAGGACACGCTGGGACGTTTGTTGTATTACTGCATAGGTAGGCTCTTCAGAAGGAAACAGCACTTGCCGTGACCGATCATAAAGGTTCTCACAGCTTTCGCTGTTCAGTGAGCCGTGTCTGGGCCCCAGGAAGGAAGTGTCAGCATTTTCTAGGGATTCCGCCATCCATTTTTTTTTTCTGCTATTTTGCTTGGCCCAGGGGTAGGTAAGAGGGCTTTTGTTTTTAATTAACTCAGTCTGTTGTCTTACCTCAGAGGAAGAAAAGGATATGGCAGTGCGGGATCGAGGTCTCTTCTATTATCGCCTCCTCTTAACTGGCGTCGATGAAGTGAAGCGGATCCTATGTAGCCCTAAGTCTGACCCTTCTCTCGGACTTTTGGAGGATCAGGCAGAAAGACCTGTGAACAGCTGGGCCTCAGACTTCAACACACTGGTGCCGGTATATGGCAAAGCCCGCTGGGCAACCATCTCTAAATGCCAGGGGGTAGAGCGTCATGGCCCAGAACTTCCTAACGCTGCATCCTTTGCTACAGCGGGTAAGAACAGTCCTTACTTTCTATCTTGTCATTAAAAATCTTTATCTTTTGTAGTGACTGATAGAGAGTAGGGGACCCTAGATAAACCTCAGACTGTTTTGCTGTTTGAAGTCTTTGTGAAGAAAGAAGTTGGCCATTGGTTATGCCATTTCTCCAGAGATAAAAGACACATGGTGTACTTTTGGAAATCTGGATTAAAAAAGTTGGAGTTCCCCAGTGGCCTAGCGGGTTAAGGGTCTGGCTTTGTCACTGCTGTGGCTCAGGTCACCGCTGTGACACAAGTTTAATCCCTGGCCTGGGAACTTCCACGTGCTGCAGGCATGAAAAAAAAAAAAAAAAGCGTGGTTCCTACAGGTTAAGAACGTGTCTTACATGAGCTGTCTGACCCTTTCAGGTCCCCTGATTCCCGAAGAGAGCAAGGAGAGCGTGCAAGAACTCCCTGATTCTGGAGCCCTCGTGCTGGTCCCCAATCACCAGCTCACTGCTGAGTGTTTTGAGAAAACTTGGCTGAGCCTCAAAGTTGCCCATCAGCAGGTGTTCCCGTGGCAGGGAGCACTCCATCCCAACACCTTCCAGATGGCCCTGCAAGTCGTGAACATCCAGACCATCGCGATGAGCAGGGCCGGGGCTCAGCCGTGGAAAGCCTACCTCAGCGCTCGGGATGACCGCGGCTGTCTGTTCCTCACAGAGCTGCTGTGGGAGCCTGAGAACTTGCAGATGCAGATCTCTGTGAAACAAAACAAGCCGAGGACGGAGGCGCTGAACAGTTTCGTTTCTGTGTTAGAAACCGTGATTGGAACAATTGGAGACATAAAATCCTAACAGCTTCTTATCTGTCCTGATGAAATGAATAACTGTCAGAGTTCCTTGGTTTTTCTGATTATAGCTGCTTGTAAGTCCAGGTAATAGCAAATGCAAAGGAGAGTGGGGATCTAGGGAGTAGGATTCTTATGTTTTTGTCCAAAGGCCATTGACACACTCTTCTCATACTTATTGGTGAGTGACTCCGTTTTTCCAGGTGAAGTCGTCAAGGTTAATGTTGTTGGTGGAAGTGGGGTGAGGGTAGGATTTGGATTCTTTCCTAACAGTTTAGGGGATTGTTTTACTAATTAAAGAGACCTGGAAACTGATGGAGTTGTCGTTTGCGGAGGTTATCTTTCTTTCCTGGAGTATTGCAGTAACTTCCTTACTGTTCTCATATTTCTAATCATGCATCACAGACCGGAGTGCAAAGTCCTCGGTGTGGCATGTAAAGAACCTCTTCACGCCGTGTCTCATCACTCTCCAAGACACCCTCTGTTTTGGCAAAAGCGAACTGCTTGCGGTTCCCTCCATACACGAGGCTCTCGCCTCTGCACTCTGGCACCTGCTTTTTTTCTTGCCTAGAACATTTCCTCACCCTCATATCCTCTTTAGGTCATACCTAGTCTGTCTTTCAGCATTCAACTCAGGCACGAGCTCTTTCAGGAAGATTTCTGTGACCCTCACTGCCTTCATGAGGGGTCTGGTTCAGGCTTTGAAAGCGGTCAGTGCAGATGTCTAACAATCCTGTTGTAGCTGGGGTTTTCTTTTTTTGCCCATAAGCATATCAATAGGCCTTTGTGGGAAAAGGTTTATTATTTATGGTAAGACACACTTGGTTTTAAGTTTCTCTTCTGCCACTTACCTTGGGCAAGCTACTCAACACCAGCTGGAGAGTATCTTACAAACTTCTTTTGTATATTATTTTGGGAGTATGTTGTAAATGTATGTATTGGAATCCTCAAATTGTCAATAGCCAGCTCCGGTGTGAAAGGAGGTTGGCCTCAGACATAAGGGATCTTCTGACAGAAGTCTGAAGGCTACTTAGAAGAAGCTGAAGTTTCAGCCCTAGTGATAAATAATGACACCAACACCAAAAAAAAATGGCCTTTAGCTGAGTTCCCGTTGTGGCACAGCAGAAATCCGACTAGGAACCATGAGGTTGCAGGTTCAATCCCTGGCCTCACTCATAGGATCCGGCGTTGCCGTGAGCTGTGGTGTAGGTTGCAGACGCGGCTCAGATCCCGCGTTGCTGTGGCTGTGGTGAAGGCCCGCAGCTGTAGCTCCGATTGGAACCCTGCCTCACCTGCAGCCCTAAAAAAACAAAACAAGAGAAAAAAAAATATCCTCGAAGGGCTGATAAGTTTGAATGCTGCTTCTGAGATGCAACTGCTAAGGCTAAGTGTCCAATCCTGAGAATCTGTAAAACCATGATGGAGCTCAACCCTGACAGGAACATCTCAGTTAATCCCATTAGAGAACAAATCCCAAATCCCTTTCATTCTCGTCATTAGGCCTTGGGCTAAAAGGAAGTTATTTAACACTTATTGTGTCTTAGATACTGCTGGGTCATTCCACATAACATTATCTTATTTAGCCCTCATTCTTTCCCTGTGAAATATTCTGTGTTACCCCGACTTACAGTTCCTCAAATGCCCAAATTTTTATTCGCCGTCTCATCTTTTATATATCCTTTTCCCTCCAACTGGAGTGGTCTTATTCCTACTCTTTGCCTAATGAGTCCCTGCTTGTCCTAGAGCTCATGTCAGATGTTACCCCTTCAGGGAGGCCTTCCTTATTATACGCTGCCATAATTCACTGTACCTCAATAAATGCAAGAAATTATGTGATCAGTCATTTAATGTAGCATTTATGCTGAAGTGTGAGCTCCATTAGGGTGGGAATGATAATCTATGTCATAATTCCTAACACAAAGGCAGTCAGTAAATAATCAATGTGTGGTTATGCAAAATGAATGCCATAGTCAGGGGTTGAATGCTTGTGTAATAAAACTTCCTTCTTTAAATTACAGCATACCCAGAACCCAACAGGAAGCTTCATAGTGAAATTACCCAAGACGCTCTTCCTCAGCTGTATTTCAGTTCTAGGTTGGCTATCTAACGATTAAGGTTATTCATTAAGCTTAGGGTTTGACTTGGGCGTGGCTCTGAGATAAAGAACTGAAAGTCTTCAAACCTCCCCAGTTATGTGTGGGTGAGCTCTTCAGAGAAGGCTCACCTTTCTGAGCAACTCTTTGGAAGACAGGTGTAGGAAAGACTCCAGGACTCTGTCCCATTAAGAAACTTTGCAAGAGGTAGACACATCTGGTTTAGCAGTGTTTCTGACTTCCTGCTGAGCTGAAACCTGCTTTCTTTTGTGGAAAAGGAAAACTTGACTGCAAACATCAGAAATGAAAACCCCCAGGACTTTTGAGGAGCAAACGGAATGTATTGTGGATTCTCTACTCACAGACTTCTTAGGCCCCTCTTGGCAGGTTGCTAACCGGAGCCTACGTTGTGTAGACGAAACAGATTCAGGTAAGGTTTTTAGCCTGAGGTGGTAATTGCAGGTCAATCAGAGAAACTGAATATGCTTTCTTAAGTTTTTTTGGATTTAAAAAAAATTGGGGGGGGGGCTGTATGCACGGCCCAGGCTAGGGGTCGAATCGGAGCTGTAGTTGCTGGCCTATGCCAAGCCACAGCAACGCTGAGTCTGAGCCACATCTGCTATCTACACCACAGCTCATGGCAACACCAGATCCTTAACCCACTGAGCGACGCCGGGGATCAAACCTGTGTCCTCATGGATACTAGTCAGATTCGTTTCCGCTGAGCCACAATGGGAATTCCACTTTCTTAAGTTTTATAAGTTTTAAAAGGCAAACTCTAAGCTTTTAGCAATGTCTGAAGTCTTTATGGAAGGGAAAGGAATTCTCAGAGAAAGGAGATTTTCTGTCTATTTGTATTGATGGAACATTGAAGATTTTCTTGAGAGGGAAAAATGCCCAAATTGTTTAGAAGACCCACGGCCAGATTCCTAGAACTTGTCATCCTTTCAAGCACTGCGACAAATGTTTTCCTTCTATTTTAGGGGAAGCTTGCTCTTTTGATGTGGCCATCATTGCTGGTCGCCTTCGGATGTTGGGTGACAAGTTCAATGGAGAACTGGAAGCTTCTGCCAGAAGCGTCATTGCAGAAGCCACTCAGGGACAGGTCAAATTTCCATTACTTTCTATTGTTTGCTGCTTTTTTTCCCCTCTCTTTCGAGCACTAGTCCTGTATGAATGTGACTAAAAATGTTCTATGAAAGATTTGGTAGTTTAATGCATTCAAGGAAATGCAGCAGGAATTCTTCAGTTGCCAGTTCTGTAGGAGTTAAGGCCTAGGTGGTATCAAGGTGGAGAGCTTTTGGCATTGGCTGATCAACCTCAGATTATTTCCTAATTGTTTTTCATCAGAGCTGTGTGTAATGGCACAGAGCATATATATAGCACTTTATTCTTTTTTTGGTCTTTTTAGGGCCACACCTGCGGCATATGGAAGTTCCCAGTCTAGGGGTCAAATCAGTGTTGTAGCTGCTGACCTATACCACAGCCACAGCAACGCTGGATCCTTAACCCACTGGGCAAGGTGGCCAGGGATCAAACCCAAGTTCTCATTGATGCTAGTTACCACTAAGCTGCAATGAGAACTCCCTAGCACTTTATTCTTGGTAAAGCATTTTATTCCTTTATGCACCTATTTTAATATTTATTTTGTTGGTAGTTGTCATCTTTTTTTCTTCAAGGTCCAGCAATAAAATTATATACAGGAAGGACAGGAAGTTGACAATTCTGATGCATCGAAGGATAAATATTTATAGCAGTCCACTAGGGTGTATCCAGCTTTACTTCAGAGTCCTGGTTCCTGGACTCTGTGTTGGATATAAATACTAATAGACAAAGTTCTAGAAGATGTTGCTGATTAACGTCAATCGTGACAGCTCAGGAGTTCCCATTGTGGCTCAGCAGGTTAAGAACCCAACTAGTATCTATGAAGATACTGGCTCAATCATTGGCCTCACTCAGTGGGTTAAGGATCTGGCATTGCTGTGAGCTGTGGTGTAGGTCCCAAATGCGGCTTGGATCTGGTATTACTATGACTGTGACATAGGCCGGCAGCTGCAGCTCCAATACAACCCCTCTCCTGGGAAGGGTTGAGGCCCTAAAAAGAAAAAAAAAAAATGACAGCTCATATTAGCTCATCACTTACCATGTATCAGGCAGTATTCTAAATGCTTTACACTTATTATCTCATCTAATCCTTACACGGCTCTATGGGGTATTATAGAAGCTATTATCCAAAAAATAAAATAAAATAAAAAAAAGAGGCTATTATCCCTAGCATGACCTCTCCCCATCTGCATATAACAGCATGTGAGCAAACATCTATCCTCTTTCGTTCACTGCCATATTCACACAACTTAGAATAAAACTTGGTATACAGTAGGCGCTCGATAAGTATTTTCTGACTTGGTGTCCATTTAAGCAGATAAGGAAACTGAGGAATAGGGAAATAAGTTATTATATTACTCAGTAAGTGTTGACGTTAGTATTTGAGCCCAGACTGATTCCAGAATCACACGTTTTTTTCAAATCGAGGTAACATTCCATCAGTTCCATGTGTACAGCATTATAATCCCACGTCTGTGTACACCACAGCATGCTTGCCACCAAAAGCCTAGTTTCTGTCCATCACCATACACTTGACTCCCTTTCCCCCATTTTGCCCTTGCCCCACCTCCCTTCTCCTCTGATAGCCACCAATCTATTCTCTGTATCTCTTCACAGAACCACACCCTAAACCATTAGGCTTTATCTTCCTACTGAACACAGCTTGGGCTCTATGCCTACTCAGGCAGAACTGGACATGTCACATCTAATTGCTTGCACTTCAGCTTTCCTTGGTAGCTGGTAGCTGAATCTACTTTTTTCTTCTTTTTTTCTTTTGATGCTGCACCTGTGGCATACAAGAAGTTCCCAGGCTAGGGGTCAAATCAGAGCTGCAGCTGGAGGCCTACACCACAGCCACAGCCAACACCAGATACGAGCCACATCTGGGACCTACACCACACCTGGCGGCAATGCCAGATCCTCAACCCACTGAGTGAGCCAAAGATCAAAGGTGCATTCTTACACAGACAGTGTTGGGTCCTTAACCCACTGAGCCACAAGGGGAACTTTCACTTTCTCTTTTTAACTAAAAAAAACTTTTCTTGGAAACAGCATCAAACTCATAGAAGAGTTGAATCATTTGACAGTAAGTAACCAACACGATGTTCCATTACCCTCTAATATTTTTGTATTTCCTTCAAATAAGAACATTCTCTTACATAACCACAATCCAACCATTAAAACCAGGGAATTAGCACTGATCCATTGTAAATCATAGTCAGATTCCACTCAGGTTTTCTCAGTTGTCCTAATAATGTCACTTTCACTTACAGTTGACCTTTGAACAAAACAGATTTGAGCTGCACGAGGCTACTTACATGCATATTTTTTTCAATAAAGACTACAGTACTGTGCATTTTGCACCAGATTTGGAGGGCCAACTATAAAGTTATATGCAGGTTTTAAACTAGGCAAGGGCTTGTTGCTCTTAACCTCTTAGTTGTTCAAGAGTCAACTGTATAGCAGAAGGATCTAGGCCAGAATCAGATACTGACTTACTTGTTAGGTCTCTTCAGTCTCCTTCAATCTGGAATAGTTCCTCAGTCTTTCCTTGATTTTCACGACCTTGACCCTTGAAAATTATGAGCCAGTTATTTTGTAGACTGTCCGTTAACTTAGGTTTGTTTGATGTTTCCTCTTGAATAGATACAGGAGATGTCCCTTTGGTAAGAACACGTTGCCATGTCCCTCTCACTGCATCCCATCAAGTGGCACGGATTTCCATTTGTGGGACTAGTGCTAACTTTAATCATTTAAGATGGTATCTGCAAGGCTTCTCCATTGTCAAGTTAATCTTTTCCCCTTTACTTAGCAAGTGTTTTACAGGGAGGTACTGAAACTATGTACATGTCCGTATCTCCATTTTATTTTATTTTATTTTTTTTAGAACCGCACCCACGGCATATGGAGGTTCCCAGGCTAGGGGTTGAATTGGAGCTACAGCTGCCGGCCTGCGCCACAGCCACAGCAACGCCAGATCCAAGTTGCATCTGCGACCTACACCACAGCTCATGGCAACGCTGAAACGTTAACCCACTGAGCAAGGCCAGGGATCGAACCCACAACCTCATGGTTCCTAGTCGCTGTGCCACGATAGGAACTCCCATATCTCCATTTAAATCTCTTCATTGATTTACTTTTTTATTAGCATGGACTCATGAATTCCTGCTTCACTCAGTACATTACAATTTGTTCCTATCGTTATTTATTTGTTTTCATTTTTATTTTGCTTTTTAGGGCCACACCCGTGACATATGGAAGTTCCCAGGCTAGGAGCTGAATTGGAGCTACAGCTGCCAGCCTACACCACAGCCACAGCAACACCAGATCCAAGCCTTGTCTGCGACCTACGCCACAGCTCACAACAATGCTGGATCTCTGACCCACTGAGCGAGGCCAGGGATCAAACCCACATCCTCATGGATACTAGTCAGATTCGTTTCTGCTGTGCCACAACAGGAACTCCATCTTTGCTTATTTGTATGCTCAAATTGCCCTACCTTCTGCCAGCAGGAGTCCTCGCAATCTGGACGGTGTCTTTTTGGCATGTCCCTGTCATTCTCTGAGTACTTCTTTAATTTCTTTCCCTCTTTCCTTCTTCCTCCATTACTTTCTTTCTTTCTTCCTTCCTTTTTCCCTTCCTTGCTTCCTTCCTTCCTCCCTTCCTTCCTTCCTTCCTTCCTCCCTTCCTTCCTTCCTTCCTTCCTTCCTTTCTTGCTGCACCTGCAGCATGTGGAAGTTCCAGGGCCAGGGATCAAACTCGCACCACAGCAGTAATCTGAGCCACAGCAGTGACAATGCTTTATCCTCAACCCACTGCACCACCAGGGAGCTCTACTTCCTTCATTTCTGACAGAAATCTTGTATTTTCCAAACCTCAGCCTGAAATTATCCGTTCTCTAGGTAGCTCTGGTTTCTTTTAATGGAGAGCAATTTTTAGAAACCAGGATCTATGTGCTTTCCACTGGATGCCCTTCTCAGCTTGTTTGGGTCTGACACCCTGCTCTGACCTCTACGGACCGCCTAGACTACACCACAGTAGATTTTGCTCTGCTTCGCTTAGTGGCTTTTGGATCAAACTTTTGGGGAAGAAAAGAAGAAAAGCTACTCTAGGCCCAGACTTTGGTCATTCAAGCCATACCTTTACACTTTGACCACCTATACTATCATATACTTAGTCCTTTCTTTTGAATCATTTTGTTTTTCTTTTAATCATTTCATTCATCCTGAGCAATAATATATGAAACAATGGGTTTGGTGGGCTACTTATGTTTTTTTTCTAATACCCATTACAATACATTTAAAATATTAAAATACAGAAAGTTTATCTGTCTACTCACTAAGATGACCTCAGACGTACCCAGTGTACACCTGCCAGTCTTCGAGAAACATGTGCTTTACCTGCAGGCTCCTGTCCTTTTTTTCGAGAAACATGTGCTTTACCTGCCGGCTCCTGTCCTTTTTTGGTGATACTCTGCTAATATGTCCTGTGTTTTTCCCCAGGCAGGAGCTGTACTTCAGGACGTAGTGAAATCTCTCAGCAAGGCCTGGTGCACTCAGGATTCTAGCTTGGCTTATGAGAGAGCCTTTCTGGGAGTGTCAGTGAAACTTCTTGAACGTGTGGTCCGCTTGGCTCCTGATATGGCAAGACAGGTGGCCACGCCTGTGATCAGTATGATCAATGAAAACAGTGCCGTCCGGGAGTACATCCAGGGCCAGGGAGGTTGGGTGAGTATATTGGGACTCCTGGCTTTGCTAGACACTTGCACTGTTTCTGTGCTAATACCTGGGACTCCACGTTGTGATTCTGTAAGTTGGAAACCACACAGGAAAATAGGCCTTCCAGCTTTGCCGAAACAGGCCTTCCAGCTTTGCCGAAACAGGCCTTCCAGCTTTGCTGAAACAGGCCTTCCAGCTTTGCTGAAACAGGCCTTCCAGCTTTGCCAGGATTTTTCAAAGGGGAGCAGTCAGGAGCTCAGCCAGCGTCCTGGACCCCAGTGTCAATCTGCCTACAATGTTGACTGCCAACTCTCAAGCTACTTTCCACTTCCTACCACGATCATCTATGAAGTATATTGATGGTGGGGTTCTAATCTCAGTCTGACCTCACTCTGTTCCCTAGTAAATTTCTGGATCTTCTTTCCCTAACATCTTTGGATGTGTGTTGAGGAAATTCAGAATCACCTTACTGTTATCTAACAGAAACCATTAGTGACATCTGCTGGAGCGATGACGATAGGAGGCATTCTAAGCCCACGTTTTAGCGATCACAGACCATCGGCCCTGTAGAACTCCCGCCTTCGCTTCAGGATGGGGGGGGGGGGGCTTACTAAGAGCTGCGTTCCTTGGAGGCATCTGCAGGTCGTTCTGATTTCTGTAGGGAGTTCCTGAAGGCCATTCCTTTGACTGAAGGTTGTTCCTTGTCCTTCCTAGGAAAATCTGGAGAGCTGAAGAAGAGGAGGGGCTGTTTCCTGGACTTCTTTGACTGCTTGGGTGACTGGTTTCTGGCAGTTGAAACAGAGAAACAACCAGATCAAAAACCAGTTTCTCTTGGACAGAATTAAACTTAGCTGAATAATCTATTTTCTACCGATGAAGTTAGGAGTGGCTCCCAGAAGTCTACAGAGATTTTATACTTTCTGTTTTTTATGTGAAAAAAAATTTTTTTTTTCTGCATCTGCAGCATGTTTAAGTTCCAGGTCCAGGATCAAACGCAAGCCACAGCAGTGACCCGAGCCACTGCAGTGATTGTGCTGGATCCTTAACTCGCTGAGCCACAAGGGAACTCCCATTATTTTATGTGAGTTTAATGAAGTTTTCTTGCAGCAAAGACCTCCAGGTGCAAAGCGGTGACTTGTTAATAGTGGAATTCCAGGCAACAGGACAGGCCTTTGCCAGAGGTGTTGTGGGGGAATGGGAGCACACGGTAAAACCAGCCCTTCAGATTTAGCCCTTTTCTCTGGTAAGGCTTGTCTCTAATTTTGCAATCTAAAGGATTTCAGGGAGATCTTCAGTTGGAAAATCTTGTTATTTTAAGTTGAGGATTTTCTTTTAAATTCATAACCTAAATTTCATGTTAATTTCATCTGAAGCAAAAAAGTAGCAGTCTGTTCATCTGCCCTTCTACTAAAGGCCAAAGGGGGTAGAATAGGTACTGCATTTTTTTTGGCTCGGGATGCAGGAAGTGCTGGCCTACTTCTAAGACTGTAGGGCCATCCCGGCTTAGCCGAAGCTAGCCACATACCACAGTGTTTTTCAAAGTGTGGGTCACATACCACTTGTGGACCTTCTACATTGCTGATTTCCAGGCCCCCTCTATAAGGATTCTGATTCTGTAGTTGTGGGCTGGGGCCTAGGATCCTGCTTTTTAAATCTGTTCCACAACTGATTTTGATGTATGTATAAAATTTGAGAATCATCACTTGATCAGAGATTGAGAAATTACAACCCACAGGCCAAATCAGCCCTCTGCCTTTTTTTTTTTTTAATAGCATTTGATTGGAAAGCAGCTACACTCATTTGTCTACATATCACCAATGGCTGTTTTAGCATTGCAGCGGCAGAGGTGAATAGTTACAGCGGATACTGTACGGCCTGTCCTGTAGAGCTTAAAATACATACTATCTGGACCTTTAAGTTTACAGACCTCTGCTCTAAAGCTAAAGGAACATTTCTCCTTGAGTCATTTAACCTCTGTTGCAATCCCGATAATTCCTGCCAAACAGAATTGTATATTGGAAAACTTTTTTCAGAATTTAACCTGAGTGTTTGTTAGTTCTTGCATAGTCCATACTTTCTCTAGGACCTTTGGCAAATCGGAGAGTTCTGTGACTCCTGAGTATTCAGTGGAGGGCATACATTTTCCAGGCCCTGCCACAAGTGATTGGAAGTAAAGCATAGGGTTTCTATGGTCTGTGTATCTCATAATAGTTCTTAATAATTTCGTAGATTAGTAGGCATCATGAAGTAGAGGCTCCTTCATCTCTAAGCCCCCAAACCAGACAACTTACCTGAACATCAAGAAGAAAAGTATCGCTCTACCTGTTTTTTAAGAGAATTAGTGTTAATGGCTTTGGCTAAAGTTCAGCAAAGCTAACCACATCCCCTCCCTTCAGCCACCCCACCATCTGGCTCCCCTAGATACACAGAAATAAAGACGTAGTGCTGCTAATACATTTTGACTTTTTCAAGTTATTCTATTTCCTCTATTAGATAAATCACAATAGGTTAGTAATCCAGAAATGAGATTTCATGTTTCCCTTTAGTAGAAATTAGCTTTTTGGTTACCAATTTAAGACACTTGATGTATTCCTTTGTGTCCTTACGTTACCATAAACTCAACCTGGTGAGTTTTGTGGTATTTGTCCTCTTAGGCGGAATGACTATTTTCACTTTGACTGATGCTGTTCTATTCATGAAATAAGATTCTTCTGTCTATGCATTTGAACAAGTGCAAATGTTCCACAACTGCATTTGAACAAGTGCATATCTCAGCAAGTGCAATCTAAATTGAACAATATAGAAACAGAGCAGATTGGCGGTTACTGGTGCAGGCGTTGGGCACTGGGGTGAAAGAAATAAGTGAAGGTGGTCAAAGGGTGCAAACTTCCTATGAGCTGAGAAGTCCTGGGGCTGTACCCTGCAGCATGATGACTATAGTTAATAATACTGTAATGTCTGTTTGAAAGGTGCTAAGAGAATAGTTTTTTTTTTTTAGGGTTGCACCCACGGCATATGGAGGTTCCCAGGCTAGGGGTCGAATCAGAGCTACAGATGCCGGCCTACGCCAGAGCAACCCCAGATCTGAGGGAAGTCTGTGACCTACGCCACAGCTCTTGGCAACACCAGATCCTTAACCCACTGAGTGAGGCCAGGGATCGAACTGGTAACCTCATAGTTACTGGTCGGATTTGTTTCCACTGCACCACGATGGGAACTCCAGAATAGATTTTTAAAGTTCTCATCACATACACAAATTGTAGCTATGTGAAGTGATGGATATGCTAACCAACCTTATAGTAATCATTTTGCCACACACACACACATATGTATATATGCCATATCATTATGTTGTATGCCTTAAAACTTACACGATGTTATATGCCAATTATATTACAATAAAGCTGGAAAAAAGTTGAATGATAAATGTTAGAGACCAGCAGCCTCCTCCTTTTCTTTTCCCTCTTAGTCATACTTTTTTATCCTGTATTGCCGGCAAAACATCAGAATGTGAATCAAGCTCCAAGTATATTGTCGTATTTTGAGATAGAGGATATGGTACCCCAGGGATTATACCAGGAAAATGGGTAAAGCATCTCTGGCCTGGGTGCTGTGTGTGTTGTTAGGCTGCCCAGTCTTGGGAGAGCTGAAGTTCTTGGGCCGCAGGAAGACACTGTAGCCCAGAGATGAAGAATGCATTCAGATCATCTGATTCTGACAACTTGGTTTCACGTAGACTAATCATGTGACCTCAGGGCAAGTAATCCAATTTCTTTATGCCTGTGTTTTCTTCATTGGATTATTGTGAGGGATAAATAATACACTACACTTTGTAAAGGGCTTAGCCCAGTGCCTGGAATGGTTTAAGCAGTGCTTAAATAATTTGGAGCTCCTGTGCCTCGGAGTTCATAAAGTTCTAGCCTGCCTTTTTTCTCTCCATTAACTCTGCCTCCCACAAAGTCAAGCCAATCTTATTTTACCTTTTATCTCAGTGTGGGTGACTTGTTTTCTCTTCTCCCCAAATCCACATCCACAAACTGGTAATTCTTGACTTCTATCAACCTTTCTTATCCCCATTCTTTCCCATATTGTCATCCAACTAGCTCAAAACTTGTCATTTTCCCCCTTTGCCCGCTTCCAGTCCTACTCCCGCACTTAGTCTTCCATGTTTATTCTTCCTTTTTGGCCTGATTTTCCCTCCAAGTTTATTAGCACCTGCATGGACTACTGGTAAAGCCCCGTAGTTATGCTTTCAATTGATTGTCCTGTTACAGGCTTCCCTTGTTCCAGTCTGTCCGATGTATCGGCACCAGACTGGCCAAAGCTGTGATTTCTTTGTCCCTTGTTTTGATTCACTTTTATTTTATTTTTGTCTTTTTAGGGCCACACCTGTGGCATATGGAAGTTCCCAGGCTAAGAGTCGAATCAGAGCTGCAGCTGCCAGCCTACACCACAGCCACAGCAACGCAGGATCTGAGCCATGTCTGCAACCTACACTTCAGCTCACGGCAACGCCAGATCCTTAACCCACTGAGCAAAGCCAGGGATCACACCTGCGTCCTCATGGATGCTAGTCAGGTTTGTTAACCACTGAACCACGACAGGAACTCCTGATTCATTTTTAAATATTACATACTACTGAAGGAGATTTTTAAGAACTGCAAAAATTCATCAGAGGGGGGCATTTATTTTTTTTTTATTAAGAATCATTTTCCCAAAACATTGCCTTTTTTTTGGGGGGGGGGCTGTACCACGGCATGCAGAAGTTCCTGGGCCAGGAATCCAACTGCACCATGGCAGTGACAATGCCAGATCCTTAACCCACTGAGTCACCAGGAAGCTCCCCAAAGCATTGCTTTGATTGCCAGTCTCTTATAATCATTCAGTGGTGCTTTTGAAGGTAATTGGATATATTCATTATCTTGAGTGTGGGGATGATTTCATGAGGAGTACACGTGCTAGGGAGCTCTCAGCCCTACACTTTGAAATGTGTAGTTTATTGTATGACAATACTCCTCAATAAAGTTGTTTTTAAACAAACAGTGGTTTTCCATTCCCATCAAATAAAGCCTGACTTTTCATCCTGGTAGTCAGATTTTCCCGAGGTCTGGCTGCAACTGCCCTTTCTAACTTTATGGATCAAGACCCTCCTCAATGTAACTAGTTCCCAGTCGAGCTGAGCTACTCACTAAGCCACCCTCCTCCTACTGTTCTCTGTGTTTCCTATTTTTGCTCAGGCTCTACGGGCATCTTCAAGACCCAGCTCAAATGTCACTTCCACCATGAAGATTATTTAGGTAATCCCAGTAAGAAGTGATCTTTGCCTTCTCATAATTTTGTTTGCCCCACATTTATGGTCATATCACAAATGGTCTTACGTTATAGTTGTTTGTGTATTTACCTTCCCTGCTAGAATAAAGGATCCTTGAATGAGGAGAATTTGTCATTCACTTCTGGATCTCCCCTCCTCCCCATTCTCTTGCATGTATACAGTCTTAAAAATGTTCATTAAATGAATGAGCAATCAAATGAAAGATTCAGCTTTGATTATATTTTGAATAGAAGTCAACCTTACCAAGAATTGTAACTCTATGAAAAAAAAAAAAGGTAAATTACTTCAGTTGCAGGTTATCAGTTGACCTTTGCCTCTTGAGGATAGGTGTTTCTGAAGCCGAATTCTCTGTGTGCTGTGTGGGAAGTTGGCTATGAAGCTCACCATGGGGCCTGAAGAACACGACGAGGTCTCAGAATGCTGTAGTGGCAAGAAGCCAACTGGAAGACAGATAGGGGCCTTTCTTGCTGTGGGTGATGTGAAAACATGAGCAAAGGAAACAGGCTTTGGTAGAGGTGTTTATAAACCTCTTCTGTGTCCATTTCTAAAAGGAGGAACAGTTCTTTCTGGAGATAAAGGAGGTCATTTTTTTCCTGGACATTGGGGGTGCATTGCAGCCCTTTGGGCCGGGGGTGGGGGTACTCCGTGTTTCAGTAATGGCACCATTCCTTTCACAGTAACAGCCCTGCTGCTTGGGCAGCAGCATTCAGGGAAGTACTCTTTGCCAGGTCCCCAGACCTCTCCATAGGGAAGGCCCATCTGCTCCTGGCACAGTGAAGCTGCCCGGCCAGAAACAAGCAGAGACTGTACCAGGCAAGAGACCTGAGTAACTGATGGAGTGAATAACCAAGTCAGAGTGGATCTCTCACCAATGCCTAACCACAACAGTTATTTATCACAGTAGAGCTATTTTAGGTATGCTCAAAACCGTGTGAAGTCCTGTGGGTTATACAAATGTATAGAAGGCGCTCTCATTGCCTTTGATAAGCTTAAAACTACAGGGGGGCATTTTAAGTGCTTCCTTTTGAATAAATTCCTCTTTTAAATCAACTTATGGGAGACATGAAATGTGAAAAAATTAAGAAGACTTCTGTAGCGGAATATAAAGATTTATACCGAAAGAATTCAGACTAAAAGAAGATCATGGTGAGATAGAGTTAAGGGCTAGGCTTTTGAAGAAAAGTGTGGCTGATCAGTCTTTATGGCTTTCTTCGCATCTTGATGAAATTCAGGAGTAATTGTGAGAAGTAAAGAAGTGGCAGTAGAATGACCAAATCGATGGGTGATGTCATTGGGTAGGTGGGCTGGGGACACCTGATAAGGAGGGGCATGGTGACACGTTGAGGAGTCTGGACTTGCCCCATCAAAGACCAGTAAGGGCTTTAGTTTTTCAACATGAAGGTGGAGTCTTAAGAACATTTATCCAGCCTTAGTTACCAGGAGATACAAGAATGGAAGATAGGAAGAAGACTAAGAGCTTACTGCTGCAGGAACCCAGGTGTGAAATGGTATAGTGGTTAACACAGGAACAGAAAAGACAGATTGAATCTGAAAGACATTGAAGAGAAGGGACCAAGAGTCCTTGGTAACCAAGAGGATGCTTACAAAGGACTGCATGTTGCACAGAAAATATGCAAAGCCCGTATCAAGTCAATGACCTTGAAATGTAGGGGAAGGCAGGAGGAGTGAAACTAAAGCAAAGGTGGGTAAGTGGCTTTCTAAGGGTAAAATATGCCTCTCCAGGGAGAAGGGTGTTCTGAGAAAATTGAGTGTCTTTCCTATTGACAGGTTTATTTTGTTCTAGTAACCTACCCTCCTCCCCCGCCCCCCGCCCCACCTTCCAACATTCTCTTTGGTTAAAGTGCTTTTGTCATTCAATGCCCAACCTTCATGACACCGATGTTTCCCCTTAAACTGGCACACTCCCCTCTTGTTGGAACAGGTGACAGTGTCTTCGGCGCTCCTCCCTTTTGGCGTCTTCCTCCTGAACAAACACCGGGGCCAGAAGAGACAACAGTGAGACTTCCTTCCTCACTCCTCCTCAGGTACTACATTGTCATTTTCCATTAGAACTCACCCTTGATGGTGCTGATAAAGTGTTTCTGAGCCTTTTACTGCATGGAATTGTTGTATTCATTTAGGGCCTCTGCCAGACTGGTTTAAATGTTTCATCGTAAGTTCTTCACTGCTTTGAGGTATCGGCTAGTCTTTGCTGAGTGACTTGTTTCCCTTCCCCAGCTCTTGATCTTCCCACAGATAACAAGTGAGTCAACAGAATCTTCAGTTATGCTCCTATTGTCCTCCAGTATCTGTAGAAGTGTGAAAACTTAAGTGGTAGCTCAGATTTATTAAAAATTAAACAAGTGTTTTGTTTTCTCCTTCAGTTTGTTTTTCTGCTTGCTTGGGTGGTCTGCTCAGGAAATGGCCTTTCAGCTAAGTGGGTTTTTGAGGTTTGGTTATTTCACACTGTTGCTATATCTTTGGTTTTACAGTGGAACAGAATCCTAAGCATTGCTGCTTGCTTTTAAAGAAGATCTGCAGTTCTGCTAAGATACTGTTTTCATATCCTTCTGTGTCATATCTAAGCGAGTTTTCCTTTCTTATCTCATATCTATCTCCATCTTATCCTGCCCTAAGAAGAAAACAAAGTTAGAGAGAGATTGTTCTCCAATATGGGCTTGCGGAAAATAGATTTAAATTTTATTTTATTTGCTCTCTTTTTGTTTATTCCTTAGTAAGGTTCTGGTTCTGATGATGGAAGTAAAGATTTTCTAAGGCGATAGAGAGATTATGAAACTGTATGTCTCTTACTTGTCCAGATATAGAAAATCACTCTCCTTTTAAGGTTATACTTTGCTACTTTGCACATATGTAAGTTAGCTTGGAATCTTTTAATTTTTATCAGTAACTAAGTCTATATTTTAATTCTGAGATCCTTTATTACTGGTTAAGGATGGTTTTCACCATGTTCTGGCTTGTTCACTATTGTACACACAGCCCCCAATATAGTGCTTAGCATTCAGCAAGTATTCAATAAATTTGTTGAACAAATTAATACATTTTTCCTAATTAGAAAATAATCTTAAAAGAAGAATTTTAAAAACCATCATTAATCCCAACACATGAAATTGATTCTTTTTTGCATCTTTTAGTCTTCATTTAATCATGTACATACCTCTACATAGTTTTAGTTATTGTGAACTTGAAATTTTGTCTCTTAAAATTTTTTTCCCATATTTCATGTTTACAAAAAGCCAAATTAGGAGTTCTCGTTGTGGCTCAGTGGGTTACAAACCCGACTAGTATCCATGAGGCTGCAGGCAAGATCCCTGGCCTCGCTCAGTGGGTTAAGTATCCAGGGTTGCCATGAGTTGTGGTGTAGGTCACAGATATTGCTCAGATTATGCATTGCTGTGACTGTGGCGTAGGTTGGCAGCTGCGGCTCCTAGTCTGGGAACTTCCATATGCCTCAACTGTGGCCCTAAAAAGAAAAAAAAAGTCAAATTAAATATTGCATTATTGAGTTCCCATTGTGGCTGAGTAGGTAACGAATCCGACTAGAAACCATGAGGTTGAGGGTTTGCTCCCTGGCCTCGCTCAGTGGGTTAAGGATCCGGCATTGCCGTGAGCTGTAGTGTAGGTCACAGATGCAGCTCGGATCCCGCGTTGCTGTGGCTGTGGTACAGGCCAGCGGCTACAGCTCCGATTAGACCCCTAGCCTGGGAACCTCCATATGCCACGGTGCGGCCCTAGATAAGGCAAAAAGACAAAAAAAAAAAGGCATTGCATTGTTTAAAGCAGCAGAGAATTTTCCTTTAAAGCTAGTTAGGGATACTTTGAGAAATACTACCCTACTCTCAGCAAATATTGCTGAAGAATTATGGTTCATTTTATTTTATTTATTTATTTTTACAGCTGCACACGCTGGGCTAGAGGTTGAACTGGACCATCCCAACAACACTGGATCTGAACCACATCTGTGGCCTATGCCACAGCTTGCAGTAATGTTGGATCCTTAACCCACTGAGAGAAGCCAGGGATAGACTGCAACCTCACAGAAACAATGTTGGGTCCTTAACCCACTGAGCCACAACAGGAACTCCTATAGTTCGTTTTAATTTATTATGCGGCTTGGGATTGAAATTCTTTTTTTTTTTTTTTTTGTCTTTTTAGGGCTGCACCTGTGGCATATGGAGGTTCCCAAGCTTGGAGTCAAATCAGAGCTGCAGCTGCCGGCCTTCGCCACAGCCATAGCAACACCAGATCTGAGCCACGTCTGCAACCTACACCACAGCTCACGGCAATGCTGGATCGTTAACCTACTGAGCGATGCCAGGGATCGAACCCACAACCTCATGGTTCCTAGTTGGATTTATTAACTGCTGTGCCACGATGGGAACTCCAGGATTGAAATTCTTCATTGGCTTCACTTTACTGGCAAGCAAGATATCTCAGTGACCTCTCCCTCCCTGTTGTAAGGCGCCCAAGAGTGTTCAGAATCATTTCCTAAAGGAAGTTTGAATAATGTTGCAAGGCAGAGGAGTTCCCTTTGTGGCTCAGTGGATCAAATTTGACAGGTTTGATCCCTGGCCTCACTCAGTGGGTTAAGGATCCGATGTTGCCATGAGCTGTGGTGTAGGTCACAGACACGACTCGGATCTGGTGTTGCTGTGGCTGTGGTGTAGGTCAGTGGCTGTAGCTCTGATTCGACCCCTAGCCTGGAAACCTCCAGGTTTGTCCAAAAAAAAAAAAAAAAAGACAAATGTTGCAAAACAGAAAGGATTGCTAATATTAAATAGAGGAAGTTCTAACAGCACATTTCCAAATTTTCTTCATGATTATTTCAAACTAGTTTTGTTAACATGTTATTAATTTAACTTCTGTCTTCAAACAGATATGCTGTGTTGATTTTTGGTTCGTTTTCTTACCAAATGAGACATTCTTGGGTAGGTCTGTACACATTGAGGAGAGAATTTATGCAAGCTGAACTGTGGAAGCTTTTTCTAGAACAGAAAGGCCCTATCAGGGCCCAAATGCCACATGCACAGCGTGGCTTCCTGAAACAGTGGCCTTCCCAAGGCAGTGGTTGCAGAGTACGTGTCTTCTCTAGAGATAGTTCTGTAGGCTCTCAGCCTTAAAAGTTGTACTGTTGCTAGCAGGGTGGTTGATGTTTACTCTTTTTCCTCTTCTTTCATATTTTACTAGCATTACATTCAGGTTTTTTTTTTTCTTTTATGTATTTTTTGTTGTTGTTTTCCAAGGCCATACCTGTGGCATATGGAAGTTCCCAGGCTAGGGGTCGAATTGGAGCTACAGCTGCTGGCCTACACCACAGCTCACGGCAATGCCAGATCCTTAACCCACTGAGCGAGGAGGCCAGGGATCAAACCCACAACCTCATGGTTCCTAGTTGGATTCGTTTCCGCTGTGCCACGACGGGAACTCCAGATTCAGGGGATTTTGTGCCAACTTCCCGGGCAGGTGCTCCTCCTGGGGGCCGCTGTGCTCCTGGATCCTCTACAGACCAGTGCTCTCAGTCTTTATACCAAGAAACCCAGACGCTCAAGAAGTACGGGAGGGTGGGGGTGGGTTCTGAAATCAACAGCACTTCCCTTAATGGAGGTGAGCGCTTCCCCAGCCCGGGGAGAGACGCAGACTGTCAGAAGCAGCTGACTTTGCTTCACACACAGGAGACTTTGAGATCTAGATGGCAGAATTAAAATTTCTGAAGAAATTTGCCTTCTCTGATGGACCGAAGTTTGCTACTCATCACATTGACAATAACCTTTTGAGAAGACTCCGGTGTCTGTCTCCCTTCTGAGCTTAAATGAGTTCATCTGGGCCATAAGGAAACAGAGGTGAAAACGGGCCCTTTGTGCTCATTGGGGAACTAGGAAGAGGCAATCCATCCATGAGACCTGTAGTTCTGCCTTTTCTCTAGGAAGCAAGAAAAACGATGAATTTTGCTTAAGGGCGATGGAGGGGAATAGACTCAGAGCTGTGTTCTGGTTAGCCTCTTGTTTGTTAAAAACCTGAATTGCAACCAGGTTCCTCTCCTGAGAAGGAAGGCGCTAGGGCCCGGGAGTGAGATGCTGGCTTTGTTGTGTGACCACAGAGGCTGGTTACGCACTAATTTCCTCTAGGGCTTGTGATGAAGTCAGTAAACCACAACCTTCAACATGCTCTGCTCAGGCAGTAGCAGTGGCTTCTCAGTGCTGTCTCGGCCATGACACACTTTTGACATGCCCTCCTTTAAACCGCTCAGAGACTGTCTCTCTTGCCCTGCAGCATGGACCAAAGAGAAGTCCTACAGAAGTTCCTGGATGAGGCCCAAAACAAGAAAAATAACAAAGAGGAGTTTGCCAATGAATTTCTGGTAAGTCCTGTATGAGACACTCTCAGGGTAGTTACCTAGGCTATTTAACTGACTTGCAATGGTCCAGTTCTTTTCGACCAAATTCCTCTTGCGGTCAAGTGCATATCAGACCTTTGGGGGAAGAAGGTATCCTAAAAGTTTGATTTCTCTAAGTGGCATATGTGTTCTTCAGGTGTCCTCTACATCCCTACTCTCTTACCTTTCTTAGCAAAACATAGTTTTGAATATTTTGTTTGCTAGTTCTTGGAGTTTGACTGGGAATCCTACAAAAGACATGCATAATTCCAGTGGTACAAACCTAATATTCATTGAACATCTGGAGTTCCCAGGTATCTGAGTTGTAGGTTTATGTTTCAAAGGACTAATTTTAATGACTTTCAAGAGGAGTGAGAGCAAGGTTAACTTTTCACGTTGCATTACCCTTTTGGCCTCCTGTGGGATTCCACTGGGATGACAAAGGCTTTGGAAGAGCACCAAAATTACTTCCTGCCACAGTTATTTTTTTTTTTCATGTCTTTTGGCAATAACAGGGTTTCCTTAACCTTCTTTTGCTTGCTGGGTTAGGATGGCTAGGATGGGGAGCAGAGAAAAGTGAAGGACGTGGAGAGAAACATAAGCATAAGGGAGCCTAGGATCACCTGGCTTTGATTATCCAGAGGACCACGGCGTCTCCTGCAGGGGAACTGGTTACTGACGCAGTGGCAGCTGGGCAGGCCTCATTCATTCTACAAGCCAGCATGTCCGATGACACAGGATATCTGACAGTACCTACCATGTATTTTGGAATACTTCCAGCTGATGATTTGGAATACTTTTCAGCTGTGAAGAAATGGGAGCGATAAGAGAGGTTAAGTGTAAATTCGGAAATTAAATCATAATTCTGGAGTTCCCGTCGTGGCGCAGTGGTTAACGAATCCGACTAGGAACCATGAGGTTGCGGGTTCGATCCCTGCCCTTGCTCAGTGGGTTGACGATCCGGCGTTGCCGTGAGCTGTGGTGTAGGTTGCAGACGCGGCTCGGATCCTGCGTTGCTGTGGCTGCGGCGAAGGCCGGTGGCCACAGCTCCAATTAGACCCCTAGCCTGGGAACCTCCACATGCCGCGGGTGCGGCCATAAACCCGCGGCCATAAAATGACAAAAGGCAAAAAAAAAAAAAAAAAAAAATCATAATTCTGTCCTCAACCAAATTATCTACTGTTCGAAATGTTCCTTGCTCTCACCGAGTCTCTATTTTCTCACTTCCGCAGTGGGGATAAGTCAGGCCCTACCTCTCTGCACAGGATTATTGTGCTGTCTCAATATCAATAACAATAATGCTTAAATGTGGCCATTCATTCAGTAATACTTACTGAGCACCTGCTATGTACCAGGTTCAATTCTAGGCACTGCGGATATAGCAGTGAAGAAAACAGAAACCTTTACCCCTATGGAGCTAACATTCTGGTACCAGACAGCAGATGTGAAAACACTTTGTAATCTCGAGTGATTAGGTTATTATGACTGAGTTATTGCCTATTATGATAGAAATCACTCTGTCAGCTCAACTTGGGTAATATTGCAGTGTCATGAAAAATGTACTCTAACCCACAGGCCAGGGGTCTGAGTCCCTCTGAGTAGAGTTAGCACGGATGGAGGGAAGACAGAAATCCTGGCCTCTATGTCTGTTAGAGATGTGCCTGCCCCTGGACTATAACTCCTGAGCCAGATTCAGGCAATGCAGAGAGGTGAACGGTGAGCTGAGGGGGCAGTGGTTTTATTTTGGTTGTGTTTTTAAAAATCATGTAGATTACACCCCTAATAGTTTACCTATTCTCAGTTCAGTTGTTATAACCTCTCACCAAGTTATAGCAGCTACCTCATCTCCTGTTTTTTCTGCCTCTTGCCTCACCCCACCTTCAGTCAATTTTCCATTCAACACCCAAGTGATCTTTTTAATACTACAGATCTGGTTATTTTTTTTTCCCTGCTTAAAAACCTTTTATAGTTTGTATTTTTTTCCAGCTGTTTGAAATTATGAACTGAAACACATATTTAGAAAAGTCCATAAAACATGTTTAAGTACATTCGTAGTGCAGCCACCACCCAGGTCAAGGAGCAGAACACTTGTCAGACCCCAGAAGACCTCTGAATGCCCCTTCCCCCTCTGGTCCCTTACCCCAACCCTGTGCTGCCCAGCCCAAGGGATAATCACTATCTTGACTTTTATATTAATCACTTCCTTGCTTTTCTAGCTCCTGATTTTAAGGACTTTGTTTTTGGCTGGTGATTAAGTGGAACCTCACTGTTCACTGACTCATGTCCTCCAGTGGAAAAACAGAGTCTTCTCCTCCCTCAGCCCCACCTAAAGGTTTAGCTGAGATACCAGAGAATGGCTTTGGGGGGTGGTTGGGTGTGGTGAGTGGGGCCAGGTCGCCTGCTTGGACAAGGTGAATAACTGCCCTTAAATTGGAAGGCTTTCCATTCGGTCACGTCCCACATTCCATCTTCAGCCCTTCACATATCCTCCCAGGATGTGATATTTCTGAGAATTGGGGGCTGACTCCCTGACCTACACAGCGATGCCTCTGTGGGAATTATCAGAAGTCCTTGCCACTTCCAGGTAGACGCTGGGTCCGTTGGTTTGACTTCAGTCCCCACTTCCCTCTTGTGCAGAGCACATAGCCCTGCTATGACAGCTAGAGCCAGTATCAGGCTGTTTCCGTCTTTTCCCCATGTCAAGGTTAAACTCAATAATCCTTCTTTAGCTGAAACTGCTACTGACCCCTCCTGTAAGGTTTTCATGCATTCACTCAAATATTTGCAACATGTGCAAAGCATAGTGCTAGATGCTGGTTCTGCAAGGCAATGCCCCATGCTTTGGCACTTATCTTCTAAGACATTAGAGGATGTCTTAGAGATGCAGATGTTGAACATTAATTGCTCCATTAAATATTTATATAACTGTGATAGTCCTGATGGGGTATCAAGGAAGCATCACACTTATTATCTTATTTATTACTCATTAAAAAACAAACAAATCTGGAGTTCCCATTGTGGCTCAGCGGTAACGAAACTGACTAGTATCCATGAGGATGTGGGTTCGATCCCTGGCCTCGCTCAGTGGGTTAAGGATCTGGTGTTGCCGTGAGCTGTGGTATAGGTCGCAGACGTGGCTCGATCCTGAGTTGCTGTGGCTGTGGCGTCGATGGCAGCTGCAGTTCTGATTTGATCCCTAGCCTGTGAATCTCCATATGCAGCCCTAAAAAGACAAAAAAAAAAAAAAAAAAATCCAAGCAAAGCTTATGAGGTGGTTCTGATCTCTGACTTCCAGATAAAGAAACTAAGGCTCTAAGAAGTTAAATAATTGGCCTAAGCAGACTCAGCTCTTTAGCCATAGACATGAAATTTAACCTGGATCTGTCATTTCAGAGCTTGTCAAATTAATCCTTATACAATAGTGTCATGCTTCAGCCAATAACCTGAGTCCCTCAAAGGCCCTAGCCTGATGGTGAGTCCCTAGTTCTATAGCATCGTTTCTATACAGCTGAAATGGCAGTATGCAGGGAGTTCCCGTCACGGTGCAGCGGAAATGAATCTAATATCCATGAGGATGCGTTTGATATCTAGCCTCGCTCAGTAGGTTAAAGATCCGGTGTTGCCGTGAGCTGTGGTGTAGGTTGCAGACGCGGCTCGGATCCCGCATTGCTGTGGCTGTGGCGAAGGCCGGCAGCTACAACTCCAATTAGACCCCTAGCCTAGGAACCTCCATATGCCGCACCGCGGCCCTAGAAAACACAAAAAGACCAAAAAAAAAAAAAAGGCAGCAGTATGCAACCACACTCTAGAAAATGCCTTAAAATTTCTTAAGGAAAAAGCCTTTATTGTTGTTATTTTATAAAAAATATCATTGCAAGTTAAAAGAAAATAAATTCACCATAGTACCAACACCCTAACAAATACTGTTTTGGGGGGTTGTAGAAATTCTAGTTCTTGTCCTTTTATAGGATGCCTTTTATATTATAGTAATTATAAACATAGCTACAATTTTGCATTCTCATGTTTTCACTTAACATGACAACAAAACTCTCATGATTAAAATCTATATTAATGACTTTTGATGCAGGATGGTATGATGAAAGTATAATTATCATAGTAATAGCTAATACTTTTTTTTGTCTTTTTTAGGGCCGTACCCGCGGCATGTGGAGGTTCCCAGGCTAGGGGTATAATCGGAGTTGTTGCTGCCGGCCTACACCACAGCCACAGCAACGCGGGATCCGAGCCGCGTCTGCAACCTACACCACAGGTCACGGCAACGCCAGATCCTTAACCCACTGAGCGAGGCCAGGGATCGAACCCGCAACCTCGTGGTTCCTAGTCGGATTTGTTAACCACTGAGCCATGACGGGAACTCCAGTAATAGCTAATACTTACAGAAACTGTTCTAAAGCCTTTTATACATCAATTCATTTAATCTATTGAGGAAGGTACTGTTACTATTTCCTTTTTAGGGATAAGGAAATTGAGACACAGAGAGGTTAAGCAACTTGCTCAGTGTCACATAGCTTGTAAGTGGTAGAACTGAGTTTTTGAGTTCAGGCAGTCTTGCTTTGCCATCTGTACTTGTAACCACTCTGGAGTCATATAAATCTGGGTTTGGATTTACCTTCTGCCTATTAGTGGCATATGGTATTTGTGACCTTGAACAAAGTAACTCAAAAGTGGTAACAAATAATATTCACTTTGCAGAATTGCTGTGGAGTTAATTGAATAAATATATAAAATACCTAACATGTAGTAAGCACCCATATAATTTAATTATTCTCAATTGTTGGACATTTAAGCTATTTCTAATTTTTCATAATTATTGATAATACTGAAATAAATATATTTATCCATTTGTTTTTTTCTTTTGGATTATCTCCTGAGGCTAGATTCCCCCCCACAAAGTATTATTACTGGGCCAAAAACATTAGCATCTAATTGGTTAAGTTTTGCCAAATGTGTGCCCAAGAGTTTTGAAAATTTGCAGTATTTGAATTTATCATCTTCTCTACCACCTTGTTAGTCTCAATTTAATATCTAAAAATCAATAGTAATAGATAATTTTTTTCACTGATTATCATATGCTAGGCAATCTAAGCGGTTTACCGCTTGTGATGTTAATCACTACAACAACCCAAGAGGAAAGCATTATCTTCGTTTTACCCATGAAATGGCAAACTAGGATTTGA
Source organism: Catagonus wagneri (assembly GCA_004024745.2). Lineage (NCBI taxonomy): Eukaryota > Metazoa > Chordata > Mammalia > Artiodactyla > Tayassuidae > Catagonus > Catagonus wagneri. The sequence continues at coordinate 1,155,576 of PVHT020004943.1, forward strand.
AATTTAGTACGTTTGATTCCAAATCCTCTTAGCCTCTGTACATATACTACATCAAGTAAAATCATAACATGTTTTATTTTTCTGATTTAATTAGTATAAAATAGTACTTTGTTAGGTTAATTTTATTTATCTGATTACTGAACCTGAAAAATTTCTATGAGTATTTTCTTTTTCTTTTATTTTAATGATTTTAATTTTTTTCCATTATAGCTGGTTTACAGTGTGTTCTGTCAATTTTCTACTATACGGCAAGGTGACCCAGTCACATGTAACACATATATTCTTTTTTCTCACATTATCGTGCTCCATCGTAAGTGACTAGATATAGTTCCCAGTGCCACACAGCAGGATCTCATTGCTTATCCATTCCAGAGGCAATAGTATGCATCTATTAACCTCAAATTCCCAGTCCATCCACTCCCTCTCTCTCCCTGTAGGCAATATCAGATCTGTTCTCCATGTCCATGAGTTTCTTTTCTGTGGAAAGGTTCATTTGTACCCTATATTAGATTCCAGATAAAAGTGATATTATATGGTATTTGTCTTTCTCTTTCTGATTTATTTCACTTAATATGAGAGTCTCTAGTTCCATCCATGTTGTTGCAAAGGGCATTATTTTGTTCTTTTTATGGCTGTGTACTATTCTATTGTGTATATATACTACATCTTAATCCAATCATCTGTCGATAGACATTTAGGTTGTTTCCATGGCTTGGCTATTGTGAATAGTGGTGCAATGAACATGCGTGTGCATGTGTCTTTTTCAAGGAAAGTTTTGTCTGGATGTGTGCCCAAGAGTGGGATTGCTGGGTCATATGGTAGTTCTATGTATAGTTTTCTAAGGTACCTCTATACTATTTCCGTAGTGGTTGTACCAATTTACATTCCCACCAACAGTGCAGGAGGGTTCCCTTTTCTCCACACCCTCTCCAGCATTTGTTATTTGTGGACTTATTAATGATGGCCATTCTGACTGGTGTGAGGTGGTACCTCCTAGTAGTTTTGATTTGCATTTCTCTAATAATCAGTGATGTTGAGCATTTTTTCGTGCTTGTTGGCCATCTGCATATCATCTTTGGAGAAATGTCTCTTCAGGTCTTTTGCTCATTTTTCAGTTGGGTTGTTGGCTTTTTTGCTATTGAGTTGTATAAGTTGTTTGTATATTTTAGAGATTAAGCCCTTATGAGTTGTATCATTTGAAACTCTTTTCTTCCATTCTGTAAGTTGCCTTTTTTTTTTAATGGTTTCTTTTGCTGTGCAAAAGCCTGTCAGTTTGATTAGGCCCCCATGATTATTTTCAATCTCCATTTCCTCATCTAAACTTTCTGTTCATGTACTTCTCATAATAACTAACCTATGGAACCAAGTTCCAGACTCTATGCTTGAGAGCTTCACAAACAGAACCTCATTTACTTCCCCAAAAGCCCTTTATAATGAATGGCCAACAAAGTCCTGCCTGAACCAGCTATCCAGTGCTTCTCCAGCTTCTCACAGCATGTTCAGTTTTTTGTCCTTGTTATGCCTCCTCTGCCACAGGGACTTTGCACATGCTGTTACCTCTGCCTTGAATATTCCCTCATACTCCTCTACCTAGTTAACACTTCATAATTCTTCAGGTATCAATTTGGTGGTGACTTTCTCTCTTCCAGAGATAGAAGCATTCCATCCCTAACTAAGTCTTTTTTTTTTTTTTTTTTTTTTTGCTTCTGAGGGCTGCGCCCATGGTTTATGGAAGTTCCCAGGCTAGGGGTCTAATTGGAGCTACAGCTGCCGGCCTTTGCCACAGCCACAGCAACGCGGGATCTAAGCCGCGTCTGCAACCTACACCACAGCTCACGGCAATGCCGGATCCTTAACCCACTGAGCGAGGCCAGGGATAGAACCCACAACCTCATGGTTCCTAGTCGGATTCGTTAACCACTGAGCCACGACGGGAACTCTAACCTTTCTTTTCTTTTTGTTTTTTTGCTTTGCTTTTTAGGGCCATACCTTTGGCATAAGGAGGTTGCCAGACTAGCAGTCCAATCAGAGCTACAGCTGCTGGCCCACACCACAGCCACAGCAATGTTGGATTGGAGCCTTGTCTGCAGCCTACACCGTGGCACATGGCCATGCAGGATCCCCCGACCTGACCCACTGATCAAGGCCAGGGATTGAACCTGCATCCTCATGGATAGCAGTCGAATTTGTTTCGATGCGCTACAAGGGGAACTCCATCTTGGCCTATCTTAATCAAAAAAAAAAAAAATGATGAGGGAGTTCCCATTGTGGCACAGCAGAAATGAATCTGACTAGTAACCATGAGGTTGTGGGTTTGATCCGTGGCCTCACTCAGTGAGTTAAGGATCCGGCGTTGCCATGAGCTGTGGTGTAGGTCCCAGATGCGGCTCGGATCCTGCATTGCTGTGGCTGTGGTGTAGGTCGGCAGCTGTAGTTCCAATTCAACCCCTAGCCTGGGAACCTCCATATGCTGTGGGTGCGGCCCTAAAAAGCAAAAGAGAAAAAGGAAAAGAAAGAAATCGGTAAGAGGCTAGGGAAGAAACCCAGGCAAGGCTTTATTGGGGCCCCTGCTGTAGCAACAGCCTAGTGAAAATAAGTAACAGTTTCCCTTGCTCTCTCCCCCAGGGAAGTGGGGGGGGAGGTGAGATGGGGGGTGCGATGGGGGGAGGGAGATGCAGGGGGAGGTGAGATGAGGGGGGAAGTGAGGTGGAGGGAAGTGAAGTGCGGGGCGGAGGGGTTACTTATATGGGGTGAGGGTAGGGGTAGACCCAGGGGTCGGGAGGGGTGGCTTAGCACCCTGCTTTTGCTCCTGGTACTCTGTCCTATTTGCCGCGGACTCCTCAGAAGCGGTAGTTGGATTTTTGGTCTTTTTGTATCTTCTTGTCCATATTTGCCCCAATGGATCATGCACCAAATTATTTTTAGTCCCTTATAGTTTCTTCCTATTTTGTTGCTTGAGGAGACACTTGTCCAGATACAAGTGTTGTAGCAAAGTGTCTCAGGTCCAAGGTCTCAGACTGTCTCAGACTCAGTCCTAATTTCTAGTGTTTTATGGTCAGGACCTAAGTTCTGTTTTCCTGCCTTAAAAGGAAATGGGTAGTAAGTACAGCCCAGAAACCCGATTGGCTTGTTGTTAACTTATCAAGCACACACAGAATCTGGTTTCTCATGCTTTCCAACTTATCAGGGCTCAGGAAGGATTCTGACCTGTTTATTCTTTCAGCAACTTTTCTTTATTCCTCCATCTCTCGTGTTGGTGCCATCTCTAGGGAACTCACATCCCTTTTGTGGCTGGTGAAGAAATACCTTCTTTTTTTTTGTCTTTTTGCCTTATCTAGGGCCGCACCCGCGGTATATGGAGGTTCCCAGGCTAGTGGTCTAACAGGAGCTGTAGCCGCCCGCCTTTGCCACAGCCACAGCAACGCGGGATCCGAGCCGTGTCTGCAACCTACACCATAGCTCACAGCAACGCCGGATCCTTAACCCACTGAGCAAGGCCAGGGATCGAACCCGCAACCTCATGGTTCCTGGTCAGATTCATTAACCACTGAGCCACGACGGGAACTCCAGAAATACCTTCTTTTGACCTATCTTTTCTCCCTCACCTCCAGCCCACTCTCATGGCCCTGCTTTCACTTTTCTACCGTTTTGCTTCCTATTCTTAGAGTTTCTCTTTCTCTGGTGAGGTTTATCACTTCTGTCCCAAGTCAGCTCTGCCTTATTTTCTGTTGCGGTGTTGGAGCCTGAGGGTCTAACAGGGAGAGAGGAGGAATGAGAAAAAGGAGACCTTTACAGTGGTCTGACCTCAAGGTAAAATATCCGAAAAAAAATTTTTTTTTCACACTTTGCGGGTTAACAATTCTCCAGGCATTTTCTATCCTGTGCTAAAAGAATGTCTCCATTTGTCATCCAGCCAGATAACACTAAGAAAAGGAATAGAGTAGGAAATAAAAAGCCATTCTCTCCCGTTGTGGAAAGTGGCAGTCAACACAGCAAACAAGCATAGGTTTACAGATACATGCACACACACACAACTTTAATCTGTGAAATGTTATCCAATTCATTTAGGCATGTCTTTCAAAAAAGGGCTTTGCCTAAAGCATCTCCCTGGAAAGCATGCCACAAACAAGCAAAGCAAAACAAACAAAAACAGTGTAATAGGGAATATGCACTAGGCTTAGTTTTGAAGATTTTTAGAATGAACTGTGCTGGTACTTGAGATATCTCTTCAGCAGCCCTGGAATCAACAGCAACCCGAAAGTTACCGTTTATGGGTGCATAAGAGCAGAGTGAGCTGAAATACTAGTATAACTTGAGTGGAAATATTTTATTAGTCTTTCATGTATTTGTGCCACCTCCTTAAATTCCCAAACTAGCCCACTTGTATCCATCTCAGCAGAAAAATATGCTATATAATGATCATTTCAGCATCTCTCCTCCTAAATTCCATAAGAATTCAACCCATGGTGAGAAACTAGGATTCATGAACTGACTGTACACCTGCTTTTTAATAGATTGCCTATGTCTGATCTAATTCTACAAACAGAAGAAAAAAAAAAGGTCATTAGAACAATACATCCTGGCAAATAAGTAGGTAGTGGCTATCTGTCCAATTTGTCATCCTGAGTTGGAAAAAGCTTACGCTACTATACTTTGAGTTGTTATAGTAATTAATGGTCTATTTATTATTTGGAAAGTCTCTATTTATTATTTGGAATTTTATTTTATTATTATTATTATTATTTTTTGTCTTTTTGCCATATCTAGGGCCGCACCCGCGGCATGTGGAGGTTCCCAGGCGAGGGGTCTAACAGGAGCTGTAGCTGCCGACCTTCGCCACAGCCACAGCAACGCGGGATCTGAGCCGCGTCTGCAACCTACACCACAGCTCACGGCAACGCCGGATCCTTAACCCACTGAGCAAGGCCAGGGATCAAACCCACAACCTCATGGTTCTTAGATTCGTTAACCACTGAGCCACGACAGGAACTCCTATTTGGAATTTTAGCTTCTAGATATTTGGTCATTCTTTGTATTATGAACGCCCAGCTGACAAAGCTTTCATGACCCCTTCTTTCCTCTCCTTGCCAACTCAGTTATCAAGTTATCGTGAGCTGATTTTGAAATCTTATGATGAATATGGATGCTTTGTTGGAACACTTTTCTATTCTCAACTACCTCTTTTATCTCTCTGTCTTACTGTGCCATCATACCTTTATTTTAGACTCTCCCTTCCTTATCCATTTTTTTAATGACTTAGTTATAATTGTCCTTAAGTAAACGCCTACAGATAAGACAAACATCCTAATTAAGTATGTGAAAACTCTATATGAAATATAAACAACTAAGGAAAATAATTAACCATTTCCTTCTTTTAAATTTTTTCTTATTATTAGTCACATGGGAAAAGTTCTCTCTCTATTTCCTTATTTCTTTCTATTAGTTTAAGCTATGGAACAAAATAGGCCATCATCACGGGTGAGAAATGCAAAAGCAGTTCCGCGTATACATTTATGAGAAAGGAACAGAAAGCCACAGTTTTAAAGAAGGGCTGTAGTTGTCAGCAACATCAGTTTGTACAATCTTGAAAGAACTTAAAAATCAGTCTTTAAAAGACTTATAGTTGTGGGACAGTGGAAGATAGGGAAAATTAGCTTGGAGTCCAAGTGGGGAGAGTCGTAAGTACCTGGCTAAGGAGTTTTGACTTTTTTCTAGTAGCAAGGGAGAATTCACTGAAATAGGTTGGAGCCTGAGAGAGATCAGAAAAGCAATACTTTAGTAAGAATAATTTAGCAGAATTGTGCCTAATTAATTTGACTTGGGAAAGACAAAAGTGTAAATATGAGTTAAGAAGCACCTATCACAGTTCAAGCTTTAAGGGAAAGAGCCTGAATCAAGGTATCTCTAGGGTCATAGGAAGGAAGGTTGATGCAAGACATTGCGTGGGTAGAAGTGTTAAACTTGCTGCCTGAGTTAGAGGTGGGTTACCAAAAGTAACTCTCAGTTTCTGGAATATGGTGGTTGCCTAAGATAAAGATATTGCCATTGACATTAACAATAGGGAGGGTAATGATTTCACTTTTAAATGTGCTTAGTTTGGGGAGTTCCTGTCGTGGCTCATTGGTTAACGAATCCAACTAGGAACCATGAGGTTGCGGGTTTGATCCCTGCCCTTGCTCAGTGGGTTAAGGATCCGGCGTTGCCGTGAGCTGTGGTGTAGGTTGCAGACATGGCTCGGATCCCACGTTGCTGTGGCTGTGGCGAAGGCCGGTGGCTACAGCTCCTGTTAGACCCCTTGCCTGGGAACCTCCACATGCCGCGGGTGCGGCCCTAGATAAGGCAAAAAGACAAAAAAAAAAGTGCGTAGCTTGAAGCTATAATAAGACACCCGAATTGAGGAGTTCCCATTGTGACTCAGTGGATTAAGAATCTGACTAGTATCCATGAGGATGTGGGTTCAATCCCTGGCCTCACTCAGTAGGTTAAAGGCTGCGGCATTGCTGGGAGCTGCGGGGCAGGTGGAAGACACAGCTCAGATCTGGCATTGCTGTGGCTTCAATTTGACCTCTGGCCTGGGGAACTTACACATGCTGCAGGTGTGGATCTAAAAAGACAAAAGAGAAGAGTTCCTATTGTGGCACAGCAGAAAAGAATCTGACTAGGAACCATGAGGTTGCAGGTTCTATCCCTGGCCTCGCTCAATGGGTTAAGGATCCAGTGTTGCCGTGAGCTGTGGTATAGGTCTCAAACATGGCTCAGATCCTGTGTTGCTGTGGCTGTGCCTGTGGCTGGCAGCTGTAGCTCTGATTGGACCTCTAGCCTGGGAACCTCCATATGGTGTAGGTGCAGCCCTAAAAAGCAACAACAACAACAACAACAAAAAGACAAAAGAGACAACCAAGTGGAAATTTCGAGGACAGTCTTGGAAATTCAGGACTGGAACTCAAATCTCATCTCAAGCTCAGTAAAGAAATTTGAGAGTTATTCAATAAGGATTGGAATTATAATTCAGTTTGAATCAGTTAAATATTTTTTTAAAAAAACACTGGTATGCCTTCTGTAAGAGATAATATCTCTGAGCAAATGCATTTAGTGAGAACAAGAGAGAGTTGCAGACTTAACTTTGGAACGTTGGATAATTCACAGAAGATAGAAGCAGACATATTGGCAGTAAGAAAGAGTGAGAAGCACGAAAGAGAAATCAGAGAAGAAAGATGAGAACCAAATAATGTGGACTAATAAGGGCAGAGGGAGGAGGACATTTCAAGAAGGAAGTTAAGTTAAAAAGAACAAAAACTGAGAAGATGCTGGGGGATCTGACCCAGAGGAAGTAATCAATGATCTTCACATGACCAAGTCACCACTAAATAGTGGGCAAATAATGAAATTTATTTTCTGTAGTTCAATTCAGTACATGCTTAATAGCTGTCACAGATGTTTTCCCCTTATCTTTCTCTCTCTCTCTCTCTCTTTTTTTTTTTTTTTTTTTGGTTTTTAGGGCCGCACTCAGGGCATATGAACGTTCCCAGTTTCTAATGAGAGCTACAGCTGTTGGCCTACACCACAGCCACAGCTACACAGGATCAGAGCCGCGTCTGCAACCTACACCACAGCTCGCGGCAATGCCACATTCTTAACCCACTGAGTGAGGCCAGGGGTCGAACCTGCTACCTCGTGGTTCCTAGTTGGATTCATTTCCGCTGCACCACAACAGGAACTCCATCTTTCTCAAATTGAATAAGGGTTGACCAAAGTCAGATCTACTAAATGTGCTTTCTTTGAGTGAAAAGTGAGTTAAAATCTGGGACAAGGTTGAGTCATAGAAGGAACTAAAGAGGAATTATCATTTCCTCTGGCCTGAAATTTTAGTCTATAGCATAATATTGATAAATGAGAATAATTGTATTTATTATTTTAATAACAGAGCTCCTCTTTATTAAACATCTACTCTGTACCAGTGCTTCACGTATTATGACAACTCATTTTAATTCCCCCATAACTCTAAGGTAAATATCCCCCCCATTTTCCTTAGAAGGAAATTGTGATACAGAAGGATTAAGTCATTTGCCCAATTTCATTCAGCCAGTAAAATCCAACTCAAAAATATACATCAGCATCAACTACAGAGCTGGTTAATAATATAGATGCCCAGAGTTACCACTGTGGCTCAGAGTGTTCAGAACCCAACTGGTATCCATGAGGATATGGGTTCGATCCCTGGCCTCCCTCAGTGGGTTAAGGATCCGGCATTGACATCAGCTGTCATGCAGGTCGCAGATGCGGCTCGAACCTGGTGTTGCTGTGGTTTGGCGAAGTCCAGCAGCTGCAGCTCTGATTGGTCCCCTAGCCTGGGAACTTCCGTATGCCACCACGGGTGTGGCAGTAAAAAGAAGAAAAAAATAATACAGATGCCCTTAGTCTGTCATCGACTAAGTCATGTGGTGCAGGTTTCTGTGAAGGTTGAGCCCTGAACCAGGCTCTAGACTATCTCCATTTAGGACAGTGAGCACTCTTTTTGGTAGTTTTGTGATCCTGGGACCTTTACTTAACTTCCCTGTGCCTCAGTTTCCTTATCTTTAAAACAGAGAATAATTTTATTTGGGTTTTTTTATTTTTATTTTTTTGTCTTTTTAGGGCTGCACCTGTGGCAAATGGAGGTTCCCAGACTAGGAGTTGAATTAGAGCTGTAGCTACTGGCCTATACCACAGCCACAGCAACGCCAGATCCTTAACTCACTGAGTGAGGCCAGGGATCGAACCTGCAACTTCATGGTTCCTAGTCGGTTTTGTTTCCGCTGAGCCACGATGGGAACTCCTAAAATAAATAATAATTATTATTTTTTTTGTCTTTTTAAGGCTGTACCTGTGGCATATGGAGGTTCCAAGGCTAGGAGTCAAATCAGAGCTGCAGCTACCAGCCTACGCCACAGCCACAGCAAGGCCAGATCCTAGCCACGTCTGCAACCTACACCACAGCTCATGGTGGCACCAGATCCTTAACCCACTGCGTGAGGTCAGGGATAGAGCCCGCAACTCCATGGTTCCTAGTCGTATTCGTTTCTGCTGTGCCACTATGGGAACTCCCCATGGGTTATCTTTTAAAAAATAACTGCTTTGGGGACTGAAATCTGAAATTTTGCTAGCTATAGAGAGATTTTAGTCATCTTAAACTCCATTTCTACTTGAAATAGCCATGTCTTAGCTGTAAAGAAAGCAAATCAAACTTTTAATATCTGACTCTTTGGGTGGAGCATAGTTTCTTTTCAGAAGATATTGCTTTTTAAAATATTCACCAGTTTCGCCTCTAAATTTTAGCTATTTGTAGCTCAGCTGCATTAAGTGTGATCTTTTCACTTCTCCAAATACCACTGAACTCCATCAACCTTATGCTCTGGGGCTCTGTTCTGAATGGAACCAGCCCTAGCAGATGCTAAAACGGCTGAAGTGGAATGTTTGGGCAGTGGAGAACAAAAGCTCCATAGAGAAAGCCTCTTACCTTTTTCTCTAAGAAGATTGAATTACTGTAATTTTATTACAGATGCTGAAAAGACAATCTACCAAGTACAAGGCAGATAAAACCTATCCCACAACAGTGGCTGAGAAGCCCAGGAATATCAAGAAAAACAGATATAAGGATATCTTGCCCTGTAAGTTTCATTTCTCCCTTTGAACTTGTACCTTCTCCTTCTCCTAAATTCAATCATCTTATCTCTTTTTAATCATTGGTTTCTGTTTTGTTGTTGCTGTTTTGCTTTTGTTTTTGTTTTGCTTTTTGGGGCTGCACCCATGGCATATGGAAGTTCCCAGGCTAAGGGTCGAAGAATTGGACCTACAGTTGCCGGCCTGCACCACAGCCACAGCAATGCCAGATCCAAGCCACATCTGCGACCTATACCATAGCTCATGACAACGCAGGATACCTGACCCACTGAGCAAGGGCGGGGATTGAACCCACATCCTCATGGCTACTAGTTGGATTTGTTTCCACTGCACCACAATGGGAACTCTTAGTTTCTGTTTCTAATCCTGGATCACGGCATTGACAAATTAGTTTGTGCTGTGTATGACTACAAAAGAACATTCATTCATTCACTCTTCAAACACTTATGAACAGCCACTATTCACTGTTTGGGTACCTGACTTACAGAAAGCCCTCTGACCAAACCCTCTCAATTATTCTTTCTTGTGTATCACAGATGATCATAGCCTAGTGGAGCTGTCCATGATAACCTCTGATGAGGATTCCAGCTACATCAACGCCAACTTCATTAAGGTACACTCAATATTCCATATTCTCTAGGTACCTAAAAGAAAGGGCGGGGAATACTAGACAAGGAGAACATATTATCTGTAATTTATTCATGTAATTTCTCTTCCCCTTTAGGGAGTTTATGGACCCAAGGCTTATATTGCCACCCAAGGACCTTTGCCTACAACTGTTCTGGACTTCTGGAGAATGATCTGGGAATACAGCATCCTGGTAAACGCAGAGTTGCTTTTGTCACTATATCCTCTAGTGTTTAGAGATGAAGGGGTGTCAGAATATGTGACTGAGGTTGCCTGTGTTTTAAAATCAGTGGTTTTGGGGATCAGTGGCTAGAATTTTGGTATTCAGGCACCTTTTGGTCAAAATCATAAAGTCATTGTTCAAGGAAAGAAAAATTCTCATCTTGACAGGCTAATTTGTTAATAAGAATTTGCTGATTTGAATAGAGAAAAGGGAAGTGAGGGCAGAAGGAAGAGTAAGAGCAACATTTGATAATTTATCAGGATTTCTTTTTTGGTTATAAGACAAAAAAAAAAGAATAAATAACACCTTTTAACTCTGGAACCCATGTATGAACTGCTTTTTTCTAACTGTATCAATGTTTAAGTTCCTGTCTATTTCATCCCCCAGATCATTGTTATGGCGTGCATGGAGTTTGAAATGGGGAAGGTGAGTTGCTTTCTAGTATACCTTAAGGTTAAGGAAGAAGGAAAAGAGGCGGGGACATTGGTAGCAGAACTTTTCCCTAAGTGTGACTCAGTAAAAATGCTTCTCTTCCTGGTTTTCAGTTTGGGAGTGCCACATGACTCTCGAGGCGTTTTTTTTTCCACCCCGAGAACCTCTTTTGTCTATTTTCCCAGTAGACTCTGTGTTTTAAAATAAAAATAAAGCATACTTTTTGAAGTAACAATTCATTTTCCTGTCATTACTGATCAGACGTTTTAAACTGCCAGTCAGAAGTTTTTTGTGCTGTCTGGCTTGGCCTCTGCTAGCCACATGTGGCTCTTGCGCTCTTAAAATACGGCTGGTGTGACTGAGGGACTCAAGTAGTTTATTTTAATGAATTTAAATTTAAAAACTGATATTCACTTCAGTTTTTGGAAAATCTTAAAGTTATTTTGGGAATAACGTGGGTATGTGAATCTTTTTCAACCATAAATTTTATGAAATCTAAAGAGAAATAAAATATTTTCAATTAATATTCAGCATATTAATTGAAATGTGCCGTTAATATAAAATACACACTAGATTTTGAGACAATTTAAAAATGTCAGATATCAAATACAGCCACCAGGGAACTCCTCTAATAACTGTTTTAAATTGATTACCTATTAACATTTTTTTTATGTATTGGGCTAAGATATATTATTAAAATTAATTCCATCTTTTTTCGTTTTGAATGTGGCTATTAGAAAATTTTAAATAGCATATGCAACTCATATTTCTATTGAACAACGCTCTTTGAACCTACTGTTGCCATTCTGAGCTGATACAATTCCAGTTAAAAACCAAGAGAACTTGGTGTTTCAGTAGGCTTGTGCAGCTTTGTTTTAATCCTTTTGAAATACTGAAAATGTCAAATCCCTATTTCTACTTTCTCAGACTTCTAGGAAGTCTGTAATTTGTATACCCTTATTTAATGTTTGTTTTTCCATCCCTTGAGAATCCAGACTTGAGTTGAAGACTAAGGGGATTAGGAATTCCTAACCTAGCTTGAAGGACACAGAGCTGAATTTGCTTCTGGATGAGGGAGGGCATCCTGTTACCCACAAAAGACTAGAATATATGGAGGGGAATCACTACATTCTGCTTTTGCAACAGAAAAAATGTGAGCGATACTGGGCTGAGCCAGGAGAGATGCAACTGCAGCTTGGCCCTTTCTCCATATCCTGTGTAAGTATCGTGTCTATTTCCATTATGGCTGAGCCAGTGCTCCAAGAAGCATTTTATTGGAAGTAGTCTTTGAATATTGGTCTTTGAAATAACTAAGATTTAAATTTTCTTCTTAGGAAGCTGAAAATAGAAAATCTGATTATACAATCAGGACTCTAAAAGCCAAGTTCAATAGTGTAAGTATAAGACACCAGAGGTAAACTAAAAGCCCTATAGAGATCAGGCAAGTGAATATGCATATATGTGACTTGGTCTAGGCATAAGACAAGGTGTGGTGGGACCTTTGATGTTCTGGATAAATCTTCATACCTTAAAGCGACCTTTGGTGTATCTATGTTCCTCAGTCTACTCCAGGAGTTCCCGCTGTGGCTCAGTGGAAACGAATCTGACTAGTTTCCACAAGGACATAGGTTCGATCCCTGGCCTTGCTCAGTGGGTTAAGGATCTGGCCTTGCCATGACCTGTGGTGTAGGCTGCAGATGTAGCTCAGATCTGGTATTGCTGTGGCTGTGGCATAGGCCAGCGGCTACAGTTCTGATTCAGCACCTAGCCTGGGAACCTCCATATGCCGCAGGTGCTAAAAAACCAAAAAAAAAAAAAAAAAAAAACCTACTCCATAGCAATGGCACACATATAAAATGATAATATTTCTAGGGTGAATAGAGGCTAGGTACAGCTTCAGAGCTCAGGCGGCTCTGTGTCTTTAAGGCAAAAGGATTTAGTATATCAGCATGCCTGTGACCCACTGGGCGTGGTTTGGACTATTTTCTTTATTATTACTATTATTATTTATTTATTTACTTATTTATTTGCTCTTTTAGAGCCACACCTTCAGCATATGGAGGTTCCCAGCCTAGAGGTCAAATCGGAGCTGCAGCTGCCAGCCACAGTCAGAGCAACACAGGATTTGAGCCACATCTGCTACCTACACCACAGCTCGCAGCAATGCCAGATCCTTAACCCACTGAGCGAGACCAGGGATTGAACCCACATCCTCATGGATACTAGTTGGGTTCATTTCTGCTGAGCCACAGTGGGGACTCCTGGTTTGGACTATTTTTGTACCTCCTTTTGCAAGTGGGGCAGATAGGGACAGGTCAATAGTAAATAACCTGAAATTATTTATAATTGTTCCTAGAAGGAATATGGTCACCAGAAGTCTATGGGGAAGAAAGCCCCATAAACTGCTAAAAAGATACAGATGCTATTTACAAAATCAGAGTAATCTTGTGTTGAATGAAGTGGAGTACCAACCTTGAGCTCTCCTTTTATTCTGGCTTTTTTTTTTTTTAATAGGAAACTCGAACTATCTATCAGTTTCATTACAAGAATTGGCCAGACCATGATGTGCCTTCATCTATAGACCCTATTCTTGAGCTCATCTGGGATGTGCGTTCTTACCAAGAGGACAACAGTGTCCCCATATGCATTCACTGCAGGTATGATGCTCTTGTATGAACCTTCTACCCAGAATAAACCAAATGTCACGGTCTGCCCAGGACTCCTGCTTTAACTGAAGGAAGACTTGCTTTGTTAGAATTAAAGGATGTAGGCTCCTAATTCTAGGCTTACTTTTTCCAGTTAATCAGAAAGGAACGAAGCATAAAAATGAGAATGGTTGAAAGAGAAGGGTCAATAGTAGAAACTGTAATAAATTCAACTTGAACATTAAGTTCATATTTCTCTAAGTTTTTTGGTGAACACCACAACTATAGAGACTCTTGCAGTGAGATGTTGCCTCGGATCTGTCCTGAGGCTCAGTGTGGCATATGGCAGTTGACAAATATGTTCTGGGAAATGTAGGATTTAGAAAGTTTCATGGCCTCTGGGTTTCTTCTTCCACCAATCTGCTGGGGAAATTTTCCAGCCACTGTCACCGATCCACTGTCTGCAACTCTACATGTTACTGTGATCTTTCATTTTAGCGCTGGTTGCGGAAGGACTGGTGTTATTTGTGCTATTGATTATACGTGGATGTTGCTAAAAGATGGGGTAAGTTTCCCTCAGCAAGCACTTGCATTGTCTTACCTTGCTACTTTCAGACTTAGGAATTGTTTGGTTCTTCAAAATATCTATCTCCACAATTCATTTATTTTTCTAGACTATTCACTTGCTTCGTCAGATGATTCATTTAGTTACTAAGTTGGTGGTTCTCAAAACGTGGTCCCCAGGCGAGCGGCATCAGTATTACCTGATAACTTGTTAGAAATGCAAAAGCTTGGGCCCCACCTCAGATGAATTGAAGCAGAAACTCTGAAGGATGTGCCTAGCAAGCTCTCTGGTTGCTTCTGGTGCATGCTATAGTTTTGAGAACCACTGTGCTAAATGACATAATTACTCTTCCTTTAGCCATACCGCTTTAGCAGAATAACTCAATTTACTGTAAATTTTGTGTTCGAATCTATAAATTGCTTTTTAAAAAGTCTAACAGGAAATGAGAAGTTTAAAATATGTGCTTTAGAACTTTCTGCAAACTTCTTTCGCTTCCATAAAACTCTCATCCTTGCTCACTTACTGAGATTTCTCCTTCATTTTATGTGTGTGTGTGTGTGTATATTATATATATATATATATATATATATATATATATATATGTATTTTTTTTTTTTTTTTGCTTTTTTGGGCCACACCCGTGGCATATGGAGGTTCCCAGGCTAGGGGTCTAATCAGAGCTACAGCTGCCAGCCTGCACCACAGCCGTAGCAACACCAGATCCGAGCCGCGTCTGTAGCCTTCACCACAGCTCACGGCAACGCCAGATCCTTAACCCACTGAGCAAGGCCAGGGATCGAACCTGCAACCTCATGGTTCCTAGTAGGATTCATTTCTGCTGTGCCATGACGGGAACTCCTCCTTCATTATATTTTTAACTTTAGACATTTGATAACCCCGGGTGAAATTGTTCTGAAGAGTTTCATCAGTATTTCTGAGGCTCTAAATCATGGTGCAAGTGATGAGAAACTTCATTAGTTTAAGAAATGCATTCTTTTTTCTGATATCATCCCATGTTAGGGGAGCAGATTTTATGGAAGTAGCAAGTCTATGAGACAGTGGCAATAATTTATTAACAAAGATAGGAAAAAAGGAGTAAGATTTTTTTTCTTTATTTGATAGATAATTCCTGAAAACTTCAGTGTGTTTAGCTTGATCCAGGAAATGCGAACACAGAGGCCTTCCTTTGTTCAAACTCAGGTATGACCTATGGTGAATAACATAACATGTCTGAATCTGGCTTCATCTCTCTGTTTAATAACAGCAGGGCATCTGAAAACTGCTGACTGCTTTACTATCAAGGACGTTAGTCCATTCCCATTTCCTCTAACTCTGAATATCCCGATATTTTTCCTGTATCCCTTGCCCTGGGCTAAATTCCTTTCATCCTTTATATTTTATTGTCTTTTTCAGAAATATTAAAAAATATATAGATATTTCTTACAAAGGTGTTGAAAAAACTCAACCAGCTCTTCGACTTATTAGGAAGAAATAGCTTGAGTCAGGTTATCTTGAAATTCTGTAGGAGTTCCTGTCCTGGCTCAACAGTAATGAACCTGACTAGTATCCATGAGGACATGGGTTCAATCCCTGGCCTCGCTAAGTGGGTTAAGGATCTGGCATTGCTACGAGCTGTGGTGTAGGCCACAGCTGCTGCTCTGATTCAACCCCTGACCTGGGAATTTCCATTATGCTACAGGTGTTGCCCTAAAAAGCAAAAGAAAAAAAAAAGGGAAAAAGAATTTTGTAGTAGTAATTCATTTTTGAAACCATAGAAAATCAGAGATTTGTCATTTCTTCTTCAGGAGGTAGTAGCAGAATCTGGAGGATATAGTCTATATATTCATTTTAGGAAATAATAAAAAATTTAAAATTATCCATATTACTGTCATCTAGAGGTAGCCGCTGTTAACCGTTTTTCTATAGTTTCTCCTGATGCAATTCAGATATTTTCATCTAGAAGTTGTGAATCAAGGGGAAAAAATGAAGAGCAAGTATAATATTGTTTGGCCCACACAGGTTTTCCACTAATAGCTAGTGGAAAAAAAAGAATTCTTTTTAATGTGTTGACTGTGGGTGTTTTCTATATTCAACCTGCAGAGAGGAAAGTTTATGTCAAATGAAAGCATTGGCTGGTTTAGTGCTGTCAGACATAAAAGGCTGATCCATGTAAATGTATAAAGATTCCAGGAAGTATGCAACCTAGTTCTGTAATGTTAAATTGTAAATTTAAATTGTAAATCAATAAAGAAAAGCCATACCCTGTTTCAGAAAAAAAGCCCATTTCAGGCCTCTGAAAAGATAGCTGAGACAATTTTAAGTAAGCCTTCATATTTGGCATTATCGACGACTGTCTTCACTGATGTATTGAACAAATATCTTAGCAGGGATAGCTGCTTTTTTGGACATGATTCTAACCAGGAAATAGCACTGTAACCAGATGATTGCTTCCTGCGTAATTTTTCTCTCTTCTTAAAAAAACTGAAGAGTGTACCAGTGGCTGTTTGGCGTAACATAAACTCTGTATTTTTCTCTTGCTACAATTATTTTTGGAAAAGTTATGCTTTATTTGTATATGGTTACATAAAGTGTCAGGGATAATCCTGAATAGGTCCATTCAGATGAAAAGTAGAGCTAAAATTAAGTGCTTGAGCAGGTACAGAGGCAAAAACAGAGTAGTAAAAACCCATAAATGTTCTAATTGTAGAGGATCTCATTTTTCTATGGGGAAATCAATTTATAGCCACAAATTTCCACACTCTATTTAGCAGTCTACTTTTCTTTGGTATCTTTGCTAAGACAATTTCAGCAGCTTGATCTAAGTGCACTAAACAAAGAGTCAAAAGATTCGTATTCTAACCCAAGTCCTGGAAATTACTTTCTGAATGACCTTGAACAAATTGTCTATTATCAGGGATGACAGCCTAGTTACTTTATAGATGAGTTGTGAGAGTTATGTTAAACTATATATATATATATATATATATATATATATATATATATATATATATTTAGGTAGAGCCGCACCCGCGGCATATGGAGGTTGCTAGGCTAGGGGTCTAACAGGAGCTGTAGCCGCCAGCCTACGCCACAGCCACAGCAATGTGGAATCCGAACCACGTCTGCAACCTACACCACTCATGGCAACGCCGGATCCTTAACCCACTGAGCAAGGCCAGGGATCGAACCTGCAACCTCATGGTTCTTAGTCAGATTCTTTAACCACTGAGCCACGAAGGGAACTCCTAAATAATACATATGAAAGCCATCTATTTAGCCATTAACCACATCTTTTCCCAGGAGAGATGAATTCCAAAAAAATCCATCCAGGGTGAAATAAAATTTTTTAAGTGTGAGCAAGGAAAACAGAATTAGAGGGATGACAGTGGAAAGAAAGATGAGTAAGAAAGTGGGATTAGACATAAAGAGCAGGAGTTTTCATCATGGCTCAGTGGTTAACGAACTCAACTAGGATCCATGAGGATGTGGGTTCGATCCCTGGATGCGGGTTGGGGATCCGGCGTTGCCATGAGCTGTGCTGTAGGTCACAGATACAGCTCGGATCTCGTGTTGCTGTAGCTGTGGTATAGGCCGACAGCTACAGCTCCGATTTAACCCCTGGCCTGGGAACCTCCATATGCCATGGGTGTGGCCCTAAAAGGACAAAAGACAAAAAAAAAGAAAAAAAACCGAAAAAAGCATGCTGCAGTGTCCTTGTATATTAGCTTAAGGTAGATCAAGTATTTAGCTGTTTCTAGCAGCCTAAACGTACTTCAAAGTCTATCACGGGCTACACAGACATAGGGTGCCGTAACTCAATTGATGCTGATGGGCTTCTCCGGTCTGGTCTGCTATATTAGCATTTGATGGGTGTTCATATTCCTGAAATCTGATTAGTTCACCAGGTTTTTTTGTTTGTTTCTGTTTGTTCCGGTTTGTGATGCTCTTCAGGAACAGTATGAACTGGTCTACAATGCTGTAGCAGAACTATTTAAGAGGCAGATGGATGTTATCAGGGATAAACACTCTGGGACAGAGGTAAATTTTAAACTTGATATTTTTGTCAAAAAAATTTTGTCAAAAAAAATTTTTTTTGTCATGTTTGATTTTGCTCAAGTTGTAGGACAAGTTATAATTTGTCATCACATCAAAATTGGAGTGTCAGGTGTACATGGGACCGCACTATAAATCTCTGAAGAAGGACAATGTAAATGAAGTACTTCAACTTAGAAAATTAATCTCTTGGTTACCCTATTGCGTACAATTTTCAGCTGAATTTAGAAATAATAGCAGTAAGGAGTTCCCATCGTGGCGCAGTGGTTAACGAATCTGACTAAGAACCATGAGGTTGCGGGTTCGATCCCTGGCCTTGCTCAGTGGGTTAAGGATCCGGCGTTGCCGTGAGCTGTGGTGTAGGTCGCAGACGTGGCTCGGATCCTGCGTTGCTGTGGCTGTGGCGAAGGCCGGCAGCAACAGCTCCGATTAGACCCCTAGCCTGGGAACCTCCACATGCCGCGGGTGGGGCCATAAAATGACAAAAAAGGCAAAAAAAAAAGAAAAAAGAAATAATAGGAATGAGCGAAAGGGCAAGTGTATGTTCTGTTCCCACGTTGTGTGATAGAAGTGAGAGTGGATGATTACAAAGTGAAATGATAGTGAGTACTGATGTGATTTTTCACATCATGTTAGCCTCATTTTGATCACATACGTATCATCAGATTTTGAGAGTATTTTAGAACATACAAAGGATTTTCAGCTGAAAGTGTTAGGTATGAAGTCAATTATGATTTGACCAAATTGTAATTTAAAAATATTGAGGGAGTTCCCATCGTGGCTCAGCAGAAATGAATCTGACTAGTAACGATGAGGTTGCAGGTTTGATCCCTGGCCTTGCTGCTCAGTGGGTTAAGGATCTGGCGTTGCCGTGAGCTGTGGTGTAGTTTGTAGACACGACTCGGCTCCGGCATTGCTGTGGCTGTGTTGTAGGCCGGCAACTACAGCTCCAGTTTGACCCCTAGCCTGGGAACCTCCTTCTGCTGTGGGTGTGGCCCTAAAGAGCAAAAAAATAAAAATAAGAAATAAAATAAAAATTTGAGCATCTGAAGTTAACATTGTGGCTCAGCAGATTAAGAATCGAACTAGTAGATTTTCCATTGTGGCACAGCGGAAATGAATCCCACGAGTATCCATGAGGATGTGGGTTCGATCCCTGGCCTTGCTCAGTGGGTTAAGGATCTGGCGTTGCTGTGAACTGTGGTGTAGGCCGGCAGCTGCAGCGCCAATTGAACCCCTAGCCTGGGAACTTCCATATGCTGCAGGTGTGGTACTAAAAAGAGAGAAAAAAAATACTGATTTGTGAAGCAAAAACTGATAGAATTAAAGGAGTGATAGAAAAATCTTCAGTTATGGTTGGAGACTTTAATACCCTTCTCTCAACAACTGACAGAAAATCAGCAAGAATACAAGAGAACTTAACAACACCATCAGCCAACAGGATCAAACTGATATTTATAGAACACTCCACTCAATGATACAAGACTACACATACATTTTTTTCAAGTGCTGATTGAAATATGTCATATGAATCATATCTGGGGTCATTAAACAATCTCAAAAGTACAAAAAATTGATATCACATAGAGTGTACGGTGACCACTGTGGAATCTAACTAGAAGTCAGTAATAGAAAGCAAGAAAAAATCCAAACACTTGGAAACTAAACTGGACTTTCTAAATAATTCATTGAGTCAAAAAGGAAAGTTCAAAGAAATTTCTTTTTCTTTTCTTTTTTTTTGTCTTTTTGCCTTATCTAGGGCCGCACCTGCGGCATATGGAGGTTCCCAGGCTAGGGGTCTAACAGGAGCTGTAGCTGCCGGCCTTCACCACAGCCACAGCAGCGCGGGATCCGAGCCACATCTGCAACCTACACCACAGCTCACTGCAATGCCGGATCCTTAACCCACTGAGCAAGGCCAGGGATCGAACCTGCAACCTCATGGTTCTTAGTCGGATTCATTAACCACTGAGCCACGAAGGGAACTCCTTCAAAGAAATTTCTAAATAACACATTTAACTGAATAAAAAAGAGTATACAACATATCAAAATTTGTTGGACAGAGCTCTAGTAGTGCTGAGAGGTGCGTTTATGGCATCCTAAATGCATGCATTAGAAAATAGTAAATATCTCAAATCAATAATCTGAGTTCCCACTTTACAAATCTAGGAGGGAAAAAGAGCGAAATAAACCCAAGGAATCAGAAGGAAGGAGATAGTAAAGAGTATAAATCAGTTTGAAAATAGGAAGACAAAAGAGAAAAATCAGTGAACCAAAGATCTGGTTCTTTTTTTTTTTTATTATTATTTTTTGCTTTTTAGGGCTGCACCTGCGGCATATGTAGGTTCCCAGGCTAGGCGTCCAATTCAAGCTGTAGCCACTGGCCTACACCACAACCACAGCAAAATGGGATCCAAGCTGCATCTGCGACCTACACCACAGCTCATAGCAATGCTGGATCCTTAACCCACTGAGCGAAGCCAGGGATCAAACCTGCATCCTCATGGATACTAGTCAGATTTGTTTCCACTGAGCCACTAGGGGAACTCCAAGATCTGGTTATTTGAAAAGCTCAGTAAAATTGGCAAACTTCTAGGAAGATGATAAAAAATATTGAGGAAAAAATAAAAAATAAAAATTACCAATAGGAGTTCCCATCATGGTTCTGTGATTAACAAACCCAACTAGCATCCATGAGGATGCGGGTTTGATTCCTGGCCTTGTTCAGTGGGTTGGGGATCTGGCGTTGCTGTGAGCTGTGGTGTAGGTCACAGACACGGCTCAGATCTGGTGTTGCTGTGGCTGTGGTGTAGGCCGGCAGCTACAGCTCTGATTCGACCCCTAGCCTGGGAACCTCCATATGCTGCGGGGGCGGCCCTAGATAAACCAAAAAGACAACAACAACAACAACAAAATAGCTATCCTAATGGATATTGATTTGTGAAATGGTATCTCATGGCCTTGACTTGCATTTCCCTAAGATTAGTGATGTTGAACATCTTTTTTTTTTTTTCTGTCTTTTGTCTTTTGTCATTTTGGGGCTGCACCCGCGGCATGTGGAGGTTCCCAGACTAGGGGTTTAGTCGGAGTTGTAGCCGCCGGCCTTCGCCACAGCCACATCAACGCGGGATCCGAGCCGCGTCTGCAACCTACACCACAGCTCACGGCAACGCTGGATCCTTAACCCACAGAGCAAGGCCAGGGATTGAACCCACAACCTCATGGTTCCTAGTTGGATTTGTTAACCACTGAGCCACAACGGGAACTCCTCATAAAGAGTATTTGTTGTTTTCTTTTTCTTGTAGAGTCTGTCTAGCTTTTGTAACAGGAAAATGCTGGCCTCATAGAATGAATGACTTAGTGTTCCCTCCTATTCAGTTTTTAAGAAGAGTTTATGCAGAACTGGTATTAATTTTTTTTATTAAATGTTTGGTAGAACTGACTGATGAAGCCATCTGGCCCCAAGCTTCCCTTTGTTGGGAAAACATTTGATTACTGATTCAGTCTACTTACTAGTTGTAGGTCCATTTCTTCCTGAATCAGTTTTGGCTAATCATATATTTCTAGGAGTTTGTCCATTTAATCTAGGTTATACAACTTGTTAGTGTACGATTGTTTATATTATTACTTTATACTTTCTATTTCTGTAAAATTGGTATTAATGTCCCCACCTCTACTTCTGTAGTTTGGTATTTTAGCAATTTTTGTCTTTTCTTACTTCTTTCATCAGCTTAGCTAAAGATTTATGAATTTTACTGATCCTTATAAAGGATCAAATTTTGGTTTTGTTGATTTTCTCCATTGTTTTCTTAGCCTCTTTCATTTTTTTTGCTCTAATCTATTTTTTTTGTTATTATTAATTTGGCTGCATCTACAACATACAAAAGTTCCCAGGCCAGGAATCAAATCTGCCCAATAGCAGTAAGCTGTGACAATGAAGGATCTTTAATGTGCTAAGCCATCAGGGAACTCCTATGCTTTAATCTTTTAGCATTTCCTTTCTTCTGCTAGCTTTGGGGTTAGTTTGCTCTTTTTCTAGTTCTTTAAGGAATATATTTATTGATTTGAGATCTTCTTTTTTTTTTTTTTGTCTTTTTGCCTTTTCTAGGGCCGCACTCGTGGCATATGGAGGTTCCCAGGCTGGGGGTCTAACAGGAGCTGTAGCCGCCGGCCTACGTCTCAGCCACAGCAACGCGGGATCCGAGCAGCGTCTGCAACCTACACCACAGCTCACGGCAACACTGGATCCTTAACCCACTGAGCGATGCCAGGGATAGAACCCGCCACCTCATGGTTCCTAGTCGGATTTGTTAACCACTGAGCCACAACGGGAACTCTGATTTGAGATCTTCTTTTTTGATGTGGGTATTTGCAGCTATGCATTTACTTCTGAGCACTGCTTTCACTATATCCCATGCATTTTGGTATGATGTACTTCCATTCATTTCTAAGTATTTCTAATTTCTATTATAATTTATTCTTTGGCCCATTCATTGTTTAAGAGTGTTTAATTAAAACATAATTGTGAATTTTCCAGTTTTCCTTCTGTTATTGATTTCTAGTTTTGAGCCTTTATGATTGGAAAAAATATTTTATATGATTTCTGTCTTTTAAAAAGTTATTAAAACTTGTTTCACGGCCTAACATATGGTCTGTCCTGTAGAATGTTCCATATATGTTTGAGAATAACATTTGTGTTATTGGGTGGAATGTTCTATAAGTGTTTATTCTAATTGTTTTACATGTTTGTTCATGTCTTTCCCCTCTTTCCTTATTGATCTTCTGATTGCTCTATCCATTACTGAAAGTGGGGTATTAAAGTCTCTGTATTAGTTTACTAGGCCTGCTGTAACAAGTATGACAAACTGAGGAGGGTTTAAAACAACAAGTTAATTCTTTCACACTTCTGGAAGCACAATGTCCAAAATTAAGTTGTCAGCAAGGCCATGCTGTCTTCCATAGCTCTAGGGAAAGAATCCTTTTTTTTTTTTTTTTTTTTTTGCTTTTTAAGGCCACACCCATGGCATATGGAAGTCCCCAGGCTAGGGGTTCCAATCAGAGCTACAGCTGCCGGCCACGCCACAGCCACAATCACAGCCACAGCAACTTAGGATCCGTGCCACATCTGCAACCTACACCATAGCTCACAGCAATGCCGAATCCTTAACCCACCGAGTGAGGCCAGGGATCAAACCCGCATCTTCATTGATTCTAGTCGAGTTCGTTAACTACTGAACCACAAAGGGAACTGCTTGCCAGCAATCTTTGATGTTCTTTTGCTTACAGATACATTGCTCTAGTCTCTGCCAGCATCATCACACTACATTCTCCCTGTTTGTCTCTGAGCCTGTCTTCTTGGAAGGACACAAGTCATTGCATTAGGGCCCTCCCTAAAACAATGTGACCTCGTCTTAACTAATTACATCCGCAAAGACCCTGTTTCCAAATAACTTCATATTCACAGATATCAGGAGTTAGATTTCAACATCTTTTTGAGAGTCACAATTAAACTCATTGTAGGTGGAATCTTATAATTGCTAACTTAAAAAAATAAATTTAAACATCCCCAAAGGCAGGATATATTTTATAATTGATGGTGGCTTGGATTCCATGAGCTACAGTAACAGATTTCATGATGTGATAATTGATATGAAGAAAATAAAGACTGAGAGTGGGCGAGTGTGTGGGAATGTGATTTTAGGTTGAGTGATCAGAGACGGTTTCCTGATGTAGGTGACTTTTAAGTAGAGAATAGTTACTTAGAAGGAGCCAGTCATGCAAAACCTAGAGCAAAAGTATTTTAATCAGAGTGAGTAGTAAAAGTAAAAGCCTTGAATTGGAAATGAGTTTGGTATGCTTACAGAATGGCAAGAAAACCAGTATAGCTGGAGCACAGTAAGGAAGAGAAAGCTAGAACAAGATAAGTATGAGGACTTATAAAGGGTTGGAATGATGAAATTTCTGGAAGTAAATGTGTTCTGGAGAATGAAGTTATATTTAAATAAAGTATTTTATACTTTAAAACTCCCCCATATGACAAGATGATACTATAAGTAAATCCTCCCTAATTTCATTCTGATCCTTTGATCTCAGTATGTGAACAAGTCCTTACTGGGCTCAATATTTTGGAAACTCGGAGTTCTTGCTATGGTGCAGTGAAATTGGCGGTGTCACTGCAGTGTCAGGACGCAGGTTCAGCCCCCAGCCCACTGCTGTGGGTCAAAGGTTCCAGCACTGCCACAGCTGCACTGTAAACTGCAAATGTGGCCTGGATCTGATCCCTGGCCCAGGAATTCCATAAGCCACAGGGCGGCAAAAAAAAAAAATAAAAACCTCCAAAACTGGAAACTCATCTGAGCCTTTCATTAATTGTTTTAAATTTTTATATTTTCTGAAAAATAACTTCTCAGTGTTATGATTGTTAAATCTCTTATTGGCATTGCTTCACTAAAAAACAAAAAACAAACTCTTACTTCTCTTGAAGATTCAAGCAAAGTATTCAGTTTCTCGGCAAAATCCCAATCCAGAAGCAGACTTATATTCTCCTGAGTTACCAAAAAGGTGAGTATAATTTTATACACCTATAATGTTGTCTAATTGTGTCTGGGGGGTAAATCTCATGCTTCTGTTTCACTGTGATGCGAGAGAAGAGGATATGAGAAGAGGTCTTCTGGGGATATGGTATCAATATGACTTTTTTTTTCCAGCAGCATAAAAGAAGCAAAAATGATGAACCAACAGAGCAAAAGAAGGACAAGGGTGAAAAGCGCAGAAGCTTCTTCCTTTGACCTCAGGACTTCTGAAATACATGAGAAGGAAGGGTTAGTTATGCACCCTGCTAAACAGAGCAGTTCTTCAGAATTTTTGGAGCTGAACTGTGGTTGTAACAAAAACGCTGACCCAACCGTGAAATGGGAGACTAAGGCATTTCCAATAGTTGTGGAGCCTCTTCAGAAGCATCAGAGTTTGGACTTGAGCGCCATTGTGTTTGGCGCATGTCCTAACTCTAAACCCATAAACGCAGCAGGAAGATATTTTAACTTAAAGGAACCAATAATGCGGACCAAATCAACTCCCTTTGAATTGATACAACAGAGAGACACCAAAAAATTGAACACCGAGGAAAATTTCTATTTGGAATCTCAACCACACAATTCCTGTTTTGAGCAGGCTCAAAAAGTGAAGCATGTTTCTTCAGTGGACCTAAATTATTCACTGCCCTGTAACTCTAAGCATCAAGTGTGTAATGTCTCTGAGGCCAAGCAGTGTGACTCTGGTGCTATTAATGTACATTCTTACACGTCTTTTGTAGAAGATCCTTATTTTTCATCATTGTCCCCAAGTAGTGCTGGTTCTAAGATGTCTCTTGATTTACCTGAAAAACCAGATGAAACTGTTCTACCTTGTTCTTCTCTGCCAAAATCCTCTACAACTCTCTTTCCTTATAACAATTCACATGACTCTTTAGCACTGAATCCTCCGACCAATTTTCCTGTACCACTGAACCAAGAGACAGCAGTAGTAGGTAAGTTATTTTAAAAAGTTTGTATGGCATCTTAGATTTGACTTCATTTCTATAAGATTTGGTTTCAGCTCACCCGCCCCCTTGTCCTTCTCTGCTTCCTTCTTTTTCTCCTCTTGAAATAAATAAATTCCAGGAGTGTTTTGATGATAAGTTGAAAATAACAGTAACAAATATGTAATATTCCATGTAACCAGTAGCAGTGGAGGCAGTCAGATCTGGTACAGGACCTGTGCCAGCAGGAGTGCTTCTAAAGGCAGCAAACCTCATTCCTAGAAATATCTATGAAAAATCCGCAGTTTATCCCTAGCATGCAGAAGAAACTTCCAAAAGAACATCAGAAAAGATTTTTATCAACAGCACCACATGGTCACTAAGAGTTTTTGTTTGAGAATCAGGTGGCTATATTAAATTGAATAGATTCTTAAGAGTTGAATTCTCTTCCTGTAGGAGTTAGAAGATGAGAACCTGATTTCCTCTTGTCCTTGTGTAATAACTTTATAGTTGAGGATATGTGTTCAGTATTCTGTGTGGAATTTTAATCTTACATAAACCTTTATTTTCTTACTTTCTCTCTCTCTTTTTTTTTTGGTCTTTTTTTTTTTTTTTAGGGACGTACCCACCACATATGGAAATTCCCAGGCTAGAGGTCAAATCAGAGCTGCACCTGCCAGCCTACGCCACAGCCACAGCAATGTGGGATTCCAGTGGAATCTGTGACCTACACCACTGCTCACAGCAACACAGGATCCTTAACCCGCTGAGTGAGGCCAGGGATCAAATCCATGTCCTCATGAATACTAGTTGGGTTCATTAACTGCTGAGCCATGACTGGAACTCACTCTTTTGTAATTCTGGATTATTTTCATATTGTGCATATTGTTTCATTTTACTCAGTGGTTTGAAAGTACAACTCTATATTCTGTTAGATAATTATAACAGTTTAAAGTGGAAGAAGATAAAGAAAAGCAAAAAGTAAGTTTAACTCTCCTAGGTAGATCATCAGAAAATTAGAAAGAAAATTCCACCTGGTAGGAAGCAGAGAAAGCCTTTTCTCTATAACATTATTTACTGTACAGTTTCTCAATAGCTGCATAGATGCGTAGCTTGGTTATTTAAAAAAAAAAAACTTTTTTTCAGCTGCCCTGTGGCATATGGAGTTCCCAGACCAGGGATCAGATCCAAGCCGAAGTTGAGACCTAAGCTGCAGCTGCAGCATTACTGGATCCTTAACCCACTGTGCTGGGCCAGGGATTGAAACTGCCTGACATACCTTCTGAACACTCCCAAGACACCTCCAATGCTATTGTGCCACAGCAGAAACTCCTTCTATAAGAATATTTTATGTGGATCTAGTTCCTTCTTTGATTATTTATATACATTGATCTCATTTTATAAAGAAATTTTATTTTTCTAGATGCTCAATACCTTAAACTCAGAGAGTCAACATTAGAAAATGAATCCTTATCTTCAAGGATTGTAGCAACACTGACATGTGTGCCATCTGGTGGTAGCTTCTTATAATAGCATTTAAATTTTTCTGTAAAAATTCTATTTCTATAGAAATATAGAAAACCTTATCATACAATTGTTTTGTAAAAAGGAAAAATACTCCTATTATTTATTCTGTAAGTATGAAGAAGGAATACAAATCTTTATGATTTTACTCTATAATTGAATCTTTGGTGTGTGAGTGGGCTTTTTGATTCTGTATTTATATTCTATGTAAAACAAAAGGCAAGAGTTATACAGGAAATAATCCAAAGTTTCCTAAATTATTATAACATTTTACATTATATTAACTGATGCTCGATGACTTGATCAAAATACTTTTGGGCTTTTAAAGGAAATAATCAACTTTGAAGAAGAATCAGAAACCTCTTGAGTTTCCAACTTAGGATAAGAGAATTCGTTTTACCTTTTCCTTGAGTTAGGAGATACAAGCTTGAATATTTTGGTGATATTTGATATAATTTCTATCAAGATTAGAATATAAAATTTTTATGAATTCCTTAGTGGTCTGGTGGGTTAAGGATCTGGCATCATTACTGCTGTGGCTAGGGTCACTCCTGTGGCATGAACTGGCCTGGGAAATTCTGCATGCTGTGGTCACCCCCCACTCCCCAAAAAAAAGAATATAAAGTTTTCAGAATTTGTGATTGTACTTCTGACATTTTGGACAGCAAATTCTCCAAGGATAGATGATGAAATTCCCCCTCCGCTTCCTGAACGGACGCCTGAGTCTTTTATTGTGGAAGAGGAAGCTGGTAAGTACAATTCAGTAAGTGTAATAGTGTGGATTAATTAGATTACTTCTCAGGCCCTTTCAGTGTTCTGGGTGCTATTGCTGAGAAACACTTGTCCTCTAAAATTATGACACTTCTAAAAATCAAACCACATTTACTTTTTTCCCCAGGAGAATTACCACTTAGTGTTTTCAAATCTGTATCTTCGGCTGTGAAGGTAAAAACTGGAACATTGCTAGAAGGTACTGGAACGTCTGAACCTAGGAATTCTGATGACTCGGTAAGATTTAGATTAAACAAGGCCAATCACTGTTCTGACTCTAAGCCCTGGAATTCAACAGACAATAGTTCTAGTTCTTATATTTTTCACCCTTAATAAATGTTCAGCAGATACTTAATATTAAACAGATTACTGCTTATAAAACAATGTATTAAACGGTAAGGTCCTCCTGCATAACATAGGGAATTATATCCTGAAATAAACCGTAATGGAAAAGAATATACACAGGAAACTATATCCAATCACTTGTGATGGGACACAGTAGAGGCTAATGCGAGAAAAAGATTGTGTATAAATGGGTCACTTTACTGTATGGCAGAAATTGGTAGAACTTTATAAATAAGCTATAGGAAAATTTTTATATTAAAAAATTAAGACTATAAAAAGAATGAATATATGTGTATAACTGGATCACTTTGCTGTACAACAGAAATTAATACATTATAAATCAACTATATGACAATAAAAAATTAAAATTAAAATAAAATAAATTTTAAAAATGTGCTAGAGGATGTGGGGGCTAAGCAGATGTATAAGACACAGTTATTCCCTTTAAGGAACTTACAGTTTAGCAGTGGAGATATAGCATGTGTACACAAGTCTTTATTTATTTATTTATTTATTTATTTTTTTTGCCTTTTGTCATTTTAGGGCCGCACCTGCGGCATGTGGAGGTTCCCAGGCTAGGGGTCTAATCGGAACTGTAGCCACTGGCCTACGCCGCAGCCACAGCAATGCAGGATCCGAGCCTTGTCTGTGACCTACACCACAGCTCACGGCAACGCCGGATCTTTAACCCACTGAGCAAGGCCAGGGATCGAACCCGCAACCTCATGGTTCCTAGTCGGATTCGTTAACCACTGTGCCACAACGGGAACGCCACAAGTCTTTATTTTTGTATGTATGTATTATAACAAGGCAAATAGAATCAGTGCCACGTGAAAGATAAGAGCTTTGAAAGTGTGAGAGATCCCTTCAGAGTGGAAGTGATCAAGGAAGACTTAGTAAAAGAAGAAACATTTGACCTTATTCTTGAAGGACAGTTAAGGCAAAAATAAATGTTTCATGGAGCTCCAGTAGTGGCTCAGCAGTTAACAAACCCTACTATTATCCATGAAGTTGTAGGTTCGATCCCTGGCCTTGCTCAGTGGGTTATGGATCTGGCATTGCCATGAGCTGTGGTGTAGGTCACAGACGCGGTTAGGATCCCGCATTGCTGTGGCTGTGGTGTAGGCCAGCAGCTACAGCTCTGATTTGACCCCTAGCCTGGGAACCTCTGTATGCAGAGAGTGCAGCCCTAAAAAGACCAAAAGATATAAATAAATAAATAAATACATACATACATACATACATACATAATAATAAATATAATAAAATAAATGTTTTATAAGTAGAGTTCTTGTTCATAGTAGTCATTTGGTATGCTGTAACACGTTAGCTGTGATGACACATTACTGACAGTAATTTTTTAAAATGACGGATGTCTATATTATTTAAGATAAACCTTTGGAATTATGTTTCCCACTTCTAGAAGAGAAACATACACTTTCAACAGTCTGTTATGTGTTTGTATATAATTCTATGAACCGATTATTTTAAAATTGGTTAGAGATCAGAAAAGTAATTAAAATACTTGAACATGCCTGCAATTGCATTGCTGGTAGGCAAATACTCTACCTTTTAAATTACGCTTTTTTCTAGTAACTGTTATTATTATTGCTAATGGTTTTTATCTTAACAGTTCTCAGATAAAGAACAACCACTACTTTTCCAGGGTCATGAAGTACCTTCAATTGTAACAGCCTTACCTCAAATTAAATTTTCAGGGAAATGTTCTGAATAGGAAGGAAATAAGTATAAAAAGGGTCAGTTTAGAACCAATTGCTGTGCTATATAAATATCACTCTAAGAGTGAATGATTCTTCACAGTTCAGCACATTTATAAATTAGGAAAAATAAGGTTAATGTTTCATAACTATTCCATTGGTATGTGAAATATAATTTTAAAAATGCTTTTTAATGCTTTGAGCTTGTAAATTTGTATACATGTTCTTCTTTCACTTTGAATTTCTTTTCCTTTTTTTTTTCAGAGTGTGAAACTCCAGAGTCCCGAATCAGGTAAAATATTTCCCTTGGTTTTATTTTATTTTATTTTTTGCTGTGGCATATGGAAGTTTCCAGGCTAGGGGTCAAATTAGAGCTACAGCTGCCAGCCTATGCCAGAGCCACAGCAACGTGGGATCCGAGCCACATCTGTGACCTACGACCACAGCTCATGGCAACGCTGGATCCTCAACCCACTGAGCAGGGAGGCCAGGGATTGAACCCACATCCCCATGGATACGAATCGGATTCGTTTCTGCTCCGCCGCAATGGGAACTCCTCCCTCGGCTTTAGATAACATTTATCCCCTAAGAAGTTGTACTGTAAGAATGGCTCACTAAGTTTATAGCAATTTACCTCAGGAGGTGACATGGTTTCCATAATAGCTTCCACTATTTATTGATTCATTTCTTGTTTTCCTAGGCTGGTAGTTTTGTATTGTTAAGGGTAAGGGGAAGACAGGATTTTAGAATTCTGCTCTTTGGTATATAATCCTTAAAGAAAAACCAAAAATGATACAATCTCTTAAAACTTTGCAGCAGTTCCATTTTATTGGTATTGGCATTGTTAATTCTAAAAAAATATTTCTGCTACTTAGGTCTTTTCTTGTTTTTTTTTTTGTTTGTTTGTTTTTTGTTTTTTAGGGCCGCACCCACAGTATATGGAGGTTCCCAGGCTAGGGGTCGAATCAGAACTGAAGCTGCTGGCCAATGGCACAGCCGCAGCAACTCGGGATCTGAGCCGCGTCTGCGACCTACACCACAGCGCACAGCAACGCTGGATCCTTAACCCACTGAGCGAGGCCAGGGATCGAACCTGTGTCCTCATGGATACTAGTCAGGTTTATTAACTGCTGCGCCGTGACGGGAACTCCTGCTTAGGTCTTTAATTTGCCATCGCTTCTCCAGTCCTTTTCTGTTATTTTAGACATTGAATGACAACATCAACAGCAAACATTTACTGGGCACCGACAGGTACTTTATATACACTGTAACAGGTACTAGTTGCCTGCCCTTAGCATATTTATTCACATTAACATATTATTCAAATACATAGGTAGTATAACATAGAGCTTAAAAAGCGTGGGCTTCAGAGTTCCCGCTGGAGAGCAGTGCATTAAGAATCTGACTGCAGGTGTTTGGGTTGCTGCAGAGGTGTGGGCTCCATCATTGGCCCAGCGCAGCGAGTTAAAGAATCTGGGGTTGCTGCAACTGCAGCTTGGAGTCCGTCTCTGGCCTGGGAACTTCCATATGCTGCAGGTGTGGCCATTAAAAAAAAAGGAAAGAAAAGTATGACCTTCGGAGTAAGGTAGACTTTAGTTCAAATCCCTAGCCTATCAGTAGTTATTAAAATGTATGACCTTCGTTAAATTTTATACTTTAGCAATTTTTCTCATTTGTAAATGAGGATAATAGACTTCTCCTTCTAAGAGGATTTTTGTGAGGACTGAGATAATACATATAAAGCTTTTATTTTTAGCGCAGTGGACAGTGGTTGTCAAGTAATAAGCTCTCATTAAATGTTACCTATCATAATTTTTATTAGGTTATTTTAATTTTTATTAGGTGATTATAAAATAAACATTTCTTAAGCAAGTTCTGCGTGCCTTATGCGATGTTAGAATAGGCAGGATATGGAAGAAAGGGCATTGCTTAATACTTACATTTATATTCAAATTAGGTAGACAAAATTAATACTCATTTGGAACCATTAAGTGATAATCTGTGTGGCACTGAGTATAATTGCCAGGGATTTGGAAAAAAGGAAGGTATTACTGGAGTGGATAGGAAAGGCTTTGTTGAGTAGAAGAAATAAATTTAAGAATATAGATAGAGGGAATTCCAGGAGCAGGGATCAAGGTAACAGTGACTCAAAGGTAAAAATAAGCCTGATGGGTACAGAGAATTGGTAAGTAGGTTAATTTAATTGCAATAGAGCTTCTCTTTTAGCGAATGTGGAAAATAAATTTGGATAGATAAAATGGGGGAAGATTCTGAAGGACTTAAAAGCTAGGCAGATGAGATATCCAGAACAGGAAAACTTAGAGAACAGATTTGCAGGTGCCAGTCTTATCTGGGAGGAATGGAGAGTGACTACTAACGACTGTGGAGTTTCTTTTCAAGATGATTAAAATATTTGGAACTAGAGAGAAGTGATTGCAGATATTGTGAATGTACTAAATGTCATTAATGGCGAATTTTGTTACATGTATTTTATCACACACAAACTAGGCAGAAAAATTTAGATTTAATTCAGTAATAAGTACTGTAGGTTCTTCACTATAGGAATATTAAGAAAGTGGTATTTTAGGAAGGTATTTGGCAGGATATCATTATCTGAAAGTTCTAGTTTTCATAGTATTTCCTAAAAGCAAACTGGAAGATGATAAGCTACTTCAGAGTAGTTAACAAATATTTATTAAATGCCTACTGTATGCCAGTTACTGTGTTAAGTGCTGGAAATGTTTGTACTTTACTTTTGCATATTACCCAGCATATAAAGAATAAACAAGAGAACTTGCTTTATAGATAAGTCCTAAGACCTAAAAAAGCCCAATGACCAAAGATTAGGTAAGACTCTAGCACTTAACCACATATTCATTTTCAAAAGGCACTAATAAAGTATATAATCAGACTTGGCGCTTTATAATAAGAAGCCTATGTCAATAGAATACCATTTGTATCTTTAGGATTTACATCGCAGGAAAATAGCTCCATTATTTAAAATCCTTTATTATGGAAAATTTCAAACACACAGTTTAAACCTACTATAATGGCATTAGTCACACTAATAAAATCAGTAATAATTCCTTAATTTTTTTTTTCTTTTTGGGGCCGCACCTGTGGCATATGGAGGTTCCCAGGCTAGGGGTCGAATCGGAGCTACAGCTGCCAGCCTACACCACAGCCACAGCAATGCCAGATCCGAGCCACATCTGCAACCCACACCACAGCTCACAGCAAGATCGGATCGTTAACCCACTGAGCAAGGCCAGGGATTGAACCTGCAACCTCATGGTTCCTAGTTGGATTCGTTAACCGCTGCGCCATGACAGAAACTCCATAATTCTTTAATATTATCTAATATCCAAACTGTCTAATTTTCTCAAATTGTCTCAAACATCTTTTTACAGTTTGCTTATTTGAAGCTGGATTCAAAGTCTACACTTTTTATTTGGTTTACATGTTTCTTAAATCTTTTAAAGTTTGTAACAGTTCTTTTTATATTTTCTCATGCCATTTATTTGTTGGAGATAATGGGTCATTTATCCTTAAGACTCTAATATTCTGGATTTGGCTGTTTGCATCCTCATGGTTTTATTTAATATGTTCCTCTAGCTCCAGGATTCTCTGTAAAATTATAGTAAGGACTAGAATTTTTATTAAATTCATGTTCAGTTTCTTTGGAAGAATACTTTTGTAAGTGAACTACAAATTTGTGATGAAGCATAAGACCATTGATGAAAAAGCTAGAATAACAAAGTTCTCGAGACTCCAAATCATTGTTCAGATAATATTTTTTTGGTTGTTGTGAATTAACACTGAAAAATTGGAAGTTATACAAAACCAAAAAGGGATCTTGATTTGTGACTTTTAATTGATGATTTTTTTGCTTTGTTGTATACTCTCTTCTTTTCATAGATCTATACCAAGATCGTTCTTCTTCTCCGCCACCTCCACTGCCAGAAAGAACATTAGAGTCCTTCATTCTTGCTGATGAAGATTGTAAGTGGCGGTACTCTCTTTCAAAAAGTTATAAAAAAATAAGACTGTTAAAAGGTTAACAATAAAGTAGGACCTAAATGGAAAAGGTACAAAGAATGATTAAATAAGATTAAAATAATACATTTAAAAACTTATAATATATTGCAAAACTAGTGCATAAAAGGTTAAGAATCAAGCTAAGAATTACTGAATATATACATACACATATATGTATATATACATATATACCTATATTTAATCTGAAAGCTTAAGAAGCTATGCAACAAACCCTTTTTATTTTTGTAGGTATGCAGGCTCAATCTATAGAGACTCATTCTACTAGCTGTTCTAATACTGTGCAAAATTCAACATCTTCAAAACAGACACTGAAGACTCCCGGAAAAAGTTTCACAAGGAGTAAGGTAAAGAGATAGGGGTTTGTGGAAATATACCAGAGGCTTTTCATTACTTAAAGTGCCCCCAGAGCTGCCAGCATTAAGATGAAAAATTAGACTAAATGTCTCCACTATATTGATTGCTGACCTCACAACAATCAAAATTAATGGAGGGAAACTAAAAAGAAAAAAATCATAAAGCATGTTCAATAAGTTGATAAAATTTTTCCCCCTGAAACTAGACAAACTGATTCCAAAGTTCAGATGCAGGAAAAAAAGAACAGGAATAGCCAAGGAGTTTCCTGGTGGCCTCATGGGTTAAGGACCTGGCATTGTCACTGCTATGGCACAGGTTTGATCCCTGGCTTGGGAACTTCTGCAGGCCATAGGCACAGCCCTCCTCCCCCCCAGAAAAAGCCAGTAAATGCCAAACAGAGAAAGAGTAAAAGCAATGAAAAGAGGGTGGCCTTACCAGATGTTAAAACACTGTGAAGCCTCAGTAATTAAAATGGCATGATATTGGTGTATGAAAAGAAACTCCTACCAACAGAGCAGAAGGAAAAGTTCAGAAGTAGATCCAAATATATATAGGAATTTAGTATATGATGAAGGGAGCCTTTTCAAATAGGGAATAAAGGTGGATTTTTCATCATTGTCGATGAACTGGATAACCACCTGGAGGGAAAAAAGATAGGATCCATACCTCACAGCTATACCAGGATGTATTCTAGATGGATAAAATATTTAAATGTTAAAAAAATAGAAACAAACAAAAACTAACCCATCAAAATACTAAAAAAAACTTGGAAAGATTATTTTACAAACTGGGAATAGGAATGATCTTTATAACTATGACTCAAAATCCAGAAGCCATAGGAAGAGAGATTTAAAAGTTCAACTAAATAAAACAAAATTTCTGCATGGCAAAACAAATTAAAAAAATCACCTTGAAAATCAAAAGATAAAAAACAAATTAGAAAAAAAAATCTGCATTGGCAAAGGACTGTATTTCTTTTTTTTTTTGGCCCACACCCATGGCATATGGAAGTTCCAGGGCCAGGTGTCAAATACAAGCCACAGCATCTACATATACCACAGCTGTGGCAATGCACCACAGTAGGAACTCATTTCTTTAATATTTTATGTTTCTTTAATACATAAAGAATTCTTAGAAGTTCATAGAAAATAATAACCTTAAAAGAAAAGTGAGCAAAAATACAGGATCTAATATTTCAAAGACAAGTACATGTTCATGATCTGCCCTTTAAACATTCGATGTGTTGAACCCCACCACAGTAAAGAAATACAAATTAAAACTACAGTGACACACTGTTTTTCATGTTTCGGAACGGCAGATTCCAAAGTCTGACCACTCTCTCTTAGGCAGGCTATGGGAAAATAAGCATACTCTTGCACAGTTGGTGGGAACGTCCAATAGTTTGACTTCCATGGAGGACAAGTCAGCCATATCATCAAAATTACAAATGCAAATATCTTTGGACCCAACAATTCCACTTCTAGGAATTTATCCTACAAATACACTTGCTTATAATATAAAATGAAGCATATAATACTTGGTTTTTCATTAAGTCTTTATTTATAAGGGCAGACGATTGTGAACAGATTAAATAAATCATAAATCATGGTATATGTATATAGCAGAATTGTATACAGCTAAAAAAAGAATGAGGACTCTCCCAATATGTTTTTATATATTTGCTTAACTTTTGTTTAAAAGGGTAAAAATATGACCTATATTACATTATATATTCCTAAGTAACTCTGGAAAGATACATAAAAAACTAACAACAATGGTTACCTGCAGGGGGAGGATTAGAAACTAGGTAGATGGAGAACAAAGATGGGAGCATTTTTACTAGGATGTTTTGAATATTTATAAATAATCTATATTTATAAATAATCTATATTTATAAATAATCTATATTTATAAATAATCTATATTTTAAAATCTGAATAAAAAATTTCAAAAAATAATTTATGAAATAATCTATTATATAGAAAATTACATTTCTGTTAAGTTGTTAGGAAAACAGAAATGTCGTAAAGGACACATAAATGCCCTTGAAAAGAGTATAGTTAATTTATTAGACTAGAACGCCTATATGAGAAACAACATGAACATTATAGAAAAATACCATGAAACACATTGAAAATGTACATCCTGAGGAAATGTGAAGCAAAGAATCAATCTGGGTAGGTTCCTGGAAGAGATAAGTTAGAGACTCTATCATAAAGGAGGCAAAAGACATGGGTTTGCTGAAAGGAAGGAGAAGAAAGTAGCATGGTTAACAATCAGAGTGAACCTTAGTAAACTGAGTTCAGAATATGATTGGCAAAAGTTTTTCGCTAAAATAGGAATGGCACTGTATCACAGCTATCTTCAGGAACCATTGTGGGCCCTGGAATGGTCCTCATAAAGAAGAGACGCAGAAACTCCATCTTTCTCCCTTATACAACCATAGCGCTATTTCTGAGCACACAGTATGATTCTGATATGGGTGGGGAAATAGCAAGATAAAGTCAAGGGGAGACTTTGCACTGAATTTAAAAAATTTTATTTATTTATTTATTTATTTATTTATTTATTTATTTATTTGTGTTTTTGCCTTTTCTGGGGCCGCACTCGCAGCATATGGAGGTTCCCAGGCTAGGAGTCTAATCAGAGCTGTAGCTCTTGGCCTACACTACAGCCACGGTAACGCAGGACCCAGCTGCTTCTGCCACCTACACCACAGCTCACACCAACGCCGGGACCTTAACTCACTATGAGAGGCCAGGGATGGAACCTGCAACCTCATGGTTCCTAGTCAGATTCGTTAACCGCTGAGCCACGACGGGGACTCCTGAATTAAAAATTTTTAAATGGAAAGACAGAAAAATAATTTTGCGCATTTGACAGTCATTTTTAAAGAAATCAGTCCTTTTGGCTGAAGTCTATATCTCTGGTTGATTACTTTGGATTTCACAGGGAAAAAACTAACTTGTTCCTTTTCTTCATTTTTGTAGAGTTTGAAAATTTTGCGAAACATGAAAAAGAGTAAGTTTCTTTTACTTATTTTTATTTGTTTTTTTGTTTGTTTTGGGTGGTACCTCTGACACGCGGAAGTCCTGGGCCAGGGATGGAACCCGTGCCACAGCAGTGACAATGCCAGATCCTTAACCTGCTGAGCCATCAGGGAATTCCATTTTAACTTGTTTTTAGATATAGGAGTTCCCATTGTGGCTTAGTGGAAATGAATCTGACTAGGGTCCATGAGGATATGGGCTCGATCCCAGGCCTTGCTCAGTGGGTTAAGGCTTCGGTGCTGCTGTGAGCTGTGGTGTAGGTCGCAGATGCAGCTCGGATCTGGCCTTGCTGTGGCTCTGGCAGAGGCTGGCAGCTGCAGCTCCAATTAAACTCTTAGTCTGGGGTCTTCCATACACTTCAGGTGGAGCACTAAAAAAAAAATATATATATACATATATATATACACACACACACACACACACATATTTAAAATATATATATATACACACACACACATATATATACACACACTACTTTGGCAGTTATGTAATTTTTCCTTATATAACCACTCTGAAAAAAATTTAACACTGTTTTTTCTAAACAGAGCCTCACTAGCGTCCTATGTATCAGAACAGTTACTACCAAGCTTCACAAGGTGCTAGGCTCCACAATGCTAAAATTAGGTATGGAGTAAGGGGATGGAAAGTTTGTTTGATAGACAGGAATAATCATATTTGGCACTTGCTACCCATTCTAAGACGCTGTCATACATGTGTTTTATTTAAAATTCCTAGCAGTCTAGAATAGTAGAAAACTGACAGAACACTGTAAATCAACTATAATGGAAAAAATAAAAATCATTATAAAAAAAGAAAAAAGGAAAAAATTCCTAGCAGTCTAACCTCAGATGTATTTTCTTTGAAAGTAGTCACAGTGAAGCATATTGTGAAACAAATGTGTTGATTTAATGAGATAAGCTAAGTATTGACACATTTCCATTTTTACCAAGTATTATTAGCAATAAAAATCTGTTGCTTACTGTTTTTCCTATATTGTAAAGAAAACAAAGCCCAACTCCTAAAACTGTGGGGAACTGATTATCTCAGAAATCCTATTTATAATTACAAAAAATATAAAACATGGTGTTTTTTTTTATAAATTTGAGCTACTGGGTTAATCAGCAAGGACCAAATAGATACCCGATATTATACTGGTATTATAGGGAGGGAGAAAGAGCACTGAGAAATCTTGATTTAAGATATTATCTAAGTAAGAAGGTTTATAGACTTACAATTGAATCCTACGCTTTTGAGTTTTCACACTCTATATCCCTATCCATAAACTTGTTCTAGTCTACTTTTACTGCCACTGTGCCTGATCTCTAAAGTGAACTGATTTCTCACCTATAATGGACTATAGAATGATTGGGAAATATAGTCTTTCCTCTAAAGTCAGTCAAAGAGAATTTAAACATTTCAAAAGGAAATCATAGCACAAAACATAAGAAATAAAACAGCTAAAAGCAAAGAAATGAGTGACTGTGAGTAGCTAGCCAGAGACTGGTTTTATCAGCTTAACTTCTAAAATACCTAGTTTCAGTTCTCTAAAAAAAGCAGAAAACAAAATCGAAAAACTTTCTTTCTTTAGCTCCAATCCTATCTTGGGGATATCAAAGATACAGAAATTTCAGGTAAATTTAGGTTGACATAGGTTTTTTTTTTTTTTTTTGTCTTTTTACCTTATCTAGGGCCACACCCGCGGCATGTGGAGATTCCCAGGCTAGGGGTCTAACAGGAGCTGTAGCTGCCGGCCTACACCAGAGCCGCAGCAACGCGGGATCCGAGCCACATCTGCAACCTACACTACAGCTCACGGCAACACCAGATCCTTAACCCACTGAGCAAGGCCAGGGATGGAACCCGCAACCTCATGGTTCCTAGTCGGATTCGTTAACTCCTGAGCCACAATGAGAACTCCTAGGTTGACATAGATTTGAGTGTGAATCTTTGAGATTCTAGTCTTATTTCTAGTGAAAGCTCCCAGGTCATTTTCTAGATTTAAGCTAATTTCTCTTTCTCATCTGCCTTCATCCTCTGGTCTTTGGTGCTTAAATGAAACACAAAATCTGGCCTCTAAAAGTGATCCTGAACTTTTATGCTTATCTGCCTTCGCTTGCGTTTGTGTTCTCTTTCCCTTCTAGAAGGTCCAACTGACAGATCCAGTCATTGGTCTGTTCCTTGTTATAAGGGTGGAATCAGCTTCACCAGAAGTATGAAAGCTGAAAACTGGAGAGGGGTGGTTTCTTAAAGGAAAATTAAAGTTCTTTCTTTTATCTTTTTTCTTTAGTGTTGGGTTTACTATACAATGTTTGCAAAGAAAAGAAACCTTTTTTAAAAATATGCACAGAAAAATGAGAAAATTATAGTGTCAATCCATTTGTAAACATCTATATTTTGTTACATTTGATAAAGATGTGTTTATATGGAAGTATTAATTAATTTGCAGGAAATGTTTAATCTCAACAATTACGTAGTCTGAGTTAGTCTTTACTCTTTCTTTTACATTTTTTTCTTTTGACTTCTAGGTATCTGTAATTCTTCCCCACCAAACAAGCCTGCAGCCCCAGTTCCTTCAAATAACTCCAGTTCCTTTCTGAATTTTGGTATGTGTGTTACTTTCCAGCAGAGTTTTAAAAAATGTTTATCTTGGAGTTCCCTTCGTGGCTCAGTGGTTAATGAATCCAACTAAGAACCATGAGGTTGCGGGTTCTCTCCCTGGCCTTGCTCAGTGGGTTAAGGATCCGGCTTAACCCACTAGCCGTGAGCTGTGGTGTAGGTTGCAGACGCGGCTCGGATCCCGCGTTGCTGTGGCTGTGGCGAAGGCCGGCAGCTACTGCTCCTGTTAGACCCCTAGCCTGGGAACCTCCATATGCCGCGGGTGCGGCTCTACATAAAGGCAAAAAAAGACAAAAAAAATGTTTATCTTAATTACTTATTTGTAGTATAAGAGGTACAACTTTAAATGATTTAAGTTTGCACGTATGTCCTTATATTTATATTATTTTCCATGCTATATATTTTTTTTGGGGGGGGTCTTTTTAGGGCCGCACCTGTGGCATGTGGATATTCCTAGGCTAGGGGTCAAATCAGAGGTAGAGCTACTGGTCTATGCCACAGGCACAGCATTCCTGGATCCGAGCGGTGTCTGCGACCTACACCACAGCTCATGGCAACGCCAGATCCTTAACTCACTGAGCAAGGCCGGGGATTGAACCCTTATCCTTGTGAATGCTAGTCTGGTTTGTTAATTGCTGAGCCACGATGGGAACTCTATATTTTTATTTTTGACCTCAGCCACCTCTTACACCTTACATAGGCCTGAATTACCTAGCATATGTGGAAAATAAAGCTAGGTAACCAAATGATCATGTTGGCAGATAGCAAATGAATGTGAAAGCCAAGTGAAATGCTATAATACTCCAGTTCGAATCTAAGCAGTAATAAAAAAAAGTACAAGTGTGATGAAAAGAATAGCAGCTATTGCTGTCTTGTATAATTCATTCAACCGTAGGTGAAGCACTATTCTGACAGTTTAAAGGAATTGTTTGTCCAATTGCTCCTAAGTATAAGCTATACATTGAAATGATAATTTTATATTAAGGATTCTATTATTCTATATGACAAATTCATGATACTAAGGTAGTAATATGTACACTATAACTTTTTGTAAGAAGTACAGTAAATAATGTAGGCTCTTACTACTAAAAATGTTTATTAACCAAAAGCCAGATACCCCTGAAGAGGTCTGAGGGATCGCCTGTAGTCCCTGAGAACTGCTGCTCTATGGTATTGTCCTTATCCACATGATCAGAATTGTTGCTGCCACATTCAGATCGCAGGTGGCAAGAAGAGGAGAGAAAAATGTGTGTGGCCTCCTCTTCTGATCTTAAGGCACTGACTAGCCTGGAAGAGGGAACATTACGCTGGCTCGTTCCCTTGAAGAGAACTTAAACCTGTGCCTAAATTGTAAAAGACACTGGGAAATGAAATAATGCTGGGCATACAGTTTCCCATATACTATTCTATTCCTGAAGAAGGAAGGAAAAATTTTGGTGGACAGATAGCAATTTCTGCTGCACCTGCATTTATGGTCCTAATCTTACTATGGCACAGTATTTAACTAGAATCTCTGGATCTGTTTCTTGGGCTTTAAAATTTTTATTTGGATTACAGTAACGCTAAAGCTTAAAATGCTATAATTAGAAACAAGTTATTCTTATGAAATCATTTAGTTAAAAATTCATATAGAATATTATATAACCTATGAAAAAAAGCACCAAACTTTGCCTGGAACACAAATTTTCTTGCTCCCTTCTTTTCTCTCAATCAGAGATAACTCATGGCCCATCTAACTTTACAATGACCTATGATCTGAGGATAAAATATTACACAGTTGCTTCCATGTTGTTTCTTCTCAAATCTGAATATTTTACCTACATAAAAAGTAGCGCTTAACTTTTTCATTGGTTCTCTTTTATAAATGAGACATTATAAGGATATTTTACTCCAAGAATTTTTAAATTTGAATGAAAAAACTTTGTGGTTTATAAACATTTTAATTTTTCCTGAACTGGCTTACATGCAAAAAAAAAAAAAAAGGTAGCTTACTACAGTTCTAAACTCTTGAGTACTGATCACTGAAAAAGTCAATATAGGCGTTCCTCATATTTCAGATACTTAGTACTTGCATGTTATGTTCTTACTTCTATTCTCAGTCTACTTGGATTAATTCAAGCCATCTGGACTGAACAGATGATTTTGTAACTATTGTGTGAAACAATTTAACTTGCAATATTTTTCCTTCTCTCTCCTTATTTACTACTATGAAGAGTGAAATGTGCATGAATTAGGCTGTGTTCCCCTTCCCACAATTTTTTTTTACTATCAACATTAATAAATTAAATTTTAGTGGATTTCTGGTTTTTATCCTCTTTTCCTCTTCCCTTATTTATCTCTTTTTCTTCCAGTTCTGGTATAGTTTTGTGGTTCAGATTTAAGCAACATTTGAATAGTTACTATGTGCCAGGCTTTGAGCCAAAAGCTTTAACAAATATCTGATCATTTTCATCAGTTCTATAAGATATATAATCCCCACAGTTTTGTAAATGATGAAATTACCTTTGAGTTTTGTTTTCCTTTTGTATTTTGATTCTTTCATTGCTCAATTTGAGCCTTTAAGTTGCTGAATGTAAGAATACCTTGAAAATATATCTCCACCAAAGAAAAGGAAAGTTATATGTTGTTAACATGATAAAAAACCTATGTCATCAACCTGCATATATTCTGAAGGTATCCAGAAATAGCCTTCATTTTGTTATGCAAGATTTCCTCATCCTCTTTCTGCATGTGTGTGTGTTGTGGTGGGTGGGGAGGTTGAAGGGGAGTGTTTCAGGGGAGAGATAAATAAAAGTTTACTTAGGTTTTCAGGATTGTTTCTTTATTTTCAAATATAATCTCTAAGTAAATTGAGGGCTTTCTGGGTCGAAGTAGAACTGGATTTAATACAATAATTTTCTAAAGCAATAGTGCTTATTTTCCTGAAATTTAAATTTCCCTAGTTTTTTAGTTTTTTTTTTTAAATGAATGGGTAGTGGATGAAAAGGTGCAGGTAAAGGATATAACTAAAAAAAGAAGGATTACAAGATGGGTAAAGGAGTTGGATAGAAATTTTTCCAGAAAAGACATATAAATGCTCAACAGGCACATCAAAAGATGCTAACATCAGTAATCATAAGGGAAATGCAAACCAAAACCTACAATGAAATATCATATCATACCTTAGAATGGCCATTACCAAAAAGACAAGAGACAAGTGAGCCTATGGAGAAAGGGGAGCCCTTGTGTACTGTTGGTGGAAATGTAAATTGGGGCAGTCGCTACGGAGAACAGTATGGAAGTGCTTCAAAAAAATTAAAGATAGAACTATCATATGATCTAGAAATCCCACTTTTGAATATATATATCTGAAGGAAATGAAATTATATCAAAACAGATATTTGCACACCATGTTCATTCCAGCTTTTTTTTTTTTTGCTTTTTAGGGCTGCACACTTGGCATGTGGAAGTTACCAGGCTAGGGGTTGAACTGGAGCTGCGGCCTCCAGCCTATGCCACAGCCACAACAACGCAGGATCCTAACGGTGTCTGCGACCTACACCACAGCTCACGGCAACGCT
This sequence comes from Catagonus wagneri, assembly GCA_004024745.2. Taxonomy (NCBI): domain Eukaryota; kingdom Metazoa; phylum Chordata; class Mammalia; order Artiodactyla; family Tayassuidae; genus Catagonus; species Catagonus wagneri. Next base: position 1,199,294 of record PVHT020004943.1, read on the forward strand.
GGATCCTTAATCTACTGAGAGAGGCCAGGAGTTGAACTCGCATCCTCATGGATCCTAGTTGGGTTCAGTAACGGATGAGCCATGAAAGGAACTCCCCATTTACAGTAGCCAATTCGTGGAAACAGCCTGTGTCCACTGACAGATGAATGGCTAGAGAAAATATGAGAGAGATATATGTTTACAGTTGACCCTTGAACAACACGAGTTAGGCGTGCTGACCCTCCTGGAGTGGAAAATCCTCCTATGGTTGTCCCTGTCCCACAGGGACTTGGTTCCAGGACCCCCGTGGATACTAAAATCCAAGGATGCTCAAATCCTTTATATAAAATGTTTTATTATTTGCATATAACCTATCTACATCTTCCTGATTACTCTAAATCATCTCTAGATTACTTATAATACTCTATAAAATGGAAATGCCATGTAAATAGTTGCTGATGTATGGCAAATTCAAGTTTTACTATTTGAGACTTTCTGTAAAGATTTTTTGAATATTTTTGATCCACTGTTGGTTGAATATGCAGGTACTCTATACATACATATATGAATATTTGAATACTATATATGAAGGTATATACATATATATTCATTCACAAAAAGAAATAAGTCCTGTCTCTTGTGACAACATGGATGGACCGTGGGGGCATTACTTTTAAGTGAAATAAATCAGACAGAAAAGGACAAATGCTTTATGTTCTCACTTACATGTGGAATCTAAAAAAGCTGAGCTCATAGAAATACAGTAGTGGTTGAAATGGGGGAAATGTTGGGAAATGTTGGTCAAAGGGTACAAACGTCCAGATATAAGATGATTAAGTTCTGAAGATCTAATGTGCAGCATGGTAACTCTAATTAACCGGTCTCTATTATATACTTGAAAGCTGTTAAAAGAGAAATCTTAGATGTAATCACCACACACACTAAAAGGCAGTTATGTGAGGGGATGGAGGTGTTAACTAACCTTAATGTGGTAATCATTTCATAATACATACATGTAGCAAATCCTCATGGTACACACCTTAAACTTTCATATGTCACATGTGAACATCCATATGTCAATAAAATCTCAACAAACTTGGGAAAAAGGCTATTATATGCTGAATTAGCAAAGGCTATTATAACCACGGTTCTTTCATCTATTACCATTATTAAATTTGTAAGTGTTCTACAATTTTAAAATGTTATTAGTATTGTTATCATTTCAATATTAGTTTATTAGAATGCTTTTACAATCTATTACCAAATTAATCAAAGATGTGTCTAAGCTTTTGGAAAAAAATCCATGTAGTTGCACATATTATAATATACTCTAAAATCCAAGTGATAATTTCTATATAAGAAATCTTTTTTCATTCAATTTTATTTTTGTTCCCAGGTTTTGCAAATCGTTTTTCAAAACCCAAAGGACCAAGGAAACCGCCGTCAACTTGGAATCTTTAACACAACTTTGGAATGCAGACTGCAAGTGAATCTGCAAATAAAACTACTAGAATACTGCTAGCTAAAATAAGTGATCAATACTCATAATGCCAACAATGAAGATATGGAATGTGTTAATAGTTTTTAAAAGAAAAGCAATATGCAAATAAGTGCCAGAAATTTTATATTTTCATCTCATTTACATTGGGTTGGAAAGTGCAAATAAGAGTTTGTCACTTGAGCTTATATATAGAGAATGCTGTATAAGAAAGTTTTAGAATGGACTTATTTTCCATTTTTGGAAGTTATTTTTATTTTACTTTTCTACATAAACAGAAACTCTAAAAGACTTGTAAGAATTGGATCTCAATTAAATGTCCGATACTGTCAGAAATGATTATAAATAGCGTTTAGAAAAATCTTACCTTGTGGTTTCAGTACAAAACTACTTCTTGTGACAATTACTATTCTCTGGGAGTTATTTTTGCTTAAATGGAGTATACATCTTTCTAAATGTGGGAAGCAAGAATAATATGAAAAATTATGTTTAAGGGAATAAAATATGTAATGCCAGTAATCAATCTTTTATTTGCATATACCAGATAACAAGAGTTCAATTATATTCCTAATGAGTTTTCGGTAAAATTATCCAATTGGTAAATCTAGAAGAATAATCAACAAAGTAGCTATTTTTGATAGCATTATTTTTATTTCAAAAATCCTATATAAACGTGTACAATTTATATTTACTAACCAAAGGTACTACTAGTTAAAATTTTTTTCTGTGAATGTGGATCTGTGTTAAGAAAGTTAATCTAATTTTATGTAACAAATAAATTAGCAGGTAATACTTAAGCATTCCGCTGAATCCCCCTCTTAAAGATTTCACTTAAAAAGTTTATAAACTCTCTAAAAATCAAATACTTAAAATAGCATTTGTTCTTCAACATTTTTCATTAGGAATCCCCATGAAGGCACACATCGGATGAAATATTACCTGTTTACTGTCGTGTAAGGTATACAACAGGTGCTCAATAAACTTCTACTTTTAAACTAACTTTAGTGTTCATTGACTTGAGTTCTTCAGGCACTAGAGGTATCAAACCACAGTGATTTTATCTGAATACTTTATTGTAATCCATTATTTCCGAATATCTTTATCAAAGAGGCAAAATCTTAAAGCGATGGTGAAATCGTAAATAAATTTCTGGCCAGAAGCCTTGGTGAGCAGGAGTGTTCTCTAGGAGGCACATTTCTCAAATTTTATGCACCCTTATACTTAAACGATTTCAAAAATCCTTAAATTTCAAAACACGCTTTTCCATTTAGAATTTTTTCCTAACTGTAGAGCGGGACTCGACCGCGAGCTGGGGCGGCGCTCACCAGACTCGCAGTTCTTGCACCTGCCTCGTCGCGCCTCTACTTGTAACCATAGCAATTGGTGGCGAGGAAGAGGTTCAAAAATGTCTTATTTGCAGCTCCGTCCTATTTTAAAGCAAAATCGCCCTCAGAACACATTACTAAGCGCCCCTTTCCTCCAAATCTCAACGCTTGTCTAAGGGTAAGAGGCCGGAGATTCTTTTACCTCATAAAGGTTATGGGAGGAATAGGAAATTTAAGAGTAACTATGGAGACCACCTCCTCCGTGTTAGACGACAAAGGGGCAAAAGGAGATGATAATAGGAACACGCCGACAGACTCCGAAAGCCATTAACATTGTTTCAGCCGTTAAGGCGGTTGGCGGCAACTCTCCGCCCAGCGGCAGTTGCGTCGCATCCCGAAGCGTGACTCGGCGCACGCTCTCTTTCCACTCCTCCGCTCGCAGAGCCGGAGACGCGGCTGGGACGCAGGGGAACTACCGCTCCCGTGAGGCTCTGCGCGGCCCGGGTGCTTTACAATAGAGCTCGCTCGGCTGGCCCTGCGGAGAAGCGCTGCGAAGTGTCGCTTCCGGCTTGTTCGGCTTTGGACGAAGAATGGCCGAAAAGTGGAGGGTGGGCGAAAGACTCCAATGCCCAGCGGGCCGTGCGCGGGCGGCGCCTGCGCGGTACGCGGACGGGGGGGCGGTCGGGCCATTTAAATGTGTGTTTGTGGGTGAAATGGCTGCGCAGGTCGGAGCGGTGCGCGTAGTACGGGCGGTGGCGGCGCAGGAGGAGCCGGACAAAGAGGGGAAGGAGAAACCCCATGTTGGGGTCTCGCCACGGGGAGTGAAGCGGCAGCGTCGAGCGAGCAGTGGGGCGTCTCAGGAGAAGCGGGGGCGGCCGAGCCAGGACCCCCCTCTCGCTCCCCCTCACCGGCGCCGTCGCAGCCGCCAACATCCCGGGCCGCTGCCGCCAACGACTGCCGCCCCAACTGTCCCAGGCCCTGTTGAGCCTCTGCTCCTGCCGCCTCCGCCGCCACCTTCGCTGGCACCCGCGGGGCCCGCTGTCGCTGCCCCGCTCCCCGCTCCGGGCACCTCGGCCCTCTTCACCTTCTCGCCGCTGACGGTGAGCGCGGCCGGGCCCAAGCATAAGGGCCACAAGGAGCGGCACAAGCACCATCACCACCGCGGCTCTGATGGTGATCCCAGCTCCTGCGTTTCGGGAGAGCTCAAGCACAAGGACAAGCAGGAAAACGGCGAGAGGACTGGAGGGGTGCCTCTAATCAAGGCCCCCAAGAGAGGTGAGAGCGAGCGAGCTGCCCCGAGCTGGGGCTCCATCTGGGTCTCTCTCTGCTGCGATATCCCGCCCCTTTAGCCCTGAAAGACGCCACCCCCTGCTTACCTCCTGCTGCTCTTCTCCCTTGAGCCCGCTGGGGTGGACCCTGGATTTCAAACCGTTGACACAGTCTGACCTACTTGGGGCTCCTCGTTTCGAGGCCGAGCTGTCAGTTAGTAACCCCCTTACCAGTCCCCCCTCCCCGAGCCTTTACCAACGTTTGTTTTCAAACTCGCCAGGGTTTCCGCGCCGCGCGGTCCTTGGCGTGGGATTAGTAGGTGGGGTATTAAAAACTGCCTGTCTAAAGTAAAGGTTTGTCGCTGAAATCCTTTTTTCCTGTTTTCCTTGATGGAAAGCTTTAATGTTCACTCTCTTCAGTCCCCAAATATTTACGAGTATGGTTTGGGGCTTTAGTGAGTTGAAATTTTTGCGGGAGATTAGCTCGACTCACTGGTTGCCTTAGCTTTTGCAAGGTGAGATGTCATAAATGCAGTTTGCCTTGGTGGTTTTTTTACTTGGAGGTATAAAAAAATCATTTTTAATCTTCATATTCGATCTTAATTTTCAGAAAGGAACTGGGAAGGTTTTCTCTCCTTGATCCTAGAATATTGGACAAACCGAGCCTCTGAAAAGTGGCAGTGTTCAGTAGTAGAGGCAAGCATTCCAGTTGCATTTTAATGTCTTGCACAGCAAATTGAGAGTTTATTTCCTGCAAGCCTCTCTAAAGTCAAGAATGTTTAACCGAGAAAGTGAAGGATTATCTAAGTGAGTGTGGGTTCCAAAGAAATTAGGTTGACCAAAATTGGTGTTTTCCTATTCCCTAGTTCCTATAGCATTTATTTACGTTCTCTTTAGCAGAAGAGTGTGTGTGGGGGGGATAAGAATTTTGATTATGCCATGTGTTTGTACTTTGTATATGATTTTATATAGTTTGTTAGTGTTACCTCTTCAAGAAGATTTTAAAATACTGTGTTAGTACTGGGGCAGTTATTACATGTTAGTGAACTACTCTTTAAATATAAAGTTTGGTTGAGTCTTGGATTTCTTCCACATATTTGCTCTTAACCTAGGGCTAATAAATTTTTTTGTGGTGCAATTTCCAGATATTGCAGTTCTTGCAAATTATTATGCGTTAAGTTTTATTGAATTGAATTAAATGTTTCTTCTTTTGGTGTATCCAAACCCAGCTTCCTCAGGAGTAGCACTTAATGCCAAACTGACATGTGTCAGTTTCCACCACCAGTATGCAGTGATCTTGCTTTCTTTTTATTTTTACCTATTGTTTCTCACCTTCTTTCGTGTGTGTGTGTGTGTGTTTGTGTGTTTTAACTTTACAGAACTAGAGGGACTCTTAGAGATCATCCAAGTCAAATTTGCCTTGTAAAAGAGAGAAAATTGAGGTCTAAAGTAGTGAAGAGACTTGTTTAACGTAATCACAATTAACAGTTAATAACAAGTACCCCCCCCAAAAAAAAAACTTAAAAAAAAAGGAATCGTTGGCACAATAGGGAGTAGAACCCAGATCTCCTGAATCCTGGTTCAGACTTCATCCCCAAGCTGCATCATGTTGCTTTCTCCTTTTGCTATTCATTTTCCCCACTTCTTTCCTTATCCTCTCACCGTGCCGTGGCATCAGAGTGGCAGTAGTCATTCCCATTAGGAAGTTTTGACCTAGCCTCCTTTTATGGGGGGTTAGTGGCAAATTAATGTATAATAATTCACACTATAACAATTTTCTCTGAAAATTGTAATGGCTGTATCTTAAAAAAACAAACAAAAACAAACCTTTAACCCAGTGCTGCCTGACAGAACTTTCTCCAGTGATGGAAATGTTTTCTATAATCACGTAGTCCAGTATGGTAGCGATTGGTTATATATGGCCCCTGAAATAAATATTGAATGCTTGAAATGTGGTTAGTGTTACTGAGAAACTGAATTTTTATTTACTTCTAAGTAATTTATAATAGTTTCCTTACGCTAGCAGCTACCGCATTGGGCAGTGTAGCTCCAAGAATTTGTAGTTTGCCAATATCTGAAGAAGGAAAGTGGGTTAAGATCAGGTCATTTAGGGAGTACCCTAATGTAATCTAGTGGTTAGGTTACGGCACTTTCACCAGCTGTTGCTGCTGTGGTCTGAGTTCAATCCCTGGTCTCGGAACTGAGATCCTGTATGCGTAGCCAAAAAAAAAAAAAAAAAAAAGGCCATTAGAAAATGTTTAAACATTTAAATTTATCTAAATACTGATATGTAATTGCCATTTAACATAATTAGTTTTAGGTATATAAAATAATGATACAGTATTTGTATATTGCAAAATGATCACCACAATAAGTCTGGCTTAAACATTTTGACTTTAGAATTGAGAGACTGTTGGATTACATATCCTGGAGGGTAGGGTCCCTGCCTGGCCAGACATATTGGGGAAAAACAAAATATATAGTAGCCTTCTAGATACATGACACACACTGACATTTTAAAATTCTGAGAATCTTACAGAAAAACTGGTTTAACCTTGTTTAATTCAGGTTTTGTACATGTTTTAATGGATACCTTTTGTTTTTTCACTGAGTCTTTATACTTGTTATAGTGGTAAACATGAAGCGTGCCACTGGAGTCAACCTGAGTTTAAATTGTGACTCTGCCCCTTCCTTTGTGACCAGGGACAAATTAATCTCCCTCCGTTTCAGTTTTTGTATCTGTAAAATGGGGTTTTGGAGTTCCCATTGTAGACCTGTGGAAAGGAATTTGACTAGTATCCATGAGGATGTGGCTTTGATCCCTGGCCTCACTCAGTGGGTTAAGGATCCGACCTTGCTGTGAGCTGTGGTGTAGGGCTGCAGATGTGGCTTATATCTGGCGTTATGGTGCCTGTGGTGTAGCTCTGATTCAGCTCATAGGCTGGAAAGTTCCATATGCTGCCGGTACGGCCCTAAAAAGCAAAACAAAACAAAAAAAACCCTAAAATAAAATGGGGTTTTGAAATTTCTTTTATAAGATTGTTATGTGGATTAAATGAGGCAATATGTGGAAAGCTCTTGAAGCAGTGTCTGTCAGTCATTAGTCACTGTGAAAACTGCTTTTTGTTTTATATCATGCTTGGTCCTTGAAACAACTATAAGGTTAAATAAGGAGAGTGGCTAGATTCTTGTTTACAGAACTATGTCTTCCCTTCCCTTATCTTCAGATTTTCAGAAACTATTTTAACTTTTTATTTTGAGATCATTATATATTCATAGGAAATTGCAGAACTGGTATAGGGAGGTCTTTACCCTTCACTAATTTCCTCCAGAGGTTACAACTTACATAACTATTGTATAATACCAGTACCAGAACATTACTCACAGTGGTGTGTGTATAGTTTCGTGTCACCTTTTTTTTTTTTCTTTTTTGGCTATGCCTGCAGCAATCGCAAGTTCCCAGGCCAAGGATCCAGTCTGTGCCACAGCAGCAACCTGGGCCACAGCAATGACAGTTTAGGATCCTTAACCTGCTGTGCAACCAGGGAACTTGTGCCATCCTAACACCCGTGGATTAGTTTAACTACCACTGCAATGAAGATAACTGTTTCATCACCACAAAGGATCCCCCTTGTGCTGTCCCTTCGTAGTCTTAGAACTTCCCATGTTTTCACCTTCCTCAGCCTCTAGAAACCATCAGTTTATTTTTCAACCCTATGATTTTGTCATTTTGAGAATGTTACATAAATGAAATAATACAGTATGTGATCTTTTGAGATCTTTTTTCACTCATTATGTCCTTGAAATCATTTCAAGTTGTGTGTCTCGATAGCTCACTCTTTTCCATTGCTGAGTAGTGTTCTGTGGTGTGGATATACCACAGTTCAACTAGTTACATTCTAAATAACATTTTGATTATTTCCAATTTGGCCATTATGGATAAACCTTCTATGAACATTCACATTCAGATTTTTGTGTGGATGTAAATTTTCATTTCTCAGTGAATACAGTTGCTGGGTCACGTGGTAGGTATATGTTTGGTTTTGTTTGTAGTTTTGGTTTTTGTTTCTGGAAGATAGCGCCAAACTCTTTTGGAATATCTGTACCATTTTACATTCCCACCAGCACTGTATAAGAGATCCACTTTATAAACATCCTTGCCAGTATCTGGCATTGTTACTATTTTTATTTTATCTGTTTTAATAGATGTATAATGGTACCTCATCATGGACTTAAGTTGCATTTCCCCCAATGGCTAGTGACATCTTTTCATGCTATCATTTGCTGACCATATATCCTCATCAGTAAAATGTCTTTATGTCTTTTGCCCATTTTCTAATTGTTTGGGTTTTCTTTACTATTAAGTTTCAAGAACTCTTTATATATTGCAGCTATATGTATATCCTTTATCAAATGGTTTGCAAATATTTTCTCTCACTCTTGTTTTTTCATCCTCTTAACAGGGTCTTTTACAGAGCAAACATTTTAAATTTTGTTGAGGTTCAATTTATTAATTTACTTCATGGATTATGCTTTTGGTGTCACGTGTAAGGACCTACATACAACCTAGGTCCTAAAGATTTTTTTTTGTTGGTGTCCCCAAAATTTTATAATTTTAACTTTTACATTTGAATCTCTGATTCATTTCAGTTAATTTTGTATAATGTGTGAGGTTTAGGTCAAGGTTTTTTTTTTTTTTTTTTGCCTGTGATATCCAATTGCTTCAGCACCTTTTGTTAAGAAGTCTAGTCTTTCTCCATTGAGTTACTTTTGTACTGTTGTCAAAAATCAGTTCTACTGCCTATTTTTATACAATTTATGATCTAAGAATGGTTTTTACATTAAAAAATTTCTTTTTATTATTTATAGATTTTTACATTTTAAATGGTTGGAGAAAAACCCATGACACAAAAGAATCATATGAAATTCAAGTTTTGTGTCCAGAAATAAAGTTTTAATGGGACACCACTCCATTCATTCAAATGTATTGTCTGTGGGAATTTTCATACTATAGCAGTATAGACAGTACTTGGGACAGACCACATGACCTGCAAAGCTTACTCTTTGGTTCTTTATAGAAGTTTGCTGACCCCTGAGATAGATCATTCAGCTAAGAGACGTGCACATCAGCCCAACAGTATTCAATGCAGATTCATGTTGAAGTTTATTGTAAATCTTGGGTTCTAGACGTTTGAAGTTGCTCATAAATAGTTGAAAGAAAAATTTAATCTGGGAGTTCCGTCATGGTGCAGCGGAAACAAATCTGACTAGGAACCATGAGGTTGCAGGTTCGATCCCTGGCCTTGCTCAGTGGGTTAAGGATCTGGTGTTGCCGTGAGCTGTGGTGTAGGTTGCGGATGCGGCTCGGATCTGGTGTTGCTGTGGCTGTGGTGTAGGCCTGCAGCAACAGCTCTGATTGGACCCCTAGCCTGGGAACCTCCATACGCCGTGGGTGCGGTCCTAAGAAGACCGAAGAAAAAAAAAGAAAGAAAAGAAAAATTTAATCTGTAAATGTTAAGGTAAACTTGCTTCTTGTGTAAAATGGGAAGTAAAGGATTTTTGAAGAGGTGAAGTGTCACACTTTAAATTTTCTCCTTAGTATATGAAAAGAACTGAATCTAGAATACAAGTTTTTTTTGATTCATGGGTCAGTTGGCTTTTCACTTTGTACAAAGCTCATTTGCATTGTTAATTAAGAGATATTAGGAGTTCACACTGTGGTGCAGTGGGTTAAGAATTGCCGGTCATACTGTGCCTTGTGTTGCTGTGGAAGTGTAGGTTCAATCCCTGTCCTGGTGCACTGGGTTAAAGGGTCTGGCCTTGTAAGCTGTGGCGTAGGTGGCAGCTGTGGCTCAGATTCAGTCCCTGGCCAGGGAATTTCCATTTGCTGCGGTTTGGCCGTTAAAAAAAAAAAAAATTGAAATATTTTGTTTCTTGTAAACAACAGGTTTGAGTCTTAATTAAATATTATAGATACTTTTGTCTTTTTTTTTTCTTTTTATGGTCACACCTGTGGCGTATGAAAGTTCTGGGTAGAGGTTGCAGCCGTGGCAACACCGGATCCAAGCCACATTTGCTACCTATGCGGCAGGTTGTGGCAACACTGGATCCTTAACCCACTGAGAGAGGCCAGGAATCCTCAAGGAGACTATGTCGGGTTCTTAACCTGCTGAGCCACAACGAGATTCCACCTTGTGTCTTTTGAGATCTTAATTTTTTTCTGTCCCTCTTACTGCTCATAAAAAGCCTAGAACAAACTTCCTCAAAAAAAAAAAAACCATCAAAATAAGTAATGCTTCTTTTTAGTTGTTCTTGGCTAATAAATTTAGGATTTCAGTAGTATTTTAATATTTTTTTAAAAAGGAAAAGAGAAAGTCAATCCCCATAGCCTCTTCTCTATTGTCATTAAATGACAGGATTGCTCTTATGTATTTTTGTGACGGCCATCCTTTCTCACATTTTTCTTTTTTTTTCGTTTTTGCTTTTTAGGGCTATACCTGAGGCATATGGAAATTCCCAGCCTAGGAGCTGAATCAGAGCTATAGCTGCGGACCTACACCACAGCTTACGGCGTTTCCGGATCCTTAATCCACTGAGCGAGGCCAGGGATCAAACCCTCAACCTCACGGTTCCTAGTTGGTTCATTTCCGCTTTACCAAGATAGGAACTCCTCACATTTTTCATCTTTGACTAACTGCCCAGCAGCTATCACAGGAAAAGTATACCTAAGTCACACAACTAATTGAACTTCTCTGTAATGTCAAAAAGCTATTTGCAGAAACTTCAATACAGAAACAGCTGATTGTTTTTGGTGATAGTGGGGAATTATTTGGGGATTATGCAGAGAGCTGAAATAAACAATCTCATTTATCAGAACACCTTCAGGCACTAGTAGTTTTTCTTACCCACTAGTATTTTTTCTTACCCGCCTAGAGAGGCTAAAAAGCTTTTAAGGACATTCTTGCATAACCTAAATAATGTTATTTTTTGTGATTATGCATTACTGTGTTGTGGGTACTCAATAAAATACTTGTTGAATATAGTGATGCTCCCTTTACTGGAGGTTCTTCCAAGCCACCTCAGGTCCATTAATTATAACTAGATAATTTTAGTTGATCATCTAAGGGGAGTGTTGCAGAGGAGTAGATAAGGCAGAAAGGAAGAGCATGTGGTGTAGTATATTGGAAGAGTTGTGGAGTCATACAGATAAGAGTTTGAATCTTGGTTGTCACCTACTATCTTTGAGACCTAATATAGGTAATATATCTTGTTTCAAGCTCTGTTTTCTTCTCTGTAGAAAGGATTTCTATATCTACTTCACTGGTTTGTTTGGGGATTAAAATGAGGTAACAAACATGATCCGTAGCAGACCCTTGGTGACTAATGGTTTTATTTCCTTTCAGAGATTTTTTTTCCCTCCTTTTATGTGATTTTCCTGTGGTATACCACATTGTACTCTAGGTTGATAATTTCCAGCTCTGGTTTTGATATGCCAGAGTTATTGCCAATTATTTCAAGGAATGTTATCAAATATTGTTATGAAAATGATAAAGATGGTGAGGGAGGACTCATTGTGTGTCAAATACTGTGATAAGGGCCTTCTATTCATTGTTTTGTTTAATTCTTAAAATGACTCTGTGAAATAGGTGCTAGTATTAATAGTATTTTAGATAGTAACAGAAGTTTAAGGAGATTTGTGAGCTTGCCCAGAGGCCTTAGCAGTAGAGTTGGGATATTAACCTAGGTCGGTCTAACTGTAAAGCATCTGCTCTTAAATAGGACACTTTACTGCCTCTACAATTCAACTGTTTTGGAGTAATAGTGCTAGTTAACATGTCTTGAGTATTTGTCATGTTATGAGACTATTCTAAATATATACTTTGTTTCATTTATTCTGTATACTGATTTTATGAGGGGGTACCGTTATTTCCCCTCATTTTACCAATGAGAAACAAGGTACAAAGAAATTAACTTGCAAAGGTATTACATATATACTGTGAAGTGGTAGGACAGGGATTCAGATCCAGCCAGTCATTTTTACTTATTTATTTACTTTTTTGTCTTCCTAGGGCCACACCCGAGGCATATGGAGGTTCCCAGGCTAAGGGTCTAATCGGAGCTGTAGCCTCCTGCCTACACCAGAGCCACAACAACTTGGGGATCTAAGTTGAGTCTGCGACCTACCCCACAACTCATGGCAATGCTAGGTTCTCAACCCACTGAACAAGGCCAGGGATCGAACCTGTGTCCTCATAGATGATAGTCAGATTCATTTCTGCTGAGCCGTGATGGGAACTCCGCCAATCACTTTTAAACACCATAATTAGAGGGTTGGCAGGAAAAGTATGACAGTGTTACAAACATACAATGATTTACTAAAATGATGGCCTTCAAAATCTGCAGTTTTTTGTTTTTTTTTTCCTTGGTTTTTATGTGGAGCTGGTAGAACTTTTTTAATAAGACCAAAGAGAATTTCCTTTCAAAAGTAAAACTTTACTGTTTATTCTTTATTATGGTTAATAAAATATAAAAATTATAGTTGCTTTGCTTATCCACCATAATTTTTAGGAATTGGGGCTATCATGTATTTTTTAGTCTGAGCTGAAATTCAAGCCTAATAATGGTATTATGAATTTTAAGTTTTGTAGTATGGAAAGGTAATTTTTTTTGCATTAATGAAGGATTCAGTAGTGATGTTAAATGGTACTATTTAATTGTTATTAATATTAATGGTATTAGCACGTATGAGGATTTTATTGATAATGTCATGTATTAATCTACAGTTACAATGACTTTTTTTTTTCCCTTAGTGCTGCACCTGCTGCATATGGAAGTTCCCAGGCTAGGGGTTGATTCGAAGCTGCAGCTGCTGGTCTACAGCACAGCCACAGCAATGCAGGATCCAAGCTGCATCTGTGACCTACACCACAACTCACAGCAACACTGGATTCTTAACCCACTGAGCGGGCTGTGACCAAACCCGCATTCTCATGGATACTATTCGGTTCGGTTCGTAACCTGCTGAGCCACAATGGGAATTCCCTTACAATGACTTTTTTTAAAAAGACAGCCCGCAGTTTGTCTGCCACATATTTGTATCTTTCTCTGTAGAATTACATACTTCTCTTTATATTCAATTTCATGTGTGATATGATATGTGAAAGCTCTCCTTATTAGGAGTCTAATCGGAGCTGTAGCCGCGGGCCTACACCGTAGCCACAGCAATGCAGGATCCGAGCTGCGTCTGCGACCTACACCACAGCGCACAGCAACGCCGGGTCGTTAACCCACTGAGCAAGGTCAGGCATCGAACCTGCAACCTCATGGTTACTAGTCAGATTCGTTAACCGCTGTGCCACGACGGGAACTTCCTCTTGGTTCTTTTTCTGTAAAAGAACTGATGTCAGTAAATACTAACTTTTGCACTGTAGCGAAATACTCAAAGTATTACTCCCTAAATATGTTCCCTGGAAAGCTAAAAGCACTCTATCAGAAATGGAGGTTGTGAGGACTTTACCATTGACTTTGAAAAAAAAAAGTGATACGTAATTGACATACGACATTGTGTGTGTTTAAGGTATAAAACATATTGATTTGTTACATTTATTGCAGAAACATTGATTTTATTTTTTACTTATTTATTTATTTGCTTTTTAGGGCTGTGTCTGCGGCATGTGGAGGTTCCCAGACTAGGGGTTGAATTGGAGCTACAGCTGCTGACCTAAACCACAGCTCATGGCAGTGCCGGATCCTTAACCACTGAGCAAGGCCAGGGATCGAACCTGTGTCCTCATGGATACTAGTCAGATTCGATGGGACTCCTAGAAATATTGACTTTTAAATAACATTTTTAATTCGAGGCAAGACAACCCTGGTATCATTCTCTTAAAGCACCGATGACTAATTTTACTTAATAACCTTTAACAATTTTGTAGATATATGCCATTGTTAATTAGTTGCCACCACAATAATTGGAAAATACATTTTCTTTATTCATGGAAATTCATTAGCTAGTATGATTCAGGTAGTCTCAAATATCCCTTTAAACAAAAGTTAGCTTTCTTTATCCCAGCCTTAGATAGGAATCAAAATTTGAAAAATAGGATTAGTGAGAAGTTTGAAATTTATTTCACATTTCAAACTTTTATGTTGAAATATGAAATTACAATCAATTTAAAGTCCTTTTCATATCCTTGTATGGTGGTTTTACTTGAAATAGATAAGCTGTGTTGGATCAATTGAATGGTTCTCACATAAATGAGTTTTGGAATAAAATCTGCAGAGACTTGGCCATGATAGAAGTACCATTTGTAAGCTGATAGTAATACAGAAAATGTGTTACAATCAAAGTAGCTCCTTCTTGGTATTAACTTCATTGGCAGATCTAGGTCACAATTTATCTTCTGCATATACCAGATACCTCCTCTGATGCTTAAAATAACAGGGTCTATTTAGAGGTATTTTTCTTTCTTTTCTTTTTTTCTCCTGCAAAATTGCCAAAACATTTAGCAGAGGGTAATTAGATGACTGTTTTAAAATCGGTTTAACCTTTATATTTAATTGCATTAACATTTAGTTGCTTGGGAGAATTGCCCAAATTACTGATTTGATATATGGGAAAAGTATTTAGATTAATTTTATTTGGTAAGAAATATAAATGGCTGTTACTAAGTATTGTAAGGAATTCTCAAAGATTTAGTTATATATAAAAGATCGCTTCTTCTCTTGCCACTTTAAAAAGTCTAATTACATTATATTTTGATATATGATCTCAGTTTAATCGTAAGTTATGCTTGCAAATGAAGAGTTTTCTTTTGTTTAAAAACAAATATTAATGAAAATCATTTGGTATCTGTACACTTTAAAGTCTTTGACTTGTACTTTTAAATATTTTCTTTAGAAGGTTTTACAGCTGTTATATCTGGTGATTTGGAGTGATTTTGTATTGAGTACTGTGATTTGCCATATACTTGCTTATTATACTAAGTAAATTCTTTACTGGAAAATTTATTGAACCTGTTCTTCCTAGATGTAGTAATAGAATTAATTGGAGTATCTGTCTTAACACTGAATTACTTAAATCATATCAGAAATACTACTTTTAGTATACTACTTTTAGGTGGATAAATTCTATGCGGTAAATACCACACCAAGCTTGAAGGTCAGTCAAGACTGTATACCTGATATTTAATTCTAAAGATTTCTTGCTAGAACTATTTTTCAACTAGTAAATAAAGGTGCCATTCTATTTTGAATTTAGGAATATGTGATAATCCTTTAAAAATTGAAAAAATATTTAAAATTATAAAACTAATATATGTTTATTTTAGAAATTAGAAAATACAAATAAGCAATAAAGAAGAAAGTTAGGCATTTATAATCCTGCCAGCTTAGATAACGATTATTAATACTTTGTGTATATTTTTCCAAATATTTCTCTGTGTTATGTGTGTGTGTGTGAGTGTGTGTGTATAATGGATATAGGTCAGCCATACTTTTTTTTTCTCTTTTAGGTCCTTTGATTCTCTCTGAATATTTTTCCCTTGAAAACATACTTGGGTTGTGTTATTATTTAGGACTCAGCCTAAACGTCACCTCCCAAAGCCCCAGCATCTAGAGTAGCCTACTGATTCTCTTTGTGGTCCAACTAGATTTTAAGGTCCAAGAGAGCAGGGATTGTGTCTGTCTTGGTCAACACTGTATCTCTATGCTCAGAAGTGTCCCTGGCATGTAGTAGGTACTTAATAAATGTTTGAGTGAATGAATATTTAATATTATAAAAGAGATCAGATTATACACGTGTTAGCTGCTCTGAAAAGGTAAGATATATATCTTTGACTTTAGATTGCTTATAGTCTAGAGGAAAGGTGGAAAATTAAATATGCAACAGCACAGAATGTGGTAAGTGCTGTAACAGGGGAAGTACTGGGGAGATACAGTGTTAAGGAAGCACATAATAGGAGTAGCTGTTCAAATTGGGTGGGAAGAGTTGTTAGAGAAGGCTTTCCGGAAGCGTGACACTTAAACGTTTATAACCTTGTAGTTTGTCAGTTCTTTTCCGTCTATAATACAATTTATAACGGTCGTATATAGCATTTTGTCAGTATGTAAGTACCAGAGTTTAATCAATATCCTGTTAGTCATTTAGGGGATTCCCTAAATAACACTGTCGTGGATGTCTTTATCTTTTCTTATTTTCTTGGGTAGTATTATTCTTGGGTGTAGAATTTATGGGCCTAAGAATTATAAATATTTTCAAGACTTTCTGGTACATATTCAGTTTGGGGGGGAGTACCAAATTGCCTTTCATGAAGGTTGTACAGGTTTATATTTCTAGCAACAGTATATAAGAATGCTAGCCCTCCTCCAAAAAAATCTTGCCAGTTTTGTAGGCAAAATGATGTCTTACAGCTTAATTTGTCTTTGTTTGATTTGGCTATATGTATCATGGTAGTTTGTAGAAAAACAGCAAAATAGGATGAGCTTCAGTTTAGATTTTACAGTGGTTTCTCAACAGGTATTCCATATAGTATAATACATGTGAAATTATTGGAAAAAATAAAAACTTATTTTGGTTTTGATTGTAAGTCATGTTTAGTTATATGCTTACCTTTGCATTACCTACTTTTTAGCATAATCTTCAACCTAGAATATTTTTGCGTTTTAAGATCTTTGTCTCATTCGTCTTACAAACATGTAAATTATAATAGCAAAATCATAGAAATTGAGAATAGACTGTTTAATTTGAGATCGAGTACCTTGAGAATCTTGTATATTGACACTAGGCCTAGCAACTAACTTCTTTTTAATTATTGTGGCCAGAAACACCAGATGAAAATGGTAAAACCCAGAGAGCCGATGATTTTGTCTTGAAGAAAATAAAGAAGAAAAAGAAAAAGAAACACCGAGAAGATATGCGAGGAAGACGCCTTAAAATGTACAATAAGGAAGTACAAACCGTCTGTGCTGGCCTGACCCGCATCAGTAAGGAAACCCAAGGACAAATAAATAGCACTTCAGGAGTTAATAAGGAGTCCTTTAGGTATCTGAAAGATGAACAACTGTGTCGATTAAATTTGGGCATGCAAGAATATCGGGTACCCCAGGGAGTACAAACACCTTTTATGACTCACCAGGAACATTCTATTCGTAGAAATTTCTTAAAAACAGGTACTAAATTTAGCAACTTTATCCATGAGGAACACCAGTCCAATGGTGGTGCCCTTGTCCTTCATGCTTACATGGATGAACTCTCATTTTTGTCTCCAATGGAGATGGAGAGATTTTCTGAGGAATTTCTTGCTTTGACATTCAGTGAAAATGAGAAAAATGCTGCTTACTATGCTTTAGCAATAGTGCATGGAGCGGCCGCTTATCTCCCAGACTTCTTGGACTACTTTGCTTTTAATTTCCCCAACACTCCAGTGAAAATGGAAATTCTGGGCAAGAAAGATATCGAAACAACCACCATTTCAAATTTTCACACTCAGGTAAGGTAAAATGATTGTTAAATTATTTAGTAAATACAGCTTATGGTATTTACAAAAGTATTAACCTCATTCTGTTGCGTAGCACATACCAGTACACTTCTTAAAAAATGTATTTTATTGAAATTTAGTTGATTACATACCAGTGTATTTTGATTACATATATTTAATAAAAATTCATGGTGGTAAAGGTGGTTCAAATTGTTTATACTTTTTAATTGAAAAATCTTAATTGCTGAAATTCTTTGGGATGTGGTTTGTTAGATGCTTTGTCTAAGAAATGCTTTATACATGTTTTACATCAGTTTTTGAGGAACATGTTTTCGTGGAAAGCCAGCTTGAAAACCAGTCCAGTTTTTCACAAATTGGGTAGTGTTGGTATGGAAGATGTGATTCAGTAGCCTCAAGGTGACTTTGCTTAAGACTTACCTTTTATGTCATAGTAGAACACGTGAGGGCATTGGCTTGTTTGTCAGGTTTTTGCTGTTTTTGTTTTTCTTCTTTCAGTAACTTGTTGGCAGTCTGTCCCAGAACCATACCGCATTTATGTGACTTGGAAGTGTCACTAGGAAGACCGCCATAGCCTCTGCTCCTTCTGCCTATGCACTGTTGTAGGTGAAGACGTTTTCTGAAGCCTTGCTTGGGCAGCTAGGCTTAAGTCAGCAGGGAAATCTTTCCTTCCTAACTAGTGGTTTTTAACCAATCATTTTTTTCATTGAGGTTATTTTAGGGCATAAAAAGAAGTTGGTATCGTGTCCTAGTTTTTTTCTTGCTTGCTTTTCTCAAGGATTATGAACACGAATGGTCAGCTATAAGTTTTGTAGTATAAATTCTACAGAGGTTTAGTGGAAAATATTTCACTTTTTAGAGATTTATGATTATATAACCTGTTTCTTCAGGTTATCTAATATCCTTAATTTGCTGCCATTCTTTTCATTAAGATTTTTTTTTAAGTAAATAGACCGTTCCATAAAAAGACTCTCAGCCACCTGCATTATAGTGGTTTCAAGCCACTTAGATTTATATGAAACCTTTTCTAACTTGAATCTTTTTAGTAATTCTTACCATCCTTGCCTCCAGTGAGGGGAGTATCCAGTTTAGATTTATAAGCTTCAGAATTTCTCTAATTGAAGTTCTCTCTGCAGTAGAGAGAGCAGGAGCAGCCAATCTGGAGAGGTCGCAAGATGGGGCTGCCCAAGACGTTGGAACACGATGTGCAATAAAGGGCTTCGTCTTGGATTTTGGCCTTGTTACCACAATCAGGTACCGAAGTGCTGACTTTTGTAGTAGATTTTGTTTTTTCTTTTTCTTTTTCTTTTTTTTTTTTTTAAGGAGTTTTGCCCTTTGAAGGTTAAGGAATCCTATTTTTATAAATATGGCAAGAGGGACTGAAAACAGTTCTCTCAGTATAGTCCGTAATCGTTAAGTCCCTGTTTAACAAAGAAAGATATTGCTGAGAGCAGAATTAATGTGCTCTGTCACTTTTTTAGTTTAGGAAAATGCAGCAAATTTTCTCTTCTGATTGATGGTCCAGCAAGCATATCTGAGAAGTAAGCCAGACACTTGGGGGAAAAAAGTCTCGGTTTTGCAATGGTGACTTTTTAGCTTTCATATTAATCTCTAGTAGATCAAGCTGATATGTCAATAGACAGTACCCAGTCTAAATAGTTAATAAGAGAAAATATTTCTAAATATTCCCTGCTGATTTTTGTCCTCCAATTAATTTTTTTAATGGAGCTGAAATTTAAATGACTGTACCAACAACTTACCTTGAGATTTCCTTTGAGATTTATAGAATACCGCACTTTAAGAACATAACAGGTTATTAAGTTAGATATCATTAATCGCTTCAACCACCTTAAGAACATTGAGAACTATTGAGTAAGTCTTGTGCTCCTGGTAATCCTGGAACTTAACTTTATTTATGAATTTTCAGTTATTGGATAGACCTGTGGGGTGGGCATGGGAGTCTGAAGTAGCCCATGAAACTATAAATTTGCGGCTATAAAATCTTTGGCACATGTTGGGATGGAAGCTAACATAGTAACTCAGAATTGTTTAGCACCTCATGGTTTATTGAAATGCTTTCACATTCATATCTTACTGTTTGAAATAATCTGTGAGATAGGTAAGCAGTTTTATCTGTTTTCCATTGAAGAAACTGAGGTTTGGAGATACTTGTTACGCAGTTGTGTCGCTAGTAAGTAGAAGTAGTCAGTGTGCAGACTTAAGCCACCTGAACAGTCGGCGCATTGTTTTACCGTATTCCTTCTTTCTTTTAACCATTGGAAGAGAGACTAGTGTTTTTATTTGTCTAAAACATTGCAGTCAGTGAAATTAAAATATCTCAGTTTAACTATATTCAGAAAGCTCTAATATTTTTCACAGATAGCTTTAGATTGTTGGGAATTAAGTGAATACCTTAGGACTTCTGTGTTTGTAAAGTCTTAGGAAGTTCTGTTAAGTCTATTAAAAAAGTGAAGTAAAATTTTTATTACCTTTAGAGACACAGTTAAAGTTATTTATAGTTTCAGTATATAGCGCTGATAATTATTCATGACTGTATTTCAAGGTTATTCAGCAAACATTTATTGAGAAACTGCCGTGTACTGTACATTTTGTTTTTTTAAAAGAGCTAATTGGAGTTCCTGTCTTGGTGCAGTGGAAACAAATCCGACTAGGGACCATGAGGTTTGCAGGTTTGATCCCTGGTCTCAGTCAGTGGTTAAGGATCCCGCGTTGCTGTGAGCTGTGGTATAGGTCACAGACTGGGCTCGGATCCTGCATTGCTGTGACCGTGGCATAGACCAGCAGCAGTAGCTCCGATTAGACCCC
This sequence comes from Catagonus wagneri, assembly GCA_004024745.2. Lineage (NCBI taxonomy): Eukaryota > Metazoa > Chordata > Mammalia > Artiodactyla > Tayassuidae > Catagonus > Catagonus wagneri. The sequence continues at coordinate 1,219,686 of PVHT020004943.1, forward strand.
TAGCCTGGGAACCTCCATATGCTGCGGGTGCAGCCCTAAAAAGAAAAGAAAAAAAAAGGGACTAGTTGATGAGCTCAATATAGTGGAAGAGATGAATAAACCAGCAATTATAATACAGTTTGGTAAGTAGTAGAATAAAGGCGTGTGTAGGGAAAACCCTATGATAGCGGGAGCACAGTTGGTAGTGTTGCCTAACTCGGACCTGAAGTGATTGGAAAAGGCATTTTCAGCCTGTGATGCTTGAGTAGGGTCTTGGAAGATTAGTACTTAGTGTAATAAGGGCATTTTAAGCAAAAGGAATAATATCCTATGCAAATACACAGATGCATTAGAGAATGTGGCACTTTTAGGGAGCTGCAGATAGCTTGACATGGCAGAAATACATGCCAGCTGTTAAAGGGTGGTGGGAATTAATACCAGCGAGACAGACACAATCAAAATTGTTGAGGTTTGTATGATTTGCATGAAAGAAGTTATTACTATTTCCCAAAGGTAATGGGGACCTGTTGGTTAATTTTAATAGGGGAGTGCTGTCGAGTTATGTTTACGAAGATTACATAGTGGTTTGAAGGAGGGAATTGAGGCGGAAAATGAGATTGGAAGCAAGAAGACTGGTTAGGTTGCTGTAGTAACCAGGTCAAAAATGAGCCATGTCCAAACTGAAACTAGAGAGGAGGGAATGCAATTTGAGAAATAATTAGAAGACAGGATTAATTGCTGTTGGTGAGGGAAAAGGATAGTCTTAAAATCTGCTTTGGACAAATAGGTGGATAGTGGTGCTGGTCACAGAATCCATACAGAGTTGAGAAAGTTGGTTTCTAAGGGTGTAAGCTGTTGAGTTCAGTTTGAGATATTTAATGTGAAGGTGCTTGTGCGAACTAACAGTTGGAAATGTCTATTAGGCAGTTGAATATCTGGATCTAAAACTGGGAGACATATTTAAGCCTGAGATACAGAAATTGGACCATTAGCATATAGATAATCCAGGGACAGAATTAGAAATGGAAGAGAGATGAAGCTAAGAATGGAATTCGGTGATGCACTTGCCTGTATGAGGAACATGGGAAGAGTTCAGAAAGAAAGAGATAAAAGGAAGGTTACAGTACGGGTTTTAAAGGCTTTAAGAAAGATAGGGTGCTTAGATATCACATCCTTATTAGGGGTCAAGTAAAAAAAGGACTGAGAAGTGTTAGGTTACTTCGTTAGGAATGTAATCGGCAACATCAAGACCAGTGCTTTGCAAACCATGGCCATCTAAATATTGTAAATTGCTTTTTTTTTTTGAAGAAGCTTGCTGCTTCCTCTGTGAATAAATTTGGCAGCACCAAGGAGCTTGCTAGACATGCAGACTCTGAGACCCTTCCCAGATCTTCTGAATCAGAATCTTCATTTTAACGAGGCCCTCAGGCCATCGATATGCACATTAAGGTTTGAGTAGTACTGCTTTAGAACTCCTGCTCTAGCTGGAGGAAGTAAAATGTAGCTTTGTTTTGTGCAAGGATTATAGCTTCTGTTACTTTTATAGTTTTAAAGTTATTGTAGTAACAAAGCTAGGATGTACATATCAGTGGTTTTTTTTTCTTTTAATATTCTATAAAACTCAAATGCTTTAACACCAGAACAGGTGAGTTCTTGATAAATATAAATTGAAGCACCAAGCTGATCCTCAAGTTTTATTACCTCTCAGTAGTTGCTGCGTGATAACTTTATAGAGTTTCTAATCTAAAGGACTACATATTAAGTATTTACACAGCATGGAATATTTATAATTCTGTAGGATTATTAGGTCTAATTAAGTTTTAAGTAGTCATTGGCTACATAACAGTTTTGACTAAAAATAAGTTTGTAGAATCTTTTGGTCAGTTAATGGAGAAAAATTAATGGTCTTTTAGGAATGTATTTCTCCCTTAAAAATAAAGGAATACACTGAGGGTTTGGGACGCAAATGCTATCAAATGGACTTGTAATGATTTTTGTACACCTATAATTGAAATAAAATTCATTAAGCAAAAAAAAAAAAGGAATAGATATAATTTTTAAATACAAATTATGATTTTTTCCTTAGGTGTTATATCTTGTAATTACTTTAAAAATGGTTTGCAACTTTGAGGTCTAATAGTTGTGTAATAAATATGCAGTCCTTGGCTTTCCTCCTTATAAAAATCCTGTGGCAGCTGATAAACTGATTAAAAGTTCAAATATTGTTCTAGTCATTTTATGAACTAAAAGGATTTTAGAGAAAGTGGGGACCATTTCCAAGCTTTTGTTTTATAGATGAGAAAGGTCACTTTTTTTTCCTTTTTATGGCCGCATCTGAGCATATGGAAGTTCTTGTGCTACAGGCTGAATTGGAGCTGCAACTGCTGACCTGCGCCACAGCAACACCAGATCTGAGCTGCATCTGTGACCTACGCTGCAGCTTGTAAGAATGCTGTAGCAGTGCTGGGTCCTTAACCCACAGAGCAAGGCCAGGGATTGAACCTGCATCGTCACGGTTACTAATAGGGTTCCTGACCTGCTGAGCTACAGCAAGAACTCCAAGGAAGGTCACATTTTGGTTTACTTTCCCCAGGGTTGAATGGTGACAGGTCTTCAAAGAGGAATTTTTTCCTCTGTCTCTGTATGGTATTTAATCCTGTAGTTGAGGGTTGAGCAGATTTTAATGTGCATATGAAATGCAGATTTTGATTTTGTAGCCCCTGGATTGGGGCTTTCAAGTCTATATTGCTAACAAGCTCCCAGATGACATTTATGTTATGGTCCAAGAATCAGCAAGGCTATAGGTCTTTGATTTTGTACTTGAATGTCAAAATGAAAGCAACACAAAAAAATACTAAAATATATGTGAAGTGGGGAGTTGTTTTAAATATCACCATCTGGGACTGTTTTCACTTTATAACATCTAAGCAATTGAAGGGTATAATGAAGATGGAAGGGTATGTGGTGGGGGAGAGAGGGGATTGATTTTTAAAATATGTCTACCATCATAGGATTTTGTTCTCTTTATCTGGCAAAGGTGTGCTTTTGTTTTTGGTTGTTTTCCTTTCTTTTTGCTGCACTTGCAGCATATGGAAGTTCCCAGGCCAGAGATGGAATCTGAGCCGCAGCTGTAACCTACGCCTAAGCTATTGCAAACGCTAGATCTTTAACCCACTGTGCTTGGCCAGGGATCGAACTACACAGCCACAGAGACAGTGCCAGATCCTTAACCTGCTGCACCACAGCGGGAACTCCCAAATGTACGTATTTTAAGTTATGCTTTAAAAAAAAAATTATTGGAGTTCCCGTCGTGGCTCAGTGGTTAGCGAATCCGACTAAGAACCATGAGGTTGCGGGTTCGATCCCTGGCCTTGCTCAGTGGGTTAAGGATCCGGCGTTGCCGGGAGCTGTGGTGTAGGTTGCAGAAGCGGCTCAGATCCCGTGTTGCTGTGGCTGTGGCGAAGGCGGGCGGCTACAGCTCCTGTTAGACCCCTAGCCTGGGAACCTCCCTATGCCGTGGGTTTGGCCCTAGATAAGGCAAAAAAGACAAAAAAAAAATTCTCCATACATAAAATATTGAAATGTTTTACTGAGGATCTTAGCTCTTTAGGTGGTAGTAGAAGTTCTCACAACTGTTAATTTTACTGCTATAAAATGGTAATGTCTACTGTTTTGAGAGAAAATTATCAGATGTCATTGTGTGTTGTGGCAAGGCTTAAGATGGGCTTATTGGGTGTTCCCCACCTTTGATTTAATTAACATTTTATAGTGAAATGGTAGTACTAATTAAGAGTGGAACTCATAAAGTGCTTTGTAGCTGGTAAATAGCGGAGAAACTTGTAAGGAACCACACATCAGTGTGTTACATAAAAGGAGAAAAAAATATTTTAGGTACCTGATTTTATAAAACAGCATAAAAATGGTAGGTTTGGTTCTTTTTTTTTTCGCATTCTAAGTACAGCTTATAATAAACTCATTTGACTCACTGCTTTTTCACTGTATGTTTTAAAGTGGGAATGTCTTTCTATTCATAGGTCAGAAGATTAGGAAGATTGCTGGCTAGCTTTTTCCTTTCTGTTTTTTAAACGGTTAGCTCAAATGGACTTCTTTCTGAAATATGAGTTCTGTGGAATAGTTTCTACCCCATCTCCCCACCTGCCCCTCCTGCCTCAGGGTTTTTTTGTTTGTTTGTTTGTTTGTTTTCATATTGTGTATTTCTGGCTTGGTGTTCTAAGTTTTTCTATTTTAAAAAATGTATTTTTCTAGAGCAGGTTTTGATTCACAGTAAAATTGAGAGGAAGGTATAGCAATTTCTCATATATTCCTTGCCCCCATCCTTGCATGCTCCCCACGTTATCAATATCCCCTGCCAGAGTGGTATGCATTTATTACAATTGTGAACACACTGACATACCACAATCACCCAGAATTCATAGTTTACATTACAGTGCACTCTTGGGATTGTACAGTCTGTGGGTCTGGACTAATGTTTAATGAACGTACAGAGTATTTTCCCTGCCCTAAAAATCCTCTGTGCTCTGCCTAATTCTTCCCTTTTTTCTCCTCCCAGTGCCTGGCAACTACTGATCTTTTTGGTGTCTCCATAGTTTTAACTTTAAAAAGAATATCCTATAGTTGGACTAATATAATATGTAGCCTTTTCAGATTGGCTTCTTCCACTTGGTAATATACACTTAAAGTTCCTTCACCTCTTTTCATAGCTTGATAGCTTATTATTTTTTTTAAATGCTGAATAATATCTCATTGTCTGGATGTACCACAGTTTATTTATCCATTCACTTTACTAAAGGAGATGTTCGTTGCTTCCAAGTTTTGGCAATTATGAATAAAGATATTATCTTCTAAGTTTTTAATCAAATATTGTTTAAACTTTTATAGACATAAATATATTACATTTAAAAATTTAATTCATGCATAGCTACTATTTTTTTATAGGTATTATCCCTCTATGTACAAACTATTTTATAATCTCACCCTCCCCCTTTGCCTTCTGATTTTACTAAAGGCTGAGTTTTCCCTGTTTGGCATTGTTTCCTGATTCCACTGCAATCTTACTTTTTTCTGTTCTTTGGTCTCTACTTACCTCCTCCTCCCAGTCGTCCTTATTTCTTCCTTCACTGTGCCCTCCACAATACACTAGGCGAGGTGGTAGAACTCGATTTGTTCTTTGCTTTCGAATGTCATTTCCAGGCCAGAGTTTCTCAAACGTGCCAGATCCTAAGAATAACCTTGGTTTGCTAGTTCCAGGGACATAATTAGAATGTCACGTTCCACTCCTGGAAATTCTGATTTCATTAGGTCTGAAGTGAGGCCTGAGATAAATACTCCAGGTAATTCGGTACCCATGATGAGGCAAGTTGAAGAAACACTGTTTTAAACTATATGCCATCTACCAATACTCAGATTCCCATCATTTGACCAGTAGGTGCAGTCCTCTTAAAATTTCATAGAATCATAAAGGGCTTTTGAAGAATCTTGTCTAATGTCTACCTGGTGTAAATGTTTTAGAAAATCAATTTTGGATTGATAATTTTTCAGGGTTTGTCTCTTCATAAGGTTTTAAAAGGCCTCCAGTGGGCCCACAACATTGTGTAAGAAACTTTTCTTTAGTCAGCTTGCTTGCCTTCATGTGACTATTCAGGCTTTTTATCTTTTCTGCATTCCCTCTTGTTACAATAGAGAAGCTATCCCATCTCCTCAGAATTAATCCTACGTTTGTGTTCTGGATTCCATCCCTCATTCTGCTTAGAGTTTTTAAAAAATTGTTAGAAAATATGCATAACATGATTTACTGTTTAACTAGTTTAAGTTGTATATAATTCATTGGCATTAAGTACTTTCAGTGTTGTGCCGCTGTCACCACTATCCATTTCTAGAATTTTTTTCATTATCCTAAACTGAAACTGTACCCATTTGCTTAGGATCTTTACCCATCCCCGTACCATCTTTCCTCCTTCCATTCCCATATAAAGAAAAGCACACGTTATTTTAAATGAATTTTTTTCTTCATTTTTATTAAAATAATTTTTTTTCCTTTCCAGAAGTAAATCTTTATTCTGAATTTGAGGTTTATCTTTTCCATGTATCTTCTAATATTTTGCTATGCATGTATGGATATGTAAACAATATATGTAACTATTTTGTGTGATTTAACACTTTACAAGTAGTGTACTGCATGTATCATTCTGCAGATTGCTTTGGTTCAACATTGCTTTTGAGAATTATGTTGATACATGTAATGTAATTCTAGTTCATTTATTTAAATCGCTGTTATTTTGTTGTGTGACTACATCACTATTTTTTTATTCTGTTTTTGGATATTTAGTATCTTTACAGTTTTGTAATTTTACTGTGTTTCAGTAAGAATATATTTGGAGGTCTATCCTAGGATATATATCATGTATCTCATGTATCTTGTACGTGTATATCCTGGGATTTCTGTTTGCCTTTTACTCGAGTCTCTTCTGGGATCCTGTGACTATTCTGCCTCAGTTGCATGACTCAAATGAAATCGCACATGTCTGAAAAGTCTTCTCTACCATTACATTTGACTGATAGTTCAGATAGGTGTGGAATTCTAGGTTGCAGGTCATTTTTCTGCAGATTTATAAAGATACTACTCCACTGTCTTTATTTATGCTTCTAGTGTTGCTACTGAGAAATCCATCAAGATGGCATGTTTTTCCTTTCTGGAAGCTTTCAAAACCTCTTTCTTGCAAAATTTCAGAACACTGAGAATAAGACTTTAGATGGGTCTTTTCTTGATTTTTAATTTATGAAATATTTCAGACATAAAGAGGTATAAAGAACAATAAGAATTCCCTTTGTAGTTCAGTGGGTTAAGGGCCTGACGTTTGTGAGGATACAGGTTTGATCCCTGGCCTTGCTTGGTGGGTTGGGGATCCAGTGTTACCATAAGTTACAGCATAGGTCACAGATGTGGCTTGGATCCGGTGTTGCCATGGCTGGGCCATGGACCCCAGCTGTGACTCTAATTCAACTCCTGGTCTGGGAACTTCCATGTGGTGAGGGTGGCTGAAAAGAGAAAAAAAAAGTTAATGAAGACCTGTGTTCTTACCATCTGGCCCAAGGCACGAAACATCATCAGTATAGTTGAAGGCCATCCCCAACCCCTGTGATTTTTCTCAGATCTCTTTGGGGTGAGTCTTTTATTTTTATTCACTCTCTTGAACATTTAGGTTTTTCTTTTGCCTTTTTTTTTTTTTTTAGGGCCTCACCCGTGGTATGTGGAGGTTCCCAGGCTAGGGGTCTAAACGGAGCTACAGCTGCTGGCCTACGCTATAGCAACGCCAGATCCGAGCTGCGTCTGTAACCTACAGCACAGCTCATGGCAACGCTGGATCGTTAACCCACTGAGCAATGCCAGGGATCAAACCCGCAACCTCATGATTCCTATTCGGATTCGTTAACTGCTGCGCCACGACGGGAGCTCCTAATGTTTAGGGTTTTTTCAATGTGGGAATGCATATCCTTCTGTTAGGGTAGATTTTCTTGTATCAATTATTAGTACATTTGTTTATCTCTCTTTTCTTTTTTTCTGAGGCTTTTATAAATTGGATGTTAGACCTTCTGATTGAATCTCTATTTTTTTTTTAATCTTTCCTTTTACTTTTCTTTGTCTTCTTATTCTTCTTTCTGGAGATATTTAATTATCTTCTTTTTCTCCTGTTGATCTGTTTTATCTGCAATATTTTGAATTTAAGAGTTCTTTTTTTTTAAATAAACTTTTTATTTTGATTTCATGGGTGCAGTATCTTTCAGATGATATTATACGTTTTGAATTTTTCTTTTATTCCCTGGATTGTCCCTGTTTCATCAATTTCCTTTTTGTTTAAATCTTCTGTTTATGTGAGATATTTTCTTCAAACGTCTGGTGATCTGTTTATATTTAAATGAGTTAGTAAAAAACTGTCCAGAAAGTCTGTGAACACGTAAGTGGGACTTATTCTTTGATGACTGGGTAGAGGATCTGGCCATATCATTTTAAGAAAAGCTCCAGATATCAGCATTTAGAGATCTTTTCTTTGGGGCTTTTAGTTTTTATAGCTAAGAATCTACCTCATTTTTGCCAGGGACGTAGAGTGGCTTATATATACCCCTGTCTGCCAGAAGTCTTGGAGCTGAAGTATGAAAGTAAGTAGGTGATTTCATTATTAGATACATGGACTTTTAATTCTCTCTTCCCTCTTTCAGTATCCTGGGTCTCTTCCATACTTGTGCCTGGTATCTTTGTTTGTGTAGTCTCTTTGGTTCACTTTCTTCATAAAATAGAGTTAAGAAAGAGTATAGGATGGAGCGATGTAGGTGAATGGAGGGATCTGACTCTTTAAATACATTTTACCCATCTCCTTTGTTTTTTTTAGTTCTATGCTTTGTTCCCCACATTCTGTGATACTTAGCCTTTCCATGATTTTGTAGCACAAACCTGCTTTTTGGGTATCTTCTGTACAGGTACTCAGTATCCAGAGTTTGCAAACTGCTAATTCCTCTATACATTTTTTACCTTTTAAAAATGTTTTGATAGTTAATATCTATCATTTTTATTTCTGCTTTCTTTGAGCTTCTGGAATTTATAGCCTTTCTATTTTACTCTCCCTTGAGTGGGGTTTTGATAGGGAATAAAAATAAATCATGTGTTCAGCCTGCCTTGTTTAACACTTGTCTTTTTTTGTTTTGTTTTTGGCCGCATCTGTGGCATGCAGAAGTTCCTGGGCCAGAGATTGGCCCCCCACCCCCACCTGGTGCCATAGCAGTGACAACACTGGGTCCTTAACCCATTGAGGCATGAGGGAACTCCTAACTAGCAGTCTTTACCAAACTCTTGACATTAGCATTAAAACACAACACAAAGGAAGACATAAATGGAAAGATACGATATGTTCTTGCATTAAGAAGAACCAGAATCAGAATGACAATTTCCCCTAATTGTAATTTGAGCATAATTGTAAATTGTAAATTGAGCATAATCCCAATAAAAATACTACCAACAGTTTTTTTTTTTTTCTGGGACAGTCACCTGATTTGGAAGTTCATATGAAAAAAATAAACACGAGAACATTCAGGAAAACTTGGAAAAAGAAAAGCTATAATGGAGGAGTGCCCTATCAGATATCAATACAGTCTAAAGATTTAATTATTAAATAATTGTATACTAGTTTATGAACATTGTTCACTGAAACAGAAAAGTAAGTCCAGAAATAGATCCCAAAACATATTAGGTATTTGATATGTAAAAATCATAGCATCTCAAATCATTGGTGGCAGAGAGAAAGGCACTATTGGGACATTAGGGTATCTAGAATTTAAGTGTACATAGCACTGTATACCATGATAAACTCCAAATGAGATCAGAGACTTAAATGTAGAAAATGGGGACATAAACACAAGAAAACATGGAAGAATTCTTAACTTTGGAGTGGCAAATGTCTAATTATGACTAAAACCAAAGCAAAAATCACTGTAAACAAAGTCAGAAGACAAATCTGTAACACTGACAAGATTAACCTTCCTAAACTGTCTGTAGAAATAGATAAGAGAAATAGTAGCAACACAGTGTAAAAATAAGCAAACATGATAAATAGTTCACAGAAAAATACAAATGGCCCTTTAGTCCTCTTATCTGAAAAGATACACAACTTTATTCCTAAGAAAAAGAAATTAAAAATACTGATATGCTAGTTTTAACTTAACAATTAGTAAAAAAAATCCAGGAGTTCCCGTCGTGGCTCAGTGGTTAACAAATCGGACTAGGAACCATGAGGTTGCGGGTTCGATCCCTGGCCTTGCTCACTGGGTTAAGGATCCGGTGTTGCCGTGAGCTGTGGTGTAGGTTGCAGACACGGCTCAGATCCCGCGTTGCTGTGGCTGTGGTGTAGGCCGGCAGCTGTACCTCCGATTCGACCCCTAGCCTGGGAACCTTCGTATGCCGCAAGTGTGACCCTAGAAAAAGCAAAAGACAGGAAAAAAAATTAGAAAAGGCAAAAGACAGGAAAAAAAAGAACCCAAAAGATTTAGAGCATCCTATTTAATGAGGTTCTGGGGCAGCACATACTTTCTTATGTTGCTAGCCAAAGTTATACAGCCCATCAAAGGTTGTTCAGTCTTTCCATCTTAAAAATTCTCCCTTTATCCTATTTCCTCTTCTAACTACAACCATTCTTTCACAGCCAAAGTTCTGAAAGAATTGTCTACACGTGTTGTCTCCATTTCCTTATCTCTCCACACTGATTTGGTTTCTGTCCTCGTAATTTCTCTGAAACATCTCTTGCTCAAGGTCGCTAGTGGGTATTTTTCATCTTCATTTTACTAGAAGTCTCAGCAGCATTTTGACCAAACTCTTGAAATATGTTCTTACTTTGACTTTCATGATACTGCACTCTCTTGGTTTTCTTCTTAACTTCTGCGACCACTTGACAACTCCTTACACTTTTTTTGTCAGCTTTTCTTTCCCTCTTGTGTTCTTTAATTTGGCGTTTCTAAGACCTCTGTCTGCTCTTTGAACTCTGTATGTTCTCAAGCCATCTTTTATAAATCTAAAGTTCCAGTTATGCCGGTGACTGGGATTTATAACCTCAGTCCGCATTTCTTCTAATTTGGGACTCATCTGCCTTCTTGATGTATGCACTTGGATGTTTCATAGGTACTTTGTATTAGTTTCTGTCACTGCTGTTATCAATTACTAGAAATGTAGTGCCTTAAGGCAACACAAATTTAGTCTTACAATTCTGAGGGCTCTGAAGGAGAATCTTTTTTGTTGTTGTTTTGTTTTTTGTGGGTTTTTGTTAAGGTTGTTTTGGTTTTTGTGGGTTTTTGTTATGGTTGGGGTTTTTTGTTTTGTTGGGTGGTGTGTGTGTGTGTGTGTGTGTGTGTGTGTGTGTGTGTGTGTGTGTGTGTGTTTTACCCTGCTTCTACTGGCCATCTGTGTTTCCTGGCCTGTAGCCCCCTCCTCTGTCTTCGAAGTGTATCAGTCCAGTCTCGGTTTCTATCATCACATCACCTTCACTCCTCTGTGATCAGATCTCTTTCTGCTTTCTTGTCATAGGAACACTGATTGCATTTAGGGTGCACTTGGATAATCCAGGTTAATAACGCCATCTCAAAATCCTTTATGTATAGCTGCAAAGGCCTTTTGCCATGTAAGGTAACGGTCACATGTTTTGGGGAATATGTTCTGCTGGATATCTTTGGATCTCTCTCTCTCTCTCTCTCTCTTTTTTTAAAGGGCTGCACCCTCGGCATATGGAGGTTCCCAGGCTAGGGGTTGAATCCGAGCTGTAGCTGCTGGCCCATGCCGTTGCCATAGCAATGCCAGATCTGAACCGGGTCTGTGACCTACACCACAGCTCACGGCAATGCTGGATCCTTAACCCACTGAGTGAGGCCAGGGATAGAACCTGCTTCCTCATGGTTACTAGTCAGATTCGTTTCTGACTAGCCACAGTGGGAACTCCAGGTTCTGGATATCTTTGGGAGCCAAATTGTTCAGCCTGCTACACACGTCAAGCTCATCATGTTCCACACTGAAGCCATTACCTCCCCACCCAAACCTGGTCCTCTCCTCCAGTAGAAAGAGTGGTTTCTCCAAATGACTGCAAAGGGCAGGACCTCGGAGACATCTCTGACACTCCTTTTTCTTCTCTATCATATCCAGTCTTTCTCCAAGTCCTGACAGTTTTATCTCGTGGATATTTTTCAAATCCCTTTTAAAAAAAACTTTAAAATCGGCTTCACTTCTAATAGCTTAGTCTATGGTTTCTTATTTGGAATGGTAAAGAAGCCTAATGGTTTTGAGAAAACAAAAACAAAAACCCAAGCCCCACCCTCCCCAAAAACAAAGGCAAATCTGCCAACTTTCCTTTCCTTTTACTACTATAGAACTTTTAGTATTTCCCAAATTCTTTTTTTTTTTCCTGCTTTTTAGGGTTGCACCTTTGGCACCCCAGACTAAGGGTTCAGTCGGAGCTACCACTGCTGGCCACAGCCACAGCAACTTGGGATCCAAGCTGCATCTGCGATCTGCTCCACAGCTCACAGCAACGCTGGACCCTTAACCCACTGAGTGAGGCCAGGGATCGAACCCGCGTCCTCATGGATACTAGTCAGATTTGTTACTACTGAACCACAATAGGAACTCCTGATTTGCCAAATTATTAATGTGGTCTTTAAGACTTTCCATAATCCAGCCATAGCTCATTTCTCCAAATCTTTGCTTTTCTCTTTTGTTTGTGTTTAGCATCATTGGCTTTCTGGAAAGGGTGATGCTTAAGGGATATTATTTTCTTTAAACTTTTTCTGTAGATATTAATTCAGTGCTACTTTGAAGAACAGTTTATCTCCTAGATCAGGATCCCATGTTCTCTTTCATAGTGTTTTACAGCTGCTATTATGAATACTTTATATTTACAGTTTGTAATTAAATATTTGTTTAGTGTCTGCCTCTCTCTACTGGACTGTAAGTTTTCAGAGGCCAAGAATGTGTCTGGTTTGTCGCATCTGTGTTTAGGACAGTGTCTGCATGCAATATACATAGTACATTTTTATTAAAAATGAGGAGTTCCCATTGTGGCGCAGCAGTTAATGAATCTGACTAGGAACCATGAGGTCGCAGGTTTGATTCCTGGCCTTGCTTAGTGGGTTAATGATCCTGTGTTACCACGAGCTGTGGTGTAGGTCACAGAAGGGGCTCGGATCTGGTGTTGTTGTGGCCGTGGCGTAGGCCGTCGGCTACAGCTCCGATTAGGCCCCTAGCCTGGGAATCTCCATATGCTGCGGGTGCAGCCCTAAAAAAAGCAAAAAAAAAAGAAAGAATAATACTGGCTTTTCTTTATTTAGGGTTATATAGGTTTACTCTTCTGTGATAAGCTTCCGAGTATTTGAAGATTATTTGTGTCCCCACTTTTATCTTTTTAAGTCAAATACTTTTGAAGTAATTTTAATTTCATCACTCTTCCTCCAATTTGTATGGTTTCCAAGTAACTAACATCTTATTTGTTCTCTTTTGGGTATGTTGTCATAATAGATTTTTTTTTTTAAGCTCAGAGCAAGAGATAGAGGCTAAACCACCATAAAGAGATCTCACATACAGTAGCTAGAACAAAATAAGTTTCTCTTTTAAGCGATAAGACCAGAGGTAAGCAGCTTTGTTCCATGATGTCATCTAGGATTCTACTTTCTTTCTTTTTAGTTTTGCTGTTTCCTTTGGTGTCGTCATGTGCATGGTTGAACTTGGCCGTCAAAAGAGAGAGGAAGTGGAGAGCTAGCCACTTACTTACAAAGACATGATAGAGAAATTACATATGTAACTTATGCTAACATTTCATTGGCTAGGCTCAGTCACAAACCACACTTAGCTGCCAAGGAATCTAGCTCACTGGCTGTATGCTCAGGAAGTTCTGTTACTAAAAAGACAGTAGAATAGATACTGGGGGATAATTGTAGTTGCTTGTTTGGCATTGGTGTCACACATTTGGTACATGTTGAATTTCTGACCGTAAATGCTGGCGAGTTTCTAACTTTGCTGTTAATTATTTAAATGCATCACAAACATTAGCATTTATTAAAATTTTTTGTACAATTGATAGATACTGTTAATCAGCTTTACTACTATTTTTTTTTTTTTTTGGCAAGAGTTTAATGGTTGACAGCAAACATAAATTCAAATAGTTCCTCCTCTATGATTCCAAAAAAAGGAAGAATGCTTTATATTTATTTGTCACGTAGTAATTATTCTAGGTGTTTGCATTTTTGTCCTCAAGTTCAGTGCTGTTGATTTAGTGGTATTTAAATTAGGTAGACTTGGAATACTGTGATATAAAAATGTTAAATCAGTCTTACTTTGTGTGTAAAATTTAAAGTAATGTGAATTCCTTCACATTAATAGTGCATTAAGAGTTGTATAATATTGGAGTTCCCATTGTGGCTCGGTGGGTCAAGAACTCAACATGGTGTCTTTGAGGATGTGGGTTTGATCCCTGGCCTCGCTTAGTGGGTTAGGGATCTGGTGTTGCTACAAGCTGCAGCATAGATTGCAGATGCAGCTCAGATCTGGTTTTGCTGTGGCTGTAGTGTAGGGCTACAGCTGCAGCTCCAGTTTGATCCCTAGCCTGGGAACTTCCATATGATGCATGTGCTGCTGTAAAAAGAAAAAAAAAAAGGTTGTATAATCTCAAAGCTAGCACACCAAGTAAGTTGATGAAAACTACCACGTGGCAGTATACCTGGTCTGTTAAGTTAATGTGAGATTTAAATTGTGACAGGTCTTTAGGAAATTTATCACATAGCTTGAAAGCCTTTTTTGGAAGGCATTTCTGATAATTGGGAAGAGTTGGGGAGGTATTTGCAAGAGACTGGTATTTGTTTTATTAGCCCTGAAAGCATACTGTTCCCAGAACTGGTACTAATATAAAATCTGCTTTATTCATTTTAGGGTGCTTGGCTTAGAAAAGTTAAAATAATACTTAGAAAATCTCCCTTACTTCACCCTTCTTTATCTCTCTATCCCATAATCATCCTCTTTCTCAGACTGCCTCCACTGGCTTTTTACAGCATGATGATCGTACAAATGGAAGGTAATTCATACAAATACATGCAAGGTAATTCTGGCCTGGGCAGTTGCTGTTCAAGGATTACCTGAGGAGATTTTGGGGGAAAGATTTGTAAGGAATTAAGGAATCACTGCCTTTTGATAATAAGATCTGAGACCTTTTTTGTGTATATGTGTACGTGTGGGATAATGTGAAATTGTCTGTGTAAGCAAAACCAGTGGCATACTTCTGAAAGTGCTGCTAAGGAACTAGTAAGAAATGCCAGATGGTTATTTATGCTTTCTTTTGTGGCAAAATTTAAAATAGTAACGGCTGATGCTTTTTTCCTTTCCTTTCCTTTTTTGGCTGCCACGTGGCATACAGAGTTCCTGGGCCAGGGATCAGATCCGAGCCATAGTTGTGACCTATGCCACAGCTGTGGAAATGCCAGATCCTTAACCCACCGTGTCAGGCCAGGGTTCAAACCTGTGTCCCAGTGTTCCGGAGGTGCTGCCTGTCTTGTTGCACCGTTGTAGAAATCCCACAATTGATTCTTAAAAACAAACAAAAAAAAATCCCAGCAATTGATTCTTAAAAAAAAAACCAAAGAACTTTTTTTGAATGTTCAGTAGAGAACTACCTAAAAGTATATTCATATGTTAGGCTTTTCAATTGAATCTGCATCTTAACTAGGGTAGAAAATTCTAGGTTACTGATCCAAAGTGGAAATCCTGGTTACAATCCAGCATTTTTAGTTTAGTCATCTGTATGCATAAGATCTGTGACTATGTTTGAGAAACATTCATTCTGAACTGAGGTAGGAGTATTAAGAAAATAGATGGGATGACTAGAAGAATAGTATCAGCTTGTATTGAATCAATTGGTAGATTCTGTTTGAATGTTAGGATTCTTTGGGCTACAGATTTGTATAGAATATGCCCGAAGTTTACTAGAGAGTTGATATAGAGAAAATGTCTGTGTGCTTGTAGGTAACATTAGACTTCAGAAAAGGGAAGGATTATGTGTGATCAGGAAGACCTCTAGAAGAAAAGTCTCGAACTGATCTTTGAAAGATAAGGTTTAGGTTGACAGAAAAGAGGATATCCTAAGAAGGGCAGATTCAAGAGAAAAGTCTTGCAGATAGACTTAAGTTTGGCATAAGTTGGTTAGAGGAAAAGATTAGCCTGCCTAGGGTGTAGGATCTTATATGAAAGTAATGGGAGACTGGGTTTGATAACCGTCATCTTGGTTATCTGGCCTGATGTGAGAGTTTTCAGGCTAGGGAGTACTAAGTGAATATGGCATATTAATTTGACAAGTCTTTATTTTTCTGCGCTGTCAATTTAAATGTTTATGTGCTGATTTTTTGCTAATAAAAGATCACTTTAAGTGTTTACAAAGTTCAAAAATCATTCTCAGAGATGTTTGAGTATATCTTACTGTCTTCAGTATTCCCTTGAGATGTTGCAACCATAGACTAACTTGCACCTTGAAATTTCTATTTGTGGCTCACATATCAATGTATTTGTCAGTGTGCTAGAGTGCCTTTCTGTAACTATTGACTTTATCCAAGGTACTGACTGTTGAGTTCTTAGTATGTAGAAGAAATAGCGACATTGGAAACAATACCCTGTCCTAATGCTTATAATATACTTCAGTCCTTTCTCCCTACCTCTTCCGTTTTATCTCAGGTCAACAGGACGTACTGCTGTGGCACCTACCGAGCAGGTCCTATGCGGCAGATAAGTCTTGTTGGAGCAGTAGACGAAGAAGTTGGTGATTATTTCCCAGAGTTCCTTGATATGTTAGAAGAATCACCATTTCTGAAAGTGAGTGTCTTTCAGATTATTAAAGTTCTGATCATTACTTAAGTGGATATTTTCCATTAAAAAGATTTAAGCTAATGTTGTCTATTAAAATTAAATTTTATCCAGTGTTTTGAATAGAAATGTTTAGAAAATTGTTGGTATAAAATACTTCAATTCTTTTTTACACATAAATTACTATCTAATAATAGCATTTTTTTCTTCATATACACACACAAAAATAAGCTTCCTAGAATTTTCTTTTGGATGCCAGGGGTTAATTTCTAAGCAGTCTAAACTTTTTTATTTTAATGTGACTTCCAGATGACTTTGCCCTGGGGTACACTTTCCAGCCTTCGACTCCAGTGTAGGTCCCAGAGTGACGACGGGCCTATCATGTGGGTAAGGCCAGGAGAGCAGATGATCCCTACAGCAGATATGCCAAAGTCACCCTTCAAAAGACGACGGTAAACATTTATTTTTCTCAAATAAACAAAAGCACTTTTTTTTTAAATTTTAGAAATGATTGAGACCTGAGAACAATTTGAAAATTACTTGTTTAAGCTATCTTAAGTAAATTCTAGTTGCCAGTTCCTTAGTCCAGTTCACTCATTACGTGGTTATGAGAGTGAGGCATCCTCCTAAAAAACAAATTTAATCTTTACTTCTTTTCTTAGAACCTGGCTCCTAACTGCCTGCAAGATAAATGTCCAAACTCCTTTGTATGTTTTTCAAGGGTCTTTCATAATCTGGCTCCAACATTTATCTCTTCTAGGTGTATCTGCTTCTAGTTCACTCTAGCCACATTGAGTTCAGTTTCTAAACCACGATCTTCACAGTTCTGTGTTTTTGCCTTGCCATTTTTACTTGGAATGGCACCCCTTCCCCCATTGTCTCCTCTGCTGGGCAAACCCTTAGTAAATTTTTAGAACTTAATTTGGATGTCACCTCCTTTGTGAGGCATCTCTTTGTTCCCTTAGACAATTAGTTGTTCCCTTCTCTGTGCTCATCGTTCTGTTCATTAATGATGTTATATGTTTTTTGGTTTTTACTGAATTCTGATGAAATTCTTCTGTTTTCACGACATATAATGAGTGTTGAGTATTTGCTGAACCAAAGCAATATGTATTCTCCTGTAGTAACTCATACTGGCCTACCGTATTTTTTGTTTCATACTAAATGTGTTTTTGTTTAAAACATGTAGATTATCTTACTCTAGACCTATGAAAAGTATCATTTATTAAATGACTGAAGATGATTTATATTTGCTTAGACTATAGAAATAGTAGCTCAAAATAAGTACCCAAAAGCGAGTTTTAATGGACTAGGCTAGACCTTACCTTAAAGCTCATAGGAGAATAATACTAGAGCCATGTATGGAATAACCTTAGGTATTTGAGAGAATCATGAAAATACTTTGTAAAAACTATCTATGAATGCAAAATGGTGGTATGGTAAAGCATGGCAGTGAGCTGTGGTAAAACTTCTGCACATTGCTAGACCACGGAGGTTTTGTACATCATGATGGCTCTTGATATTTTAATAGTCTAAATTCTTAAGTGTTGTACACATTTTTTATTCTCTGATCTTTTCCAAAAGGAAATGACCATTGTTTGTTTCCTGGTTATTATTATAAACTTAAAAAATATCAGATAATGGAAAAAAGTAAAAAGACAAAAAAAATGCCCATAATCCCACCCATTTATTCATATTAACCTTTCAAATTTTGGTCCATATATACTCATAAATTTTCTTTGTATACGAATGAACTCATTCTTTCCATGATGGTTACTTTAAAACTTGTTCCTCCCCGCCTTAGGTTTATGTGTTATAAACCATAAGATACAGCCATATCATCATTTCTAAATGACTGTAGTTTTGAGTCTATAGTTGTATCATGATTTATTTAACCAGTTCTTTATTAGTGTAAATTTTTTCCAATCTTTCTTTTTTTAAAGATTTTTTAAGAAATGTTCACAACATTGTGCCAGTTTCTCCTGCACAGCGAAGTGACCCAGTTACACATACGTATACATTCTCTTTCTTATATTGTCTTCCATCATGGTCTATTCCAAGTGACTGGACATAGTTCCTTGTGCTATACAATAGGACCAATTTTTCAATATAAATGATGGTTTGACAAACATGACAGTGGTGTGCTGGAACCAGTTTGTATCTCCTCATAGGGCCATTATTAGCCTTGCAATTTCGCATTGAGTGGGGTTACATTAGTAGCTTGAAATTCGTCACACTGGCAGTAGTAATACCATAGAAGTCAGCTACAAATCGGCCATCTCTCCTCTGAGGCCAGACCCCCCGCCCTTTTTTTTTTTTTTAACAGCAGCACCTGTAGCATATGGAAGTTCCCAGGCCAGGGGTTGAGTTAGAGCTGTGGCTGGGGCCTACCCCACGGCCACAATAGCAATACTGGATCTGAGCCCTGCTTCTGTGACCTATGCTGCAGCTTGGATCAGCGCCGGATCCTTTTAACCAACTGAGCCAGGCCAGGAATTGAACCCCCATATGCACTAGACAGGGCCTTTACCACTGAGCCGCAACAGGAACTCCTGAATCCAATTGTTGAAGTATGTATAACACATTGTTGATGTTGGCTGGCTGGCTTGGCTGGAGGGTTGGCTGGCTGGTTGGTTGATAGATAGGAGGTAGATAATATCTTTGCACGTATGTATGTTTATTTTCTTAGCAGAAATTACTAAAGGTTCAATGTATATATACATTTCTGACTGACTTCCAAAAATGTACCACTTTATACTCCCCTCCCCGTTGTAAGATAAAATTTGTTGATCTGATAGAAAAAAAATGTGTTATTTTAATTTGCTTTTCTCTAAGGGGGTTTGTATTTTTTCTTCTGTGATTCTCTCAATTTTCTTTATTTCTGTTGGGGTGTTTTTCATTTGTAAAAACCCCTGTATATTATAAATATTATGTTGCAAGTTTTTCTCTTTTTCCTTTTAACTTGTTTTTTTCTTTACTCATAGTCTTTTTCAGTTTTTTTCTTTACTCAGAAAGTTTTGTTTATATGTTGTTAGATTTATCTTTTCCTCTAAGGTTTTTTTCTTAGTGACAAGCTTAGAAAAACCTCCTTTCATTTAGTATTGTAAAATGCTCACCTGCATTTTCTCCTAGTGCATCTGTGATTTCAGTATTTACATATTTTATCTACCTGGCGTTGATTTCAGTATAGAGGAAGATTTAGTTTAACATTGCTTCCCAGTAGTTAGGCAGCTGTACCATAATTTATTTAATGCTTTATTATTTCTCCATTAATCTAAGGTGCTTTCAAATTTTACTTCTCTTGAGATTAAATATTCTTGAGGGACATTCAAAATTAGAGTAGTAAATCAGAATTTAAACCCTAAAGTCATCTTTTTGTGTTAATGAAAATGCCTGGTTGCTGGAAATGATGGAGTCAAAGTGAGAAGCAGTCCAGTTATCAAGGGTATGGCTAATGAAGATGATCTTTAAATTTATAAACTCTAGAGTTAAATAAATATATATGCAATGTTTTAAAGCATCAAACAGTATAGTAGGGTTTTAATGAAAACTCCTGGCCATCTTTCCTTCCAGAGGCAAACAACTTTTTTTTTTGTCTTTTTGCCTTTTTTTATCTAGAGTCCTACCCGCGGCATATGGAGGTTCCCAGGCTAGGGGTCTAACAGGAGCTGTAGCCGCCGACCTTCGCCACAGCCACAGCAACGCGGGATCCGAGCCGCGTCTGCAACCTACACCACAGCTCACGGCAACGCCGGGTCCTTAACCCACTGAGCAAGGCCAGGGATCGAACCCGCAACCTCGTGGTTCTTAGTTGGATTCATTAACCACTGAGCCACGAAAGGAACTCCAAACAACTTTTTACCAGAGGCAAAAACCATTTTTTTTTTGGTCATGCCTTCGGCATGTGGAAGTTTCCAAGCTAGGGATCTGGAGCCACTGCAGTGACACCAGATCCTTAAGCTGCTGCATCACAAGGGAACTCCCCATTTCTATTTTATAATGATTTTTATTTTTTTCCATTATAGCTGCTTTACAATGTTTAGTTAATTTTCTCCTGTACAGCAAGGTGACCCAGTCACACATGCATATATACATTCTTTTTTCTCACATCATCATGCTCCATCATAGGTGACGAGATATAGTTCTCAGTTCTGTACAGCAGGATCTCATTGCTTATCCATTCCAATGGCAATAGTTTGCATCTATTAACCCCGGATTCCCAGCCCATCTGATTCCCTTCCCCTATCCCTTGGCAACCACAAGACTGTTCTCCATGTCCATGATTTTCTTTTCTGTGGAAAGTTTCTCATTTCTGTTTTTAATATTTTGTTTTGTTGTAAGGCTTTGACAGGAAATTTGTGAATTTCTTGATATAAGAGATAGGGGTGCCTTCCCTTCATGGGTTCTCCAAGTAGTTAAATGACCTTTACTTTACTCTCTTCCTCCCCCTCTACTTTTTGTCAGCTGTTCTTATACATTGTTGAGGTGAATTCATATTCTGCTTTAAAACCACAATTGGGCTTTATATGCTCTGTCAATCATTAAATATATTCTAAAATTTGAAAGCCAGTAAATGGTATTTAATTTTAATTTTTTTGTGTGTGTGTCTTTTGTCTTTTTAGTGTTGCATCCATGGCATATGGAGCTTCCCAGGCTAGGGGTCCAATCAGAGCTGTAGCTACTGGCCTACACCACAGCCACAGCAATGCAGGATCCGAACTGCGTCTGCGACCTATACCACGGCTCATGGCAATGCTGGATCCATAACCCACTGAGCGAGGCCAGGGATCCAACCCACAACCTCATGGCTCCTAGTCAGATTCGTTTCTGCTATGCCATGATGGGAAATCCTGGTATCTAATATTGTTTTTTGAGAAGTCTTTTTTTTTTCCCCTTCATTTTTGGCCCCCCCTGTGGCATATGGAGCTCCTGAGTCAGGGTATCAGATGGGAGCTATAGTCTCGCCCTAAGTTGCAGCTGTGGCAATGCTGGATCCCTAACCCACTGTGCTGCCCTGGGGATTGAACCCGAGCCCCAGTACCACTAAGACGCTGCTGATCAAGTTGTACCACAGTGGGAGCTTCTGTTTATGAGAAGTCTTAATGCCAGTGTAATTTTTGTTCTTTTTTAAGTAACCTTAAGTAACCTATTTTAAAGATTCATGTCCCTTGGAGTTCTGCTTGTGGCTCGGCAGTAGCAAACCCATCTAGTATCTGTGAGGGCCCAGGTTCTATCCCTGGCCCCACTCAGTGGGTTAAGAACCTGGTGTTGCCGTGAGCTGTGGTGTAGGTCGCAGACAGGGCTTGGATCTGGCATTGCTGTGGGTGTGGTGTAGGCCGGCAGCTTTAGTTCCAGTTGGACCCTTAGCCTGGGAACTTCCATATGCCTCAGGTGCAGCCCTAAAAAGACAAAAAAATAAAAAGTAAAGATTCATGTCTCTTAATTTCTAGGAATTTTTCTTAGTTGGTTCACTAACCTCTTCATTTTCCGTTATTTTTTTTTTTTAGAAACTACTGTTGGTTGAATAATAGATCTTCCAGTTTGATTATCCTCATGTTTCTTACTACTTATCTTTTGCTTTCAGTTTTGGGGCTGGAATTTTCTTCTGAAAAAATTTTTAGATTTCAGCATTGTTTATTTTGGTCAAGTTGCTACAAATTATCTGCACATATCTGGTAATTCTTGGTTGATCTATTTATATTTCAATGAGGCTTGTCAGTAGAAGTAGACATTAAAGATATGTCCAAATGCCATAGGATTACATTAGTTCTATTCATATGGTAAGTTTAATGTGTTCAGAGAAGAATATACAGGGAGGTTTTTGGGGCTGAAAGTTTATCAGGATGCTTTTGGTTAAAAGCAAGATTGATTCATACTGGCTCATAAAATGTTATCTAGTGTATCAAGAAGTTCAGAGAGGTTGACTCTAGGCATCATCTAGTCAGTGGCTCAGTGGTGTCATCAGTGAACCAAGTCTTGTACTTTTCTCTCATGTTACTCTCTTTGCCTAGGCTTTGTATTTATGGTGGCTTCCTTTATGGTTGCTGGCTGGCTGTAGCAGTTCTAGGTATCACACCTGAATCTGGTTATATCTAATAGAGGAAGAGACTCTTTTCTTTTACTTCTTTCTTAGGAGCTAGGAAGCTTATCAGAATTCTTCTTAGATTTCCTCTCATACTGCTAGCCAGAATCAGTTTATGCTCTTTCCCAAGTCAATCACTAGCAAAGGGAATAAGCTTGGCATAATTTCCCAGAATTTACCAGGATCTACCTCTGGAGCTTATGAGTGAGGTTCCATATAGGGTAGGAACAAATTCCCAGTAAAGATCAGAGACTTTCAGAGAAATTGAGATGAGAGATGGATGCAGGTGAGTTACCCACAGTCTTCTCTGTGACAGTAAATGGCTGAATGTCCAAATTTCTGCCCCCAGAGTGGCAGGTGACAAATGTGTTTGCAGAATTTCACTTTATTTGTCCCTTTCTCAGTCTTACTTCATTTCTGTTATCATAATAATACCCTTTTTAGCTGCCAATCCCTCCTTGTGTGATCTAGACCTGTGGCTTTCTATGCTCGGGTTCATTGGTCCAAGACACTTTTAATCATTTTTAATCTTCCAGAAATGTGTTGATACTGTTCATTCACTAATTCATTTCTTTTGTTGCTTCATATTCATGTCTTTACTATCACTTTTTAGATTATTCTGTTTAGAAGGGTTTGAGCACATTAAAAGAGCAGAAGATAATGTAATGAACTCCCATGTATTCAGTATTAGCAGTTATCAATTCATAGCCAATTCTGTTTTATCTGTACTCGCATTCATTCCCCCACCACTCTCCTCCAGTCCTCCCACATTAGTTTCATTTTCATGTGGAAGGAGATCATGTAGATGCCCAGTTTACCATCTTGAGTTAAGTCTAGTAAGAATGTTTTGAGAGTTAAGAATGTTTTGAGAGTTAAAAATGACTCAGTGTAAAGAAACATACAGCTTTGAACTTGGAATTGTATTTTCTGTTGCTAGAAACTAAATTTTCTGTATTCAAATACTATACTTGAGCCAAATAGAGATAATAGCTTCTATATTATGACATACTGAGAAAAGAAGGCAATCACATTCAGCATTACACTCTAACATGTTAATGATTAAAGTCATGAACCTTCTCAGCCCTCATCTTATTTAAAACTTGGTATTTTAACATACTTTTTGCCTTATTGCTATTAATATTTTTCCCTCCTTCAAACCAAATCAACTACAGATCAATGAATGAAATTAAAAATCTCCAGTACCTACCTCGGACCAGTGAACCCCGTGAAGTCCTCTTTGAAGACAGGACAAGAGCTCATGCTGATCATGTAGGTCAGGGGTTTGACTGGCAGAGTACGGCCGCTGTTGGGGTTTTGAAAGCTGTACAGTTTGGTGAATGGTAAGTTAATGGAACTCAGCTGCAAGATTGGTTAATGTTGTCTTAAGAAAATGTAGACTCAGTTTGAATGGTTGGGGACAATTTTTAAAAAATTGTGGTAAGGAGTTCCTGTCATGGCACAGCGATAAACGAATCCGACTAGGAACCATGAGGTTGTGGGTTTGATCCCTGGCCTTGCTCAGTGGGTTAAGGATCCGGTGTTGCCGTGAGCTGTGGTGTAGGTTGCAGACGCGACTCGGATCCTGTGCTGCTGTGGCTGTGGCGTAGGCTGGCGGCTATAGCTCTGATTAGACCCCTAGCCTGGGAACCTCCATATGCCGCGGGTGCAGCTCTAGATAAAGCAAAAAGACAAAAAAAAAATTTGTGGTAAACTACACATAACAAAATTAAAATCTTAACCATTCAGTAGTGTTAAGTGCATTTACATTGTTGTAAAACAGATCTTTAGGACTTTTTCATCTTGGAAAACTCAAACTTTATACCCATTAAGCAATAACTCTCTTTTCTCCCCACCCCGTTCCTAGTAATCATCATTTTACTTTGTCTCTGTGGATTTGACTACTTTAAATACCCCATATAAGTGGAAACAGTCATTGTCTTCTTGTGATTGATTTATTTCAGTTAGCATGATATCCCTAAGTTTCATCCATATTGTACTGTGTATCATAATTTCCTTTTTAAAAGGCTGAATAGTATTATTCTATTATATGTTTACGCCACATTCATTTATCCATTATCTGTCAGTGGACACTTGGATTGCTTCCACCTTTTGGCTGCTGTGAACGGATATCTCTTCATGTCTGTTCTTTCATTCTTTAGGGTATATACCCAGAAATAGAATTGCTAGATCATATGGTAATTCTGTTTTTAATTTTTGGAGGAACTGTGCACTATTTTTCAGAGGTTTGTATCTTGTGTACTCGGTTGGGGCCCTGTTTTAAATAAGGCTCAGAACATATTTAAAAACTGTTTTACTTTTGTTTTTCACATTTATGCCTCCATGGCCTTTAATATTACTTTGAAAACTGGAAGGTGTGATATTTATGCGGCTAAGACGTGTTCTCCATTTCTTTCCATCCTGGTGATGACATCACAGGGTGGCATGGAGATAGTGGGAAAAGTGGCTAGGGGGTGCAAATGCATTCGTTACCACTGCACCACAATGGGAACTCCTGTTTCAGTTTTATAACAGCTAATTTTCACTTAAAAAAAAAAACAGCTTTATTGATGTTTAATTTTTTTAAAGTTGATTAAAGAAACAAATGTTTACTTTGTCCTTAGCAGCTGCTGTGTATCTCTTTCTGGGCTAGCGTAGCATTTCCAGGAACAGGAAGATTGAAATTTCTCATCATTTTCCATTATGAGATGCTGTTTCTAAAGCTTAATATTATTAATCTTAGGAGTGACCAACCTCGCATAACCAAAGATGTGATTTGTTTTCATGCTGAGGATTTTACTGATGTTGTACAGAGACTTCAGTTAGACCTTCATGAACCTCCAGTTTCCCAGGTAGTAACTTTTATTTTTTTATTACTCTTTGAGATTTTGTAAGTCTGTGTACCCATTACATTTTGCATTTTATCTTATAGTAGGATACATGGGATAGTGAATTTAATTTTATTACTGTTAAAGACTGTTTGTGGAGGATGTTGAAAATCCTTAAGACAGAGCTTCCTAAGCAGAATGCTTGGGAAATCTTTGGGATGCTAGGTGGGCCTGGGATGGCCAGAGGGCGCAGGATACTCAGTTCTAGCCACAGGCAGGCTCAGCTGTTAACTCCACTGCACTGCGTGCCCTTACCTGCAGAAGCTGAAAGACACTAAAGGCACAGATAATTGTTGCCCTTATGTGTGGCAGAGAATATTGATATTTAGCTGCAGATAAATATTGAAGTAATTACTTAAATGATTCCTTCAGCCATCGGGCCTTCAACCTGTACTTTGTTAGCAGAAAAGCAGTAAAATATGAGGGACAACGAGTCTCTAGAAGTACAG
Organism: Catagonus wagneri; assembly: GCA_004024745.2. NCBI lineage: Eukaryota > Metazoa > Chordata > Mammalia > Artiodactyla > Tayassuidae > Catagonus > Catagonus wagneri. The sequence continues at coordinate 1,245,465 of PVHT020004943.1, forward strand.
GAAATTTTAGAAAATTGTATGTCATTTAATATTGCTTAGCTTTAATTTGACCCTCCTATTTTCCTTTGCTAATGTTATTTGACCAAAATCATTACATATTTTACTGTAAAATCTCATGCAACTTTTGTCCTCTTTACAGTGTGTACAGTGGGTGGATGAAGCGAAACTAAACCAAATGAGGCGGGAAGGCATTCGTTATGCTAGAATTCAGCTATGCGACAACGATATCTACTTCATCCCTAGAAATGTCATTCATCAGTTCAAAACAGTGTCAGCAGTGTGCAGCTTAGCCTGGCATATAAGGCTGAAACAGTACCACCCTGTTGTGGAAGCTTCTCAAAACACAGAAAGCGGTTCTAGCATGGACTGTGATTTAAATGGAAAGCGAGAATTAGAAGTTGACTCCCAGTGTGTGAGGATAAAAACTGAATCTGAAGAAACATGCACAGAGATGCAGCTTTTGACAACTGCTTCATCGTCCTTCCCACCTTCATCTGAACTTAATCTACAGCAAGATCAGGTGACTCAGCCTCTTCCAGTTTTAAAGGTGGAAAGTAGACTGGACTCTGACCAGCAACACAATCTACAGGAACATTCAAGCACTCGTGTGTGATATGTACATATTCAAACACATTTTTTAACTTTTTTAAATTTTGATGTGAAGTTATATAGTTTTATAACTGGCTTAAGTTAAGTTTTATTGGAGAAATCTTGCCTATAATTCTATAAAGAGAAATGACATTCCACAAATGTCAAGCATATCTTTTTTACACAGATTATGCAAAGTTAAGAGTTGTATCTTATCCCGTTAGTACAGTATGTAATAGTGGGTCTGCTGCTACTTTCTGTTTTAAGGTGTGAGGTAACAATTCAATCTCTTCTTCAAATCAAAATGAGGATTCTCTGGAATAACAGATTCTTATTTGGTAAATTATTCACTTCCCTTAATTTTATCTTGCCCGGTCTCTTGCCATATTTACTGTTTTTTGATAGAAGATCAGATTTATGCTTTAGTACTTGTGCTTTTATGGCACAGACCCAGTTTCTACAGTGAAAATGGCATAGGTTGCAGGAAGGAGTTCCTGCATCTTGTAGGTGGGCGAGTCAGTTATTTAGTTTCAACCATAAAGAACAGGTAGTTTCTAAGGAATTCAGTGGCTCTCCAGTTTTTTTTAACAAAAGAGAAAGCACAGCACTTTCTGATCCAAACTATCTTTTTTTGTATCTGTTATTTAAAGCCCAGTGGATATTTCAATTAAAAATGTCTAAAGATGAATAGTCCTTGGTCATTCATTATCCATGATTCGTTAATCTCTTCTAGAATACATGGTAACTATGGAAGATATTTTGGGTAAAAGAGATAATGTTGACGTGATACTCTGTTGTTCTGCTTCCCAACTTCCTCACATTTTGTGTGGATACTTTTGCTTCCTAAACTGATCATGAGTATCAAACTTAGAGAATGATATCTTTCTGATGAGGCTGCCGTATTTTGTGCATGAAACTTACGAAAAACTATTTTTGTCACCTGGCATCAACTTCTTCATGATAAAGATCTGTTGAGATACTTTAATTCACAGTTTCAACTGGTGAATATTTGGGTTTATTTATTACTACTCTGTGTTGCTACTGTCTAATAAAGAATATGGCACTAGACTTTGTCCTAGTTTCAGGTAGCCTGATCCTCATTAGTGCCTGAGTATTTAACAATTTTTTTTTTTCAAACAGGCACGGTTCATATAGTTAGTGTAGTCTTAACTTTCTATTATTTTAGAATGTTAATGTGATACACATTTCACTTTCTCTTAGTTAATAATACAATAGGCCTTTTGTTTATTAAAGGAAGAGTACTCCCCACACCTAAGACCAGATTCTTATATCTACCTGGTTATAGTGCAATTTGGAGATTTTTTTTTCTTTCCTGGAGGGTGAGATTTGGAATATTTACATTAACATAGGCAAAAAAAAGATGCCGCTTTATTATGTCTGTCACCATGAAAATTTAGCTGCATCTTTTGAAATATCAAATATGAATTTTCTCAAATATTCTGAAATAGGTTAAATCTTATATAAATATTACTTTGTGCAATATTGTTGTGTAGTTAAATGCATATTAGCAAAGTATAGAGGTCACTGTGTAAACCGATAGAAAAGTAACCATCAGCAAATACTGCAGTGATTAGTTAGAATCTGTATTATTCCTTATATATATGTATATGTATGTATTCTGTGTTACAAAGGATGAAGACAAATAGAGAAACGTTTCAATGTAAACCATTTATGAATTGGAAGTGATGTTGGTTTTAGTTATCTTTGTAAATAGGGTAATTAGAATGGTATGAAAAGTAATGTGATTATTGCAGGGGTATTTTAAAATCTTGGGTATAAATTTTAGGTAAATTCTAGCTTATGAAGACTAGTTTTTAAGGGACCTGCCTTTGAGGGTGTTTTTTGTTAATTTTTTTTGCGGGGAGGGTTAATCACAAAGTATGTGGGTTTGGGTTATTTCTTGTTTTGTTTTTCTGTCCAGAAGAATTTCATAGAGCTTTACTAGGCTGTGCAAAGTAAAATTCTTCTCAGGCAACATTTGCTTTTTTTAAAAATAATCATGAAGAACAAGGTGGTTGTTAAAGCAAAAAATTTTTATTTTTTTCTTGTCTTCCAAGATCCGATTTCCCCATCTCCCACTTGCCATCCAGCAGATGCCATCTGTCATCTAAGCTGGTCATTGTTAATAAACAAGGAGACTGTCTCCTGACAGCCAGCACTGTGTATAATCACTCAGGAACCAGCGGATCTGCAAAGACCTACAATCAAAAGCAAATCCCCATTTTCTTTTTATAAAACATTCTACCCTCAACTCCAGTATAAACGTATTAAAAGAGATAAAAATGTTTAAAATCATGTACTAATAAATTCATTGTATGTTAGAATTGCAGTAGAACGGAGAGAGAAACATTTAGCTAGTAATGTATCTGGAAACTCTGAATGTCTTATGTGAGTATTAGATTTTAATAGCATGCTTTAAAGACTGATGAATATAAAAGCGCAAGTTTTGAGTTATTTACTGCTTTAAAGCTGTATCCTAGTTTAGTGATACCAATGATTGCAACTTTTCTAAAAATCATTAAATTATTTGGTTTGGTGGAGTGAGGCATGGAGCAATCTGGCGTCTTCTGATTTGTAAAGTAGTGATGGCAGTGAAGTTGTAGCTAAAATTTAAGCTGATCTTCCTTTTTAGTATATTATCCGTTGTGCCAACTCTTTGAGATTACTTGCAGAATGTGGCTATAAGTTTTAGTATTTTGTGGAGCAGAGGGATATTTTTAAATGTGCTTATGGAAAGGACTCAGTAAATGAGTATTCCTAACTTAGTCACTAGTAGAAGGATTTTAAGGTATTCATCCATCAGGAGAAAAGTCTTCCCCCTGCCCTAGGAGTCATTCTGTAATTATCAAGATATGCTAGGAGTAGGATTATGATTCAAAGAGGTATCCCAAATTCATAAAGCAATACTAATAAAAGCTATGAATTTGTTTTCCCCTCCAAAGTTTTAACTCTTTAAAAGTGAATTCCTAGGTTTAACTGTACTTTTAATTTGCTTATTTAGTACTTAGAATTTATTTCACTGATAGTTTATTATTTTGAATTAAAGACTTTCGAAAGGTGCCCATTTCCCCTAAGAGACAGTTGGAATAACAGTTAAGTAATATTACAAGCTCTTTTAGGGAACAGGAGCTTATTAAAATTATTTACTAAAACTTAGGAAAAAAAATGTCTTACATCATCTTGCATCAGTCTTAATAGGCAAAAAGTTCATGCTTAATGACTGGAGAAACTTTTGCTTATTGCTTTTCCCTCTATAAATATTGTCTAGAATGAAAGCTAATTTAGGAACAAGACTCAAAAACCCCTTAGTGCATATATTTTTGATTAATATTATTAGTTCATTATTAGATCATTTATTTTCATCTATTTGTCATTAAAAACTTATTTGCATTTATACCTTTAGAATAATTGAGTTTGTGTCTTTCTAATAAATCTGTTTTATCATTGCTACAAGTTTTAAAAACCTTTCATTAATACATGCCAGAGGTTCATATTTCTGCTAAAAATTATTTTTTTAAAAACAGGTTGTAGCTGTATTTATTGGTCATGCAGTAAATAGAGGAAATGTACAAGACATATTTTTTCTTTAGCACAAAGGGACCTATCCTCATCCTGAAAGTCTGTTGCTTTAAAAGCAAGTATCTCTCCATAAATATTATGGCCTTCCATTTTCTCCATACATCTTTTAGGATCCACTTGTGCATGTAGTTGAGACCACTGTCTCTTAATATAGCACTTTTCAATTCTCTCTAAAGAAATACTTACGTACTACTATCACATGTTGTAAATTTTCATGTAATAGTGTTTTCTGTGACTAAACTCCATTTTGATTGGCAGCTAAGACTTTTTTTCCTGTGGCTTTAATTTATCTAAGAGGTCTTTGCATATAGATGAAATGTATAATTTGCCTGGCGGACTATTTGCGTTTTGTGGCCTTAGTTTGTTTATTGACATTAATGAGTGTTTTAAAAAAGTTTTTAATAGTCTTAAATCTAAATTTGTGTGAATAATAATCCTTTTAACACAGTGCTTTTTTGTAGCTGTCTAAGTGTGTTAAATTGTTAAGCTATTTCTTTGTAAAATAGGACAATGGAATGCATAGAGGTTTTTTTTTTCCTGTAAAGTATTTTTTTAATAAACAAAGTCTGATTTGTCCTTTACTGATGTTTCATGACGAAATGAATAGCACATGTGAATTCTAGTTACGGGGCACCTGTTTTTTTTTTAAGTATTTTATCCCTGCTGCGTTCTGTATTATTTTGTAGTATTTTAGAAACTCTCGTGACTTTTCTGTCCTAAAGACAAGGTCATAGATACCTGGGGAAAATTTCAGTCCACACCAAGAGGCAGACTGGGGGAAGAAAAACTACACTTGGCATTTATGGCAGTTATGCCTCTTGCTGCATAAATTGATTTATACTTAATGAGAGAAAAATTCTAGATTTTCGTTCTGGGAAGCTGATTTTTTTTTTCTTTTTTTAGGGCCGCATGTATGGCATGTGGATGTTCCCAGGCTAGTGGTCACATTGGAGCTGCAGCTGCTGGCCTCTACAGCCGCGGATCCTTAACCAACTAAGCGAGGCCAGGAATGGAATTCACATCTTCATGGATACTAGTCAGGTTCTTAACCTGATGAGCCACAATGGGAACTCCTGGGATGCCGATAGTTTTGAAAGTACCGGCACACAGTGTTAGTTAATGAAGGTGATTTATAGATGTTTCAGATGTCATTGATGTATCGACATAATCCAGTGTATTTTTTTCGTCAGTTTGTGTGTGAGCTTCGCTTTAATTAACATACCTGTCTTAAACACTGATAGCCCTTACTTATGATTAGGAAAGGAAAAGGAAGGGAACAGTGTTTAAGTAACTGATGTGGGCTAGGCATTTTCTATGAGAGAATCTCAATTAATCCTCACAGCCTTGAGGGGAAAATTAGCAATACAATCGCCATAATACGAAAACAGGTGAGTTAGGTTGAATAAATTGCCTAAGGTCACATAGTTTGTTAGTGCGAGCAGGGATTTGAATGCAGTTCTGGGTTCAAAGCCTAGGCTTTGTTCAGTGAGAGCCCTAGGAAACACTGAAAATTTGTAAAGGGGCTCCTGAAAGGTTTTTTTACCACTCTTCCCTAGTGTGTCTTACCTGATTTCTGTTCTTCTGGGAACTCCCCTCAAAGCCTATCTGTGTGCTAAGCAATAAAGTAAAATATTTTTCATATTAGTGTAATTTAAGTCTTCAAAATACTTTTTCCCTTGTCATTTTGCAGTTTTTTAAGTCAGCCATTTGCCTTGAAACCCAACAGAATTGTCATGTTTAGCTCTAAGGAAGGAGGACCTGTCAGAGCAAAAGGAGAAAGAAAACCACTGCCAATGTGTGCAATATAAAAATTAAGCCTGGGTGTAATAAATTAGTTCTGTGGGTGTTATTTTTTTCTTAGTCGACTTTCCTCACAACGGGAGTAACTTAACACCTTTATGTCGATTTGATAGATAAAAATAATGATGTAAAACACTTAGAACCGCTCTTCTTAGGCTTTCTGAAGTGGTCTAATCATCTCATTAGCTTTGACTCAAATGCTACGGTGCTGGCCTAGCAAGGGCGTTGCTTCAGCTGAGATGAGAATGGTCGTTAGAGGTCAGTGTTCCACTGATTCCCCCACCCCAAAAAAAAGACAGGAGGGAAGCAGCTTAAAACCTTATTATCGTATCCTTAAATATTCATTAGAGGTCGCAGCCGTCTTTTTCCTGACCGCTAGCAGCCTGCTAGAAACAGTTCTTCCCGCTGCTCCCCTCCCCTCCGTTATTTGGGGACAGTGTCTCAAGCTGCCTTGGCCCTCCTCTTCCTCTACCCTTAAGTCCTGGAGCAGCTGAGGGAGGAGCGAGGAAGGGAATCAGCCGCAGCCCATCCGGCCCTTGTCTCAGGAAGACAGTAAATTCAGGAAAACGTTCATTCAGCAAAGATTGGGAACGTATGTGCCCGGCTCGTGCCAGGCCCTCGCCTCTCACCTCATGGAGCCTACAGCCCACTGAGGACCACCGGGTAGTAAATAACGAAGCACTAAAACGCTATAAAAGCACAAGGGAATAAAAGGGTCGCAAAGAAACGAACGGGGAACTATTGGAATATCGGGAGCGACCTCCTTTAGATCGATGGCTGGGACAGTCATTTCCGAGGAAGTGACCTGAAAGGTGACCTTGAGAAGCTGCTCTGGGCGGTGGTCTGGGTGTAATTCCCTGCCCCTCGTTAGGAAGCCCCGCCGCGGTTCAGCTGCAAGGCCCCGGGCGGGGGGCGGAGCCTTCTTCGCAGCAAAACCCGGAAAGCGGAAGCCGAGGCCCGGCTGCCCCGTGGGCTGCGGGGCTGCGGTCGCCCGGTTCTCGGCCGGCTGAGTCACGGCCCTGCCCGGCGCGGCCTGGCCTAGCGAGGACGCCCCCCGAAACTTGGGGGCCCTGCACTTGACTTTTCCAGTCGGGCACAAAGCCTTTTGTCATTGCCGTAGCGACTGGCAAACCTGGCGAAGACCCCTTTCAGCTTTTGTCCCCCTCCTTTCGCGTTCATTCTTTGCTTATTTTAGGGTCAGCCGGATGACCCCATAGGTCGGGCTTGCGGGGCGCCGGCTCTGGCAAACAGTCTGCCCTCCTCCGGGCGCTGACTTGCCGGCTGCTTCTCAGGCTGGGGCGCCCTCCGCAGTCTCCATGGTAACGGCCCCGCCGGCGTCTCTGCCCTGCGGGGGAGATGCTGCCTGCCGGGCCCGCTGCCTCGCCCCCGGCCTCACGGCCGGGCGGGGGCCACTGAGGAAGAAGGTCCCGGCCGCCGGACTTCGGGGCAGGGGGCCCCAGGTGAGAGCCGGACTCGGGAGCGGAAGAGGTGGGGTGCAGGTCAACTCCCGCCACCTTCCCTCCGCTCCCGCTTCCCTGCATCAAACACTCGCACAGAGTATCGCAAGAGAGGCTTCTGTCGCCACTGCGCCAGAGGTTTCTTGGTTATGTTTTTGTTTTTCCTGGCAAATAGCCGGAGAAGGAGACGGTCAGCAGCTCCTGGAGAGGCTGAGAGAAGCGGTTTTGAGTTTTACCCAAACTGCGAGAGTGATCTTTCAGCAACTGCACTCACCGACTGGTTTTCCTTCATTTTCAGTGAAATCCCATTCTCTGGCTGGAGACACAGATGGCCTCAAATGAGAGAGATGCTATATCGTGGTACCAAAAGAAGGTAATTAATATCAGTGTATTTTTATTTGTAAAGCATGCTTCCTGAAAAAAACTCCCACAAAGAATACCCATCATGTTAGTTTGCCCTGAGCTTGGTAGTACAGGTATTCTTACATGGTATCTTTCAACATAAATGGAAAAACTGATGTACAAGGTCATTAGGTCTTTTAAACTCAGTTCCAGGTCCCCGAAGAAGATTCTCAACCTCCCATCTCCAGGCTGCATTCACAGTGTCATAGCAGCGCTTTGAAAGTTTGCTTCTGGTCAAATTGCTGGTTTTTTTCAGACATAAAACTTTTATCTGTACAGCTCAGATTGATACTGTCAACAATCCTGTTGAGTGGTCCATTACCTTTTATTTTTCTGTAGTTTCCTACTGATGTTTTCCTTAAGAAGTGGAAATATCTTTTAAGGTGATATTTAACTTGAAATATTTTGGACATTGCTTTTAAACTTCCTTTTCAATCCAGCTAACTTTAGAGTTTTGAAGGAAATAGTCCCTGGAAATAATAATTTGTCCCAGCCTCAGAGAAGCACAAACATTTCCCAGGTATCACATTGAAACTTCATAGTTCTGTGGCTTTTGTGAGACTTGACCTAAACCAAAGAATTTCCTTTGCATCATTTAAATAGCTTGCTTCCTATTTCAGATTGGAGCATATGATCAGCAGATATGGGAAAAGTCGATCGAACAGACTCAGATTAAGGTAAATTGATTTCTTTGATGTTTTAGCTTTGTTTTGCTGCATTAAGGTGAAGAGTGGATTGTACTTGCTTTTTAAAAAGTCTGCTTATCCACCAAGTATGGCGTTCTTTGTTCTTTAAAGTTCATGAGGGAAACAGCACTGCAAATGGAATGATAAATGACATTTGCCTCCATATCAGGGAACTAGAAAGGGGTAGTTGGTCTATGATGAATTTGAAAGCAGATGCTCCATAAAAATGGAGCTATGGGTGTTTAACTCTAGTGGGTTTTACTTTGTGATAATGCAGGCCCGGTATTGCCAGAGCTTTAGGGTTTTCAAGAGAATCTGTGAATAACGCATTTTTAGGTGAACAGTTTAGGTTTTTAGAGCATCTCCTCTTCTCCTTCCCTCCCTCCCTCTCTTCCCCCACCTTTTTCTTCCTCCTTTTCTTCCTGTGCAAGTCAAATAAAATACATTTGTTGCCTGAATCACTTTTTCAGTACTGGTTTGGAGTATGGTCTTAAGTATTTCAGGTTCTTAAGCTTTTTTTCTACACTGTTCTTGGAACTGAGCAGATTCTTGGCGTTATTTCATGCTAACCAAGCAACCCAAAATTGATGTGTGGTTCAGAATGCCGGTTTATTAATTTATAATAGGGAGGGGAGGGTTAAATACTGTTCTAAAGTCAAGGTTCTAGGGGCAACATGTTTGGTGGGTCAGGGTGGTGAAAATTGGTCATGGAAAGTCTGCTTGGAGGTCAGATGTAATTGCATAGTCTTGATAGATGTGGAAAAGCCTAAAGACCACCTTGCCCTTACAGAATTTCTCTTTGTTGACCGTAATACTTATATATACAGATTCTGGGTCTTGCCTCCCTGGAAAGTACTGAATAATGGTGGCAGATTCTTGTTTTTGGACCTTTGTGTTTTTAAAGATTTTCTGCAGTCTCTCTATTAACATTAAAAAAAATATATGTATGTGTGAGTGTTATATAACTTAATAGTTTGTTCTGTTTATTTCCAAATGAGATTCATTGGACTGGGACATTACAATCTCTGGTGAAATACATTAATCAACACTTTAAAGTTGCTTTTTTTTTTCTGGTCTTTTTCTCGGGCCACACCTGAGGCTTATGGAGGTTCCCAGGCTAGGGGTTGAATCAGAGCTGTAGCTGCCGGCCTACGCTACAGCCACAGCAAAGCAGGATCTGAGCTGCGTCTGTGACCTATACCACAGCTCACGGCAACACCGGATCTTTAACTCACTGAGTTAAAAGATTGAACCGCATCCTCATGGATACTTGTCAGGTTCATTAACCATTGAGCCACAACGGGAACTCCTAGGGTGCATTTTTAAAATAAGTCAGTCAACTAGAAAGTTATTTGAATTACATGGTACTTGGATAACTTTTCACAATTTTGTATAGTCTTGATGTTTTATATTAACGGGAGATGGGGTTAAGTGTGAATAAATCCTCAAATTTAATTTTGTAACTCTCTAAATCCTGTCCTGTTACTCTTTTGTGAATTCCAAAAAGGGTGGTTGGCAGGTCTACTATAATGGAAAGAGCACAGAACTGAGGGTTGGAACCCCTTTTGTGATCTTGAACAACAAGTTTGTCTGGACTTTGGTTTATTTATCCTTAAAAAGATTTTACTCCCTGCTATAGAATTTTACCTACCTCCTTCCCCTGCCCAATTTAAATATTTCCTCTACTCTTATTTCCCTGCCATTTTATACATACCTTCGTTTTGGTACATGTCATAGTTATTTGTTAACCTGTGTGTTTTCATGGACCTCAAGGGCACGAATTGAATTTGTATACTGCTCTTAGAACATCGTGATTCATACCAGGAACTCAGTGTTTCTGTATTTGATTGAACCCCATCTAATTATGCATATTTTTAGTCATGGTTTTCTCATGAGGTAATTCATCCTTAATATATGCTTTTTAATTTGGTAGCAGTAGAAAGAATAAAACTCAAGACTAATGATCACGGTTCTTGGCTTTCTGAATCAATAGTAAGAAGCCAGACAAGAAATTCAGGCAAGTCTTTATTGGGACTCCTGCTGCAGCAGGAGGGAATGAAAACAAGTGACAGGTTTGCTTGCTCACTCTCTGACTGAGAGGTGGGGGCCGTTGCAGGGAGATGGTTCCTTATAGGGGGTGAGGGTAGGGGTGGGTCTAAGGGTGGGGGGGTTGCTTCGGTGGTCTGCCCACCCCCTTAGCTTTGCTGTGTGCAAAGTACCCTGCTTTTGCTCCTGACTCCTTAGAGGTGGCAGTTGGGTTTATTGTTTTTTTTGTGTCTTATTGTTCATAATTTGCCCCACCTGCCCATGCGTGCAATTACTTTGTCCATTATAGTTTCTTTGTATTTTGTTGCTGGAGGAGATGTTTGTGCAGGTGCAATTACTGCAGCAGAGGGTTCTAGGTCTCAGGTCCCAGCCTGTCTTCAAGACTAACTAAAAATTTACTGAGTTAGTATACCAGCATGTCTTACATGCCAAGAATACAGTCAATAAGATATGCGTGGTCTTGGCTTTATGCATTTTACAGTCTAAATGTGGTGGGAGGAGTTCCCATCATGGCTCAGCGATTAATGAACCTGACTAATATCCATGAGGACTCGAGTTCGATCCCTGGCCTTGATCAGTGGGTTAAGGATCCAGTGTTGCCATGAGCTGTGGTGTAAGTCGCAGACGTGGCTCAGATCCTGCGTTGCTGTGGCTTAGGCTGGCAGCTGAAGCTCGGATTCAGCCCTTATCCTGGAAACTTCCATATGCCGAGGGTGTAGCACTTAAAAAAAAGGAAATGTGGCGGGAGAAAAGCTGAGTCATCTTTTTAAGTATGTTTAAGTCTTAGATGAAAATTTACCAAAGTATAGGATACAAAGAAGCATTTAATGCAATTCAAAACATATTACACAAATAGAAATATTTTTGAAAGTAAATTAAAAAAGAAAAAATTAAAAACAAAATAATATTGACATCAGGTCACAATACAATAAAATTAGAAATTACATAGTAAAATAGGGTTAGGGTTAAATCTATACCTTTTATAACTCAAAATTATGAAAGATACAGATTTAAAAACTCTTGGATCATGAAAAGTGGTATGAACTACATATTTTGAGCTACTACATTTAAGGCATTTTGCTAGGTTCTGAGCATAAAAAAACTTTATAAACAGAAGTACAGCACTTGTATAAGGGAAGAACAAGTAGCCCAATCTGAGTGGAGTGTAAGGTGTGCAGATGAGATGGTAGGTCATACATCAGTTTGGAGTTGAGTTGACTGCTTTACTAAGCACTTTAGATAGTGTACTATAGAAAATGAAAAAAATGTTTGTGGTTTTTGAGTAGATGGGCCACATTATATCTGTATTTTTGAAGAATAGAAATAAAAATGTGGATATAATTTGTGGGATGCTTCCAAAGTAATACTCGATGAAATCATATCACTCTAAATGTGTGTATTAGCAACAACAAAAATGTGTAGTTGGACTAGGAAAAATGTTATATTCAAGTTAATATATGAAGTTTCTGAGAAATAAAACAATAGGTTAAAATAAAAAGGGAAAAAAATTAAACTAAAACAGTCCTTATGTATTCTTCATTTAACAAATATTTGTGTCAGGTGGCAGGCTAGGTACTATGTCTAAATAATGAGCAGAAACACTCAGCTTTTTTTTGTTCAGGGAGCTTATGGTAAAGTGGGAGACAATAATAAACTTAATTATACTAATGAATAAAAATTACTTTGTGATAAACACTAAGAAGGAGAGGTATTATTTGCAAGCTATCTATAACAAGGGAAATGCACCTAGTCAGGGAGGTAAGAAAAGCCATCCCTAATGGATGCTTCAAATGACACCCAAAGGATGAAGAGCAGTTAATTAGGTCAAGAACAAATATATATATCGTACACAAACTCTTTCAGAAAACAAAGGAGGAAGTATGCTTCCCAACTTATTTTATGAAAGTAGTATTAGGCTGATTCCAAAGTCAGACAAAGCACAAGAAAATTTGTAATAAATATACTACAAAGCTGCTGTAATCCAAACAGTATGTTGTTGGCATAAAGCCAGGCATGATCAGTGGAACATAATAGAATGCCCAGAAATGAACCCACATTTATATGGACAGTTAATTTATAACAAAGTAGGAAAGAATATACAATGGGAAAAGGACAGCTTCTTCAATAAATAGTGTTAGGAAAGCTGGAAAGCTACATGCAAAAGAATCAGACTGGACTACTCTCTCACACAATGTATGAAAATAAATTTAAAACAGGAGTTCCTGTTGTGAAGCGGAAATGAATCTGACCAGGAACCATGAGGTTGTGGGTTCGATCCCTCGTCTTGCTCAGTGGGTTAAGGATCTGGTGTTGCTGTGAACAGTGGTGTAGGTTCCAGACAGGGCTTGGATCTGATGTTGCTGTGGCTGTGGCATAGGCGAGCAGCTGTAGTTCCGATTGGACCCCTAGCGTGGGGAACCTCCATATGCTGCAGGTGTGGCCCTAAAAAGAAAAAAAATAGGTTAAAGGTTTATATATAATACATGAAACTATAAAACTTTTGGAAGAAGATGCAGACAGTACACTCTGACAATAGTCATAGTAATACTTTTTTGGATATATCTTTTCAGTCAAGGGAAACAAAAACAACTAGGATTACATCAAGCTAAAAGGCTTTTGCACAGTGAAGGAAACTATCAGTAAAATGAGAAGACTACCTCCTGAATGGGAGAAGATATTTGCAAATGATATATCCAATTAGGGGTTAATATCCAAAATATATAAAGAATTCATGCAACTCAACATTAAAAAAAACAATCTAAAAAATGGGCAGAGGATCTGAATAGACATTTCTCCAAATACAAGCAGATGGCCAATAGGCATATGAGAAGATGTTCAACATACTCATCATCAGAGAAATGCAAATCCAGACCACAATGAAATATTGCCTCATATCTGGCGGAAGTGCTGTTGTCAAGAAGACAACAAAGTGCAAGTGTTGATATGGATGTGGAGAAAACGGAGCCCTGGTGCACTATTGGTGGGAATGTAAATTGGTGCAGCCACTATGGAAAACAGTATAAAAATTGCTGAAAAAATTAAAATAGGACTACAGTATGACCCAGAATTCCACTTGTGGGTATTTATCTGAAGAAAACAAACAAACAAACAAAAAAAACCACACTAATTAGAAAAGATATAGGCACTGCTATGTTCATAGTAACAATATTTACAATAGCCAAGATATGGAAGCAAGCCCAGTGCCTATCAACAGATGACTGGATAAAGATGTGGTATGTATATAAACGGAATATTCTCAGCCACAAAAGAATGAAATCTTGCCATTTGAGCTGACATGGATGGACCTAGAGGATATTATGCTAAGTGAAATAAGTCAGACAGGAAAAGACAAATACTGTATGATTTCATTTACATGTGGAATTTAAAAATAACTGTTGAACATGGAGTTCTCTTGTGAAGCAGTGGGTCAGGATCTGACGTCGTGGCTGTTGCTTGGGTCACTGCTGTGGCATGAGTTTAATCCCTGACCCAGGAACTTCCACGTGCTACAGATATGGCCAAGAAAATCAAAAATAAGATTAAAAAATTAAAAAACAGATGAACAAATATAACAAAACAGAGATATAGAACAAACAGATGGTTACCAGAGGTGGGTGGTGGGGAGAAGAAACAGGTGAGGGAGATGAAGAGGTAGAAACTTAACTGTTGCAAGATAAATGAGTCAAGACTATAAAATATGGAGTTCCCATTGTGTCACAGCAGAAACAAATCCGACTAGGAACCATGAGGTTGTGGGTTCAATCCCTGGCCTTGCTCAGTGGTTAAGGATCCAGCATTGCTGTGAGCTGTGGTGAAGGTCGCAGATGTGGCTCGGATCCCACGTTACTGTGGCTGTGGTGTAGACCAGCAGCTGCAGCTTTGAATCAACCCCTAGCTTGGGAACCTCCATATGCCTTGGGTACAGGCCTGAAAAAAAAAAAAAAAGAAAAAGAAAAAGACTGTGAAATGTGCCATGTGGGAAATATAGTCATTAATTATGTATATATATGGTGACAGATTATAAGTAGGCTTATCTTGGTGGTTATTTTGAAATATATAGAAATATGGAATCACTATGGTGTGTAACAGGAACTAACATACTGTTTTAGGTCAATTATATTTCAAGACCAAACAGACTCATAGAAAAAGAGGTCAGATTTGTGATTACCAGAGGTGGTGGCTTGGGGGAAGAAGAATTAGATGAAGGCAGTAAGACAGTACAAACTTCCAGTTATACGACAAATAAGTATTAGAAATGTAGTGTATAACATGATAAATATAATTCATGCTACTGCATGTTATATATGAAAGTTGTTAAAAGAGAGTAAACCCTAAAAGAGGTAAAAAAACAAGGAAAGCAATTTTTCTATTTTTTTAAATTTTATATTTATATGGGATGATGGATGTCCACTAACTTGTGATCATTTCATGATATATGTAATTCAAATCATTATGCTGTTCACCCTAAACATACAGTGCTGTTTGTCAGTTATATCTCAATAAAACTGCAAGAGAAGCTACATGGAGCTGGGAAATGTCTAATTGCACTCTTGCTATTTAATATGCTAGGGAAGGCTATACACGCAAATATTTTTAATATTTAAATAATGGTTGAGGAGTTCCCTTGTGGCACAGTGGGTTAAGGACCTGGCATTGTCACTGCAGTGATTCAGGTTGCTACTATGGCACGGGTGTGAACCCTGGCCAGGGAACTTCCGCATGCCGCAGGTACAGCCAAAAGAAATTAATTTAAATATTAAAAAATAAAAACCGTTGAGAGGCTCCTTGCCCAAGCTAAAGTGAAATAGCCACTGGAGCGTGACCCGGGCCTCCTGAGGACACACAGGTTCCCCTGCTCGGTTCAGACGCCGTAGTGATGGAGGGGAGGGGCCCCTCACACACCTGGTCACCATCCCACCCTGAAGGCTAAGACCACCCCCTTCCAGGTGGTGGCCAGTTCAGTGATGAGCATCAGGGCGAGATCAAAGTCAAAGGTCTGAGGTTCCAGACCCACTGGGGCCACCCCCACCCACGTCCAGGGCAGTGACTTGGGACAGTAGGGTGGATTCTGAGTTCTGGGCATAGCCTAGATTATGACTTGGACAATGGCTATGGGAATGTGAATGTTTTGTAAATAATCATCAAACACTACAATTAATATTTGTTAGACTTCACTGTATAATTACTTCAATAAATGTTTATTATAAAAAAACTGCAAGAAAAAAATCCTAACCCAGGCATAATATGGAGCTTTTAATAAACTATCGTACTGATTTATTTTTCAAAATGTATCGTAAATATAAGTATAAAAATCTTATACCGAAGTCAAGGTATAAAATGGATTATCTACCATAACCAAGGGGGATAGCTGAGAAATGTGTCATTGGCTTAACATTTGAAAATAAATTAATTAAAAAATATGTAACATATTAATAGAATAAAGATCAGAACCACATGATCTTTTCAGTAGAGACAGATAAAACCTTTGACAAAATTCGGTGCCCATTAATGATACCGTAGAAATAGTAATTTCTTCAATCCGTCAAAGTGTGTCTATTAAAGACCTACAGCTAATACGGTACTTAAAGAGTAAAGACTGAGGGCTTTGCCCGTCAAATCAGGAGCAAAGCCAGGATGTTTGCTCTCACCACATCTCTTTGATGTTGTACTAGGGATTCTAGCCGGTGCAGTAAGGCAAGGAAAAGAAGTAAAAGACATTGAGATGGGAAAGAAAATGAAAATTGCCTTTATTCATGATGATGTGATCCTATATTTAGAAAATCCTGAGACATTACTGACAATAAATGCGTTTAAGGAGTTCCCGTCATGGCACAGTGGAAACAAATCCGACTAGAAACCATGAGGTTGCGGGTTTGATCCCTGGTCTCTCTCAGTGGGTTAAGGATCTGGCATTGCCGTGAGCTGTGGTGTAGGTCACAGATACTGCTCGGATCTGATGTTGCTGTGGCTGTGGTGTAGGCTAGCGGCTACAGCTCCGATGTGACCGCTAGCCTGGTAACCTCCATATGCTGCAGGTGCGGCCCTAAAAAGACAAAAAAAAAAATAAATGAGTTTAGCAAGGTCTCTAGATAAAAGATCAGTATACAAAAATTATTTTTCTGTATACCAGCAATGAGTATTCCAAAAATGAAGTTAAGAAATCAGCTCATTCACAATGGCATCAAAAAGGATAAAACAAAATTGACAGAACACTGTAAACAAGATATAATGGAAAAAATAAAAAACATTAAAAAAAATTTAAAAAAAATTTGAAAAGGATAAAACAGGAGTAAGTTTAACATAGAATGTATAAGACTTGGACACTGAAAACTATAAAACATTGCTGAGAGAAATTAAAGATCTAAAGAAATGGAGTAACATTTTTATGTTTGTGATCTGAAACACAGCATTGTTAAGATGGTTAATTCTCTCCAGATCTGTAGATACATTTGGAATAGATACATTCACTATAATCCCTTTAAAATTCTAGCATTCTTTTTTTTGGGTAGAAATTGATAAGCTAATTCTAAAGTTGATAAGGAATGAAAGGACCTAGAATGTTGAAAACAAGTTTAAAAAGAATAACATAGGGGACTTACTGGATTTCAAAATTTACTGTAAAGCTGTAAGTGATCCAGATAAAGTAGGGTTTTTTCCTTTTTCAGCCACACCTATGCCATTTGGAAGTTCCTGGGCCAGGCATCAAATCCATGCTGCAGCTGTGACCTAATGCCACAGCTGTGGCAATGCTGGATCTTTAACTCAATGTGCCACAGCAGGAACTCCAGATAGTATAGTATTGGCATGAGTGATAGATCAATGAACAGAATAGAAAATCTAGAAAAAAATCCTTACAGTTTTGATAAATTGATTTTTATAGAAATGCGAAGACAATTCAATGAAGAAATGATAGTCTTGTCAACAGATGGTTCTGGAACGTTTGAATATCCACAAGAATAAAAATGAGCTTTGATTTTTACCTGACACTGTACACAAAAGTTACATGAAAAGGACCACGTGGAGTGCCCACTGTGGCTTAGCGGGTTTAAGGACCTGATATAGTTTCCATGATGATGTGGGTTTGATCCCTGGCCTCACTAAATGAGTTAAGGATCTGGTGTTGCCACAAGCTGTGGCATAGGCCTGCAGCTCCAATTTGACTCTTAGCCTGGGAACTTCCATATGCGACAGGTGCAGCCTAAGAAGAAGAAAAAGAGGATCATAGATGTACTTGTAAGAACTAAACGTCTAAGGTTTTCTAGAAGAAAACATAGAAGATCTTTGGTAAAGGCAAAGATTTCTTAGAAACACAGCTATAAAAGACAAATTTTGATAAATTGGAATTTATCAAAAATTAAAACTTTTCTTCAGAATATCCCATTTTAAAAAATGGGAAAAAGCAAGCCACAGACTGGGAAAAATATTTTCAAATCATATATATATAATGGATTATGTGTACCTATAGTACATAAAGGACTCCTACATCTCAATAAGAAGACAAAAAACCCAATTTAAAAGTGGGCAAAAGATTTGAATAGCTGTATCACCAAAGACAGTACATGAATGACTGGGCCCATGAAAAGATGTTACACATTGTTTGTCAGTCATTAGGGAAGTAAAAATTAAAACCATGATGAGATACTACTGTACACCTATTAGAATAGCTATAATTAAAAAGACTTGATTTTACCAAGTGCTGGCCAGGACATGGAGGGATTAGAACTCTCATACACTGCTGGTGGGGATGGAAAGTTGAAAATAGTTTGATGGTTTCTTAAAAATTTAAATATGTATTTCTCATATGACTCAGCATTTCTGTCCCCAGGTATGTGCCCGAGAGAAATAAAAACATGTGAGCACATGCGAGTGTTCATAGCAGTGCTATTCATAATTACCAAAAACTAGAAAAAAAGTCCAAATGTCCCATCAACCTGTGAGTAAACAAATGTGTTATGCCCATGCAATGGAATATGGCTGGGCAATAAAAACTATTAGTACATGTTACAATATGAAGTAACCTCAAAAATGTTAATGCTAAGTGAAAGGGGCCAGACTTTGGTTTATATGAAATTTCTAGAAAAGGCAAATCTAGAGGAATAGAAAGCAGATCAGTGTTCACCTATAGCTGGGGGATAAAAACAGAGATTTATTGCCATTCTTGTTTTTCAGGTGGTGGAAATATTCTAAAATTTGAGTGATGGTGTTTGCACAACCCTGTAAATTTACTAGAAATCTACCAAATTATTTACTAAAACTGTACACCTAAAAATGAGTGAGTTTTATAATGTGTTGATTATGCTTCAGTATAGCTGTTTTCTTAACCACACCAATAGAACAAAATAGGAAGAATCATAATGTAGCACATAGAAATTTATATATATTCCCAATGAAAATTATCTTCTAAAATTTCTTAATTAAGAGAATATGTTAAGTCTAAGGTCTAACATTATTTTCAGTGATGAAGCTCAACTTAGTTCCTCCCTAAAGAATGAATAAATCAGGAATGGCCCTTATTAATATTTAACATGCTGTTTGAGATATATTTTCTAAGATGAGCAAAACAGTCTAATTTTATCTTTGCTTTAAAATACTTTTCTTGGGAGTTTCCTCTGTGGCACAGTGGGTTAAGCAATTTGGCTGTGGTGGCTTGGGTCGCTGCAGAGGTGCGGGTTCGATCCTCTGCCCGGCACAGTGGGTTAAAGTATCTGGTATTCCTGCAGCTGCAAGGAATTCAGTCCCTGGCCCAGGTTCTTCCATATGCTGTGGGTGCAGCCATAAAAAAATTTTGTTTTTCTTTTGTCTTTTAAAATTTTTTCTAATTAATATTAGAATATCAAAAATCAGTGTTTGAAAATGATACGATTTTACACCTAGAAAATTTGAAATGGCTAACCATAAACACAGAGGTGATTTCAGCTGTATTTGTAACATTATTTCTTGAGCTAGATGGTGGGTACATGACAGAAGGGACTCCTCATTTAAGATGACAGTTTGAATATGTGTATTAATCTCCATCTGGTTTCTTCTGAAACTGCTCTAAAATTATGATGTGTAAGAAAAAAATATCAGCCCATAAGGAGTTCCAGGGCGGGGGAGAAGACTACAGTAAATGAGAGCTAGTAACACAAGTTTGAATGTTGGCAAGTGTACGTGAAGTGAAGAAAATAAGTGTCTGCAGTAGGGGATGCCAATAGGAAGCAAGTGAACTCCCTATTTTAAAACCCCTATTTCAGAGTTCCCATTGTAGCTTAGCGGAAATGAACCTGAGTAGTATCCGTGAGGATGCAGGTTCGATCCCTGCCCTTGCCCAGTGGGTTAAGGATCCAGTGTTGCTGTGAGCTGTGGTGGTGTTCTCATACTTGGCCTGGATCCTTTGTTGCCAGCGGCTGCAGCTCTAATTCCACCCCTAGTCTGGGAACTTCCATATACCACAGATGCAGTCCTAAAACGCGTAAAATAAAATAAAGAAAAATAAAATTCCTGTATTGAATGGTTGCCAGTGGGGAGAGAGCAGGGGGGGAAGGGCAGTAGAGGAGTAGGGAGTTAAGATATACAAACTGTTAAGTGTAAGGTAAGCTATAAGGATAGATTGTACAACATGGGGAATATAGCAATATTTTTAAATAACTGTAAGTGAAGAATAACCTTTAGAAATTGTGAATCACTATAGGGTATACCTGTAGCATATAGTATTGTACTTCAGCTCTACTTCAATCAAATTTTTAAGCCCTGTATTTAATTTCTGAAAGACGCAGGAATTGGGTTCATAATGGAGTTCACGTTGTGGTGTAGCAGAAATGAATCAGACTAGGAACCATTAGATTGCAGGTTCAATCCCTGGCCTCACTCAGTGGGTTAAGGGTCCGGCATTGCCATGAGCTGTGGTGTAGGTCACAGATGTGGCTCAGATCTGGTGTGGCTGTGGCAGTGGTGTAGGCCGGCACCTGTAGCTCTGATTTGACCCCTAGCCTGGGAACTTCCATATGCTGTGTGTGCGGCCCTAAAAAGAAAAAAAAAATTAGGTGCATCAGGTATTGCTGCAGTTATAAGGTAGAACTGAAAGTAGAATTGTCTGCATATATGAATAAGGGGCAATAAACCCATCCCCAGATTCCCCTCCTTATTCTGCACGGCCTCATAGTCACCCTTATTTTCCTCTGACAGAAGATTGAAGTTTGCTCTCTGGAGAGGCCGAACCTAGAAGTTCTGAATTCTGGAATACTACACACAAATGAAAGCGGGGTAAAATACTGTACTGATAAAGGAGATTAAATAAATGTCTGGTGTCCAGGCTGATGGTCTCTAAACAGAAGACTGGATTTCCTTTTGCAAAAGCTGAGTAAAAAGATCGAAGGAAGTAAGGGCTGGTTATCCCTCCCCAGTGAAGCTACTGTTCAACAGCTCCCAGCACTGCACACTTGCATTCAGCATTGCAGTGCCTCATTCTTTTTCTTTTTTTTGCTTTTTAGGGCTGCACCTGCAGCCTATGACAGTTCCCAGGCTAGGATTTGAATTGGAGCTACAGCTGCCGGCCTACACCACAGCCACAGCACCGTGGGATCCAAGCCGTGTCTGCAACCTACACCACAGTTCAGGCCAACGCCAGATCCTTAACCCACTAGGCCAGGCCAGGGATTGAACCTGCATCCTCATGGATTCTAGTCGGGTCTGCAACCTGCTGAGCCACAAGGGGAACCTCCCTAGTACCTCGTTCTTCAGTATAAATAAATAATTGAAGATACTCAACTGTTTGAGACCTAAAGACAAAGAAGGAAAGAGATTTAAAAAGTGATACAGGAATCATGAGAATACTACTTTAAAAGGTAATATATTTAAAGAATTGGATACTATTTGAAAAAAAAAAAGGATCAGTAGATGAAAAAGTAAGAGAACCATAACCCAAAGAAATGCAGTAGAAAAATTGGAAGATAAAGTTGAAGCCATTTCCCAGAAAAACAGTATGCAAGAAAAAGGAAAAAGAAAACAGAAAAGTGAGTACAGTTCATTCGGGAAACATCCAATTAAGTGTTCCAGTAAAAGGAAACACATGTAGGAGAAGAAGTCGTTTAATAAGTAATACAAAAAAATTTCCCAGAACCGAAATACGTAATTTACAGATCAAAAAGATATTTTAAATGATGTTCTATACTAAGAAACATAATTATGAAATTTCAGAACTAAATTTTAGAAAAATTCAGTTCAATCTACATGTTTCTCCTGTGAGTCTCCCTTACTACTCACACAAAACACCACTTCTGGTCTCCAAGTGTGTGATGGTTTTTCCCCACTCCAGGCAGTTCTCTGTGACACCAGCTGGGTGTCCTGCAATGCAACTCAATTCTGATGCTGTGTACCTGGAAGTAGTGTCAGCTCCCACAAGTTAAGGACTCTGTCTCACAAAACTTCTCCTGCCCACTTTGGATGCCAATTGCAAGTAATAGGTCCTAGGTTATACCCACCTTCTGTCCAATTGGGCTCCAAGTCAGAGGTTCCCATAACCTTCTCAGGTTTAATTAATTTCCTAGGGTGGTTTACAGAACTCGGGTAAATGCTTTCTTAGACATTTATCAGTTTATGGAAGGATATGATAAAGGGTCAGATGAATAGCCAGATGAAGAGATACGTAGGGTAAGGTCTGGAAGGTTCCAGAACACAGGCGTTCCTGTCTCTGTGGAGTTTGGGGTGGGTCACGCTACTGGTGTGGATGTGTTCAGCGACCTGGAAGCCCCCTTAATCCCATTTTAGTGGCATTTTTATGGAGGTTTCATCAAGTGGGCATGACTGATAATTAACTCTGTTTTCAGCCCTTCTCCCTTCTCAAGGGGATTGGAGGTGGTGGGGCTGAAAATTCCAAGCTTCTAATCATGGCTTGTTCCTTCTGGTGACCAGCCTTCATCCAGGAGCCCTCCAGGAACCCAGCTAGAGTTGCCTCATTAGAACAAAAGGTACTCTTTTTTTTTTGTCCTTTTGCCATTTGTGTAGAGCCGCACCCGCAGCATATGGAGGTTCCCAGGCTTGGGGTCTAATCGGAGCTGTAGCTGCCGTCCTATGCCACGACCACAGCAATGCGGGATCTGAGCCGATTCTGAGACCTACACTACAGCTCACGGCAACACTGGATCCTTAACCCACTGAGCAAGGCCAGGGATCAAGCCCGCAACCTCATGGTTCTTAGTCAGATTCGTTAACCGCTGAGCCACAAAGGGAACTCCCAGAACAAAAGGTACTCTTATCACCCGGGAAATTACAAGGCTTTCTGGAGCTCTGTGTCAATAACTGGGGACAGAGACCAATATAAATTTTTTTATTATGAGTCATAATGTCATAACATTTGGAATTAGAGCCTGGGTTAGGCAGGGAGTAGAGAGAGGGATCAAAACAGATCATATACAAGATATGGAGTCAGAATGACATTGGGCCTCTCAGCAGCAACTTCTGGCTCATCTGGAAGCTAGAAGATGATGGGCTCTTTAAATATCAGAGAAAATGATTTTCAGCCTAAAATTTTATGCCTAGCCTATTAACTGAGTATAAAAGTGCCACATGGAGACACATTTGGACTACAGTCTAAAAAAATACATCACTCACTTCCCCTTTCTCAGAGGAGGACATGTACTCCGTTATAATGAGTTAATAAACCAAAAAAGGAATCCATAGTGTCAGGAAACAGGATGGCCAACACAGAGAGGTAAACGGAATTCTAGGATAATGAAGATGAAAGTTCATGGGAGTTCTCGTCTTGTTGTGGCTCAGTGGTTAGCGGACCCAACTAGCATCCATGAGGACGCTGGTTTGATCCCTGGCCTTGCTCAATGGGTTAAGGATCCGTTGTTGCCGTGAGCTGTGGTATAGGTCACAGACATGGCTTGGATCCCACGTTGCTGTAGGCCGTTGGCTACAGCTCCAAATGGACCCCTAGCCTGGGAACCTCCATTTGTTGCAGGTGTGGCCCTAAAAAGACAAAAAGACCAAAAAAAAAAAAAATAGATGAAAGTTCATTTATTAAGCCTAGAAAATAACAAGACCAGAAAGGATTAGGAGGTCAGAAAACTTGGTATACAGACATTTTCAAGGAGTAAGAAAAGGAAGTGGTGTTTGTTGTGTTTGAGCACACTGGGAGCAGTTCTGTAAAACTTAGTTTCAAAATGAATTAGTAATAGATATGTTTATCACAGATGGCCTTTATTATGTTGAGTTTCTTTGCCTCCATACTCACTTTGTTGGGAATTTTTTTTTTTTTGTCATTTATGGGTGTTGAATTTGGTAATGTGCTTTTTCTATATTTATTGAGATTATATGATTTTTATCCTTCATTTGGATTATGTGATATATCACATTGATTTGTGGATGTTGAACAATCCTTATATCCCTGGAATATGGTATGTGAGCCTTTAACTGTATTGTTGAATTCAGTTTGCAGATATTTTGTTGACAATTTCTGCATCCATGTTCATTAGAGATATTGACTTGTAAATGTTTTTTATGGTATCCTTGTCTGATTTTAGTTTCAAGGTAATGCTGACTTTGTAAAATGAATTTGGAAGTGTTCCTCCTCTTTTTCTTTTTTTTTTGAAAGAGTTTGAGAAGGATTGGTATTAATTCTTATTTGAATGTTTGGTAGAATTCACCAGTGAGGCCATCTGGTCTTAGATTTTCATTTATTTGGAGGTTTTTGATTATTGATCCAATCTTCTTACTAGTAATAGGTCTGTTCAAATTTTCTATTTCCTCATGATTCCATCTTGGTAAGTTATGTGTTTCTAGGAGTTTATCCACTTATAAATTTTCCGGTTTGTTGGTGTATAGTTGTTCAGTAGTCTCTTTTGATCCTTTGTGTTTCTGTGGTATCAGTTGTCTCCTCTTTCATTTCCGACTTCATTTATGAGAGTGTTTTTTTGGGGGGGGGAGCGAAGCTAGCTAAAGTTGTGTCTGTTGTATCTTTTCAAAAAACAGCTCTTTTGTTGATCTTTTCTATTATCTTTTACTTGCTATTTATTTCAGCTCAGATCTTTGTTATTTCTTTTTTTTGACTAACTTTGGGCTTCATTTGTTCTTTTTTCTAGTCCCTTGGAGTGTAAAGTTAGGTGTATATTTATAAGCTTTCTTGTTTCTTAATATAGGCATTTACCACTGTGAACTCCCCTTTTAATCTGTTTTTTTTTTGAATCCCGTAAGTTTAGTATGCTGTATTTCTTTTTTTTCATTTTTAAAAGTTTTATTGATTTATAGTTGATTTATAATGCTGTGATAATTTCTGCTTTACAACGTGATTCAGTTATACACATAGACATATCCACTCTTTTTCAGATTCTTTTCCCATGTAGGTTATCACAGAATATTGGGGAGAGTTCCTTGTGCTATCTGGCAAGTCCCCGTTTACCCTCCATGCTATATTCGGTAGGGTGTCTATGCCAAACCCAAACCCCCAATTTATCCCTCCCCCACAACTGTCCCCTTTGGTAAACATATGTTTGTCTTTGAAGTCTGAATCTATTTCTGTTCTGTAAATAAGTTCATTTGTTTCTTTTAAAAATTTATTTTATTTTTTTGTATCTTTGTTTTTTAGATTCCAGGTTTAAGTGATATCATATGATGTTTGCCTTTCTGTTTCAGACTTTTTCACTTAATATGATAGTCTCGAAGTCCATCCATGTTGCCGCAAATGGCATTGCTTTATTCTTTTTTATGGCTGAGTAATACTCCGTGTATATACGTACCACATCTTTATCCATCCATTCCTATGTCAGTGGACATTTAGGTTGCTTCCATGTTTTGGCTACTGTAAATAATGCTGCACTGCACACTGGGGTGCATGTATCTTTTTGATTTGGAGTTTCCTCTGGATATACGCCTAGGAGTGGGATTGCTGGATCAGATGTTAGTTCTATTTTTAGTTTTTTTGAGGAACCTCCATACTGGTTTTCCACAGTGGTTGAACCAATTTACATTCCCACCAACAGTGTAGGGGGTTCCCTTTTCTTTGTACCCTCTTTAGTATTTATTGTTTGTAGACTTTTTGATGATGGCCATTCTGACCCATGTGAGGTAGTACCTCAAAGTAGTTTTGATTTGTATTTCTCTAATAATTAGTGATGAGCATCTTTCCTTTTTTTTTTTTTTTACTATCTCTCTGTTTTCTTTAGAGAAATAATCCGTATAGATCTTCTCCCACTTTTTAATTGGGTTGTTTGTGTTTTTAATATTGAGCTGCGTGAGTTGTTTGTATATTTTGGGGATTAATCCCTTGTCAGTCACTTTATTTGAAAATATTTTCTCCTATTCTGTGGCTTGTCTTTTAGTTTTCTTTGCTGTGCAGAGCTTTTAAGTTTATATAAATCCTGTTTGTTTATTTTTGTTTTTATTTTCATTATTCTAGGAAGTGGTTCTGTAAAGTTGTTGCTGCGATTTATGTCAGAGTTCTGCCTATGTTTTTTCCTAAGAGTTTTATAGTATATAGCCTTATATTTAGGTTTTTAAACCATTTTGAGTTTATTTTTTGTATGATATTAGAGAGTGTTCTAATTTCATTCTTTTACATGTAGCTATCCAGTTTTTCCAGCACCACTTATTGAAGAGACTGTCTTTTCTCCATTGTATAATCTTGCCTCCCTTGTTATAGATTAGTTGACCGTAGGTGTGTGGGTTTATTTGTGGGCTCTCTATCCTGTTCCAT
This sequence comes from Catagonus wagneri, assembly GCA_004024745.2. Classification (NCBI taxonomy): domain Eukaryota; kingdom Metazoa; phylum Chordata; class Mammalia; order Artiodactyla; family Tayassuidae; genus Catagonus; species Catagonus wagneri. The sequence goes on from PVHT020004943.1 coordinate 1,271,717, forward strand.
TGATCTGTATTTCTGTTTTTTTGTGCCAGTACCATACTGCTTTGGTGACTGTAGCTCTGTTGTATAGTCTGAAGCCAGGGAGCCTGATTCTTCCAATTCCATTCCCTGCCCTCCCAGGATTGCTTTGGCTATTTGGAGTCTTTTGTTTCCATGCAAATTTTAGATTTTTTTTTTCTAGTTCTGTGAAAAATGCTATTGGTACTTTGATAGGGATTGCATTGAATCTGTAGATTGTCTTGGGTAGCATAGTCATTTTGTCATAGTCATTTTACCAGTGTCCTTGGTAATTTTATAGGGATTGCACTGAATCTGTAGATTGCCTCAGGCAGTATAGTCATTTTGATAATATTGACTCTTCCAATCCAAGAGCATGGTGTGTCTTTCCAACTGTTCATGTCATCCTTGATTCGTTTCATCAGCATCTTATGGTTTTCAGAGTACAGGTCTTTTGTCTCTTTAGGTAGGTTTGTTCCTAAACATTTTATTCTTTTTGATGCGCTAATAAGCGGGATTGCTTCCCTAATTTCTCTTTCTGATCTTTCATTGTTAGTATATAGAAATGCAGTTGATTTCTGTGTGTTAATTTTGTATCCTACGACTTTGCCAAATTCATTGATGAGCTGTAACAGTTTTCTGGTAGAGTCTTTAGGATTGTTTAGGTAGAGTATCATGTCATCTGCAAGTAGCGATAGTTTACTTCTTCCTTTCCAATTTGGATTCCTTTTATTTCTTTTTCTTCTCTGATCGCTGTGGCTAGGACTTTCAAAACTATGTTGAATAGTAGTGACCGAGTGGACATCCTTGTCTTGTTCCTGATCTCAGCGCGAATTCTTTCAGCTTTTCACTATTGAGAATGATGTTAGCTCTGGGTTTGTCATAGATGGCCTTTATTATGTTGAGGTGGATTCCCCCATGCCCACTTTCTGATGGGTTTTTCTCAGAAATGGGTGTTGAATTTTGTCAAAGGCTTTTTCTGCATCTATTGAGAGGATCACATGGTTTTTATTCAGTTTGTTAACATGGTGTATCACACTGATTGATTTGTGGATATTGAAGAATCCTTGCATCCCTGGAGTAAATCCCACTTGATCATGATGTACAATTCTTTTAATGTATTGTTGGATTCGGTGGGCTAGTAATTTGTTGAGAATTTTTGCATCTATGTTCATCAGTGAAATTGGCCTGTGGTTTTTTTTTTTTTTTTTTTGTGGTATTTTTGTCCGGTTTTGGTATCTGGGTGATGGTTGCCTCATAGAATGAGTTTAGAAGTGTCCCTTCCCTGCAATTTTTTGGAGTAGTTGCAGCAGGATAAGTGTTAGCTCTTCTCTTAAATGTTTGATAGAATTCACCTGTGAAGCCATCTGGTCCTGGACTTTTGTTTGTTGGAAGTTTTTTAATCACAATTTCAATTTCAGAACTTGTGATTGATTGGTCTACTCATGTTTTCTATTTCATCTTGGTTTAGTCTTGGAAGATTGTACTTTTCTAAGAGTTTGTCCATTTCTTGTAGGGTTTTCCATTTTATTGCCATATATTTGCATAGAGTAGTCTCTTATGATCCTTTGTATTTCTGTGATGTCTGTTGTTACTTCTCCTTTTTCATTTCTAATTTTACTGATTTGTGTCCTTTTTTTTTCTTGGTAAGTCTGGCTAGGGGTTTATGAATCTTGTCGATCTTTTCAGAGAACCAGCTTTTAGTTCCATTGATCTTTTCTGTGGTTTTCTTAATTTCTATTTCATTGATTTCTGCTCTGATCTTTATGATTTCTTTTCTTTTAGTAACTTTAGGTCTTGTCTGTTCTTCTCTCTCTAGCTGCTTTATTTTTTTATTTTTTGAATATAAGTTTATTTTATTTATTTATTTTATTTTTGCATTATAGCTGGTTTACAGATTTCTGTCATATTTTCCAACTGCACCACTTGGTGTCCCGGTTACACGTACATATATGGATTTGTCACATGCGATTAGACATAGTTCCCTGTACTGTACAGCTGGATCTCTTTGCTTTTCCATCACTGAAGCACTAGTTAACCCCATTCCTTCCCACCCCCTCGGCAACCACAAGTCTGTTCCGAAGTTCGTGATTATTTTTTCTGTTGAGAGGTTCATTTGTGCAGTATATTAGACTCTAGTTATAGGAGATATCATATGGCATCTGTCTTTCTTCTTATGACTTGCTTCACTCAGTATGAGGGTCTCTAATTCCATCCATGATGCTGCAAATGACATTATTTTATCCTTTTTTATGGCTGAATAGTATTCCACTGTGTATATATACCACATCCTCCTAATCCAGTCATCTGTCGATGGACATTTGGATTGTTTCCATGTCTTGGCTATTGCGAATAGTGCTGCAGTGAACATGCGTGTGCAAGTGTCTTTTTCCAGGAAATTTTTGTCTGGATATATGCCCAAGAGTGGGATTGCTGGGTCATATGGTAGTTCTATGTGTAGTTTTCTAAGGTATCTCCATACTGTTTTCCACAGTGGTTGTACCAGCTTCCATTTCCACCAACAGTGCAGGAGGGTTCCCTTTTCTCCACACCCCCTCCAGCAATTGTTGTTTGTGGACTTGTTAATGATGGCCGTTCTGACTGGTGTGAGGTGGTATCTCATGGTAGTTTTGATTTGCATTTCTGTAATCATCAATGATGTTGAGCATTTTTTCGTGCTTGTTGGCCATCTGCATCTCTTCTTTGGAGGACTGTCTACTTAGGTCCTTTGCCCATTTTTCAGTGGGGTTGTTGGTTTTTTTTTTGTGGTTGAGCTGCATCAGTTGTTTGTTTTAAAGTTAAAAAAAACAGAAAAAAGAAATAGTTTATGTTTTCCTACTTTCCCTCCCCACAATGTATGAGGTTGTCTCTTTTTTTCGTAATTTAGTTTATTTTCACTAATTTACTTATTTATTTTAGCATGTTCATGTTTAGATCTGTATGCTTGCTTATTTGAATGATTGCTTTCTAATTATGGTTTCCTACGTTGTAATTCTTACTTTTTACTTTTCTTTTCTTTTTTTTAACAGGAACCTTTTCAGCATTTCTTTTAGAAAAGGTTTAGTATTGCTGTACTCTTTTAACTTTTGTTTGTTGGGGAAATTCTTTATGTCCCCTTCTACTTTAAATGATATTCTTGCTGGGTAGAGTATTCTAGGTTGCAGACCTTTTCCTTTAGCACTTTAAATATAACTTTCCATTTCCTTCTAGCCTGTAATGTTTCTGTAGAGAAATCAGCTGACAGCCTTATGGGGGATCCCTTATAATGAACACTTTTGTTTTCTCTTGCTGCCTTTAGGATCCTCTCTTTATCTTTAATTCTTGCCATTTTTAATTAATATGCCTTGGTGTGGGTCTGTTTGGGTTCAGCTTGTTTGGGGTCCTCTGTGCATCCTGTATCTTGATGTCAGATTCCTTCAGATTTGGAAAGTTTTCAAACATAATTTCTTCAAATATTTTTTCAATGCCCTTTTGTTTTTCTTCTCCTTCTGGAATTCCTATTATGCGTAAATTGGGCCGCTTTGTATTATCCCATAGATCTCTTATATTGCTTTCATGTTTTTTCATTTGGTTTTCTGTCTGCTGTCCTGATTGCGTGATTTCCATTATTCTATCTTCTACATCCCTAATTCTTTCCTCTGCATTATTCAAACTGCTCTTTATTGCCTTTAGCTCATTTTGCATCTCTTCAAATGAGTTTTCTAGCTTTTCTTGGCTCCTCCTTATGTTTTCTAGTTCCTTTCTAAGGGAATCTGCATTGCTGTTTGAATCTTCTCTTAATTCCTGGATATTCAGCCTTGATTCTTCAAGTATTTTCATTACCTCCCTTCTGAACTCCATTTCTGTCAGACTGCAGAGGTCTGTTTCATTGTTGGCTGCTTTAAATGACTTGTCCTGTTCTTTTAACTGGGAATGGTTTTTGAGCTTCTTCATCTTGCTTGTGATTTTCTTTTTCTGTGAATTTGGGGAAGCCACACTGTAGTCTTGTAAGGCTACTTCTAGGCAGGAGCACCCCTTTGTATTTTTTTGGTGGGGTTACTATTTATTTTTGGTGTGGGAGTTTGAATATTTGGTGTCTTTATTTGGAGTGAGCAGGCTGTTATCTCAGTGGCACTCTGAGTGTTTTCTGGAGAATGAAGTAATGGCTAAGGTCAACAGTTGGTGCCTAGTCTCTGGGCTCTCAATTACAGGAAGGTGGCACTGTCTACTCCTAGTTGCCTGGCCCTGGGACGTGGTCACGAGCTCTAGGCAGATCTACCAGGTGTCCAGAGCATTTGGCAATAGCAGCAGCAGGAAGTATTATTTCCCAGGGGAGTGAGAACCACAAAAGCTAGTGTTTGATCGCAAAGTGCTCTTTGAGATTATTGGAACCACAGGGGGTACCTGTCAGAGGCTGGTTCAGCAGGCTGGTGTTGGCTCCGCCCCTCCACTAATGCTTGCTCATGGGTTGGTGTGGGTTCCTGGCTCCGGCGGCTGGTGCAGTGCTCCCCCCCCCTGCAGAGGCTATCTCTGTGGGGCTGGCACTGGCTCCGCCCCCTGCCAATGCTAGCTCGGTGTGGTCGCGTAGGGCTCTGCCCACCAGAGATGCTAACTCTGGGGGCTAGTGCAGGCTCCTAGCTCTGTGGACTGGCACAGGCCCCCCCACCCCCACCCCGCTGATGCTGGTTGGTACAGGCTCCTGGCTCCATGACCTAGCACAGTGCTCCACCTGACCGTCAATGCTGACTCTACGGGCTTCAAGGCACAGGCTCCTCAGCCGCCGCCGCCGCTGCTGCCTCCACTGGCTCCACCCTCCTGCCACTGCTGTCTCTGTGGCATGGGCTCCACTGCCCCGCCCCTGCCTTCCTATGGCAGTCAGCCCCTTCTCCTCCCTTTCTCCCTGACAGTGGAGGCTTGCCTCCCCTGTGGGACCAGACTTCCCTGGTTCCCTCTGTCCTGGCTTTACACTCCACAGTCCATAGAGTATCACCGTCTCTCCCGTGCACTGTTCCCTAGCCTATCTCCGCAACCGCCACGGACCTCAGCCCTCTCCCAGGGACTAACCTCAGGAGCCTATGTCTCAGCTCCCAGGCACCGCCCAGTGCCTCAGGCTGTGGTGTCTGTGCCAGTATTCAGGTCATCTGTGTGAGTCTCTAACTCTGCTTTTCCATTCTGAATCCAGGTGCTGCATTTTCCTCTGGCTTTGAGGTCCCTCTAGCTCCACTGATCATCAGTTAGGTGGCTTCCCAGGGTTTGGGTTCCTTTTCTTTTTTACAGCTCCCTCTCTGGGATGCTGGATGCTGTCCTGATTCCTTTTCTCTGTTTTTTTTTTCCTGTTGTTCTACCCAGTTAATTCAAGAGTTTCTTGCAGTTTTTGGAGGTTTAAATTAATCAGTATTCAGATGATGTTTTGTCCAAGTTATTTTATATTTAGATGTGTTTTTTGATGTATTTGTGGGAAAGGGTGAGTGTGACCTCTTACTCCTCCGCCATCTTGCCGCCGTCCCTCTAGCTGCTTTAGATGTAAAGTTGGGTTTCTTACTTGAGCTTTTTCTTGTTTCCTGAGGTTGGCTTGTATTGCTATCAACTTTCCTCTTAGAACTGCTTTTGCTGCATCCCAGAGATTTTGGAGTGTCATATCTTTGTTGTCATTTGCTTCTAGGTATTTTTTAATTTCCTCTTTGATTTCTTTGGTGATCCATTTGTTGTTTAGTAGCATGTTGTTTAGTCTCCACGTGTTTCTGTTTTTTGCCGTTTTTTTCTTGTTATTGATTTCTAGTTGTATAGATAGTGTTGTGGTCAGAAAAGATGCTTGATATGATTTCAGCTTTCTTAAAGGCTTGATTTGTAGCCCAGGATGTGATCAGTCTTAGAGAATGTTCTGTGCACACTTGAGAAGAATGTGTATTCTGTTGCTTTTGGATGGAATGTCCTATAAATATCTGTTAAGTCCATCTGATCTAATGCTTCATTCAGGGCCTGTGTTTCCTTATTGATTTTCTGTCTGGACGATCTATCCATTGCTATAAGTGGGGTGTTAAAGTCCCCCACTATGATTGTGTTATTGTTGATTTCTCCTTTTAAGGTTATTAGCAGTTGCCTTATATAGTGTGGTGATCCTGTGTTGGGTACATAGATATTTAAAATTGTATGTTCTTCTTGGATTGATGCTTTGATCATTATGTAGTGCCCTTCTTTGTCTCTTAAAAAATGTTCATTTTAAGGTCTATTTTGTCTGATAATGAGTATTGCTACTCTGGCTTTCTTTCGATTCCCGTTTGCATGGAATGTTTTCTTCCATCCTCTCACCTTCAATTTGTATGTGTCCCTAGAAGTGAAATGGGTCTCTTGAAAACAGCATATATATGGGTGTTGTTTTTGTATCCATTCAGCTAGTCAATGTCTTTTGGTTGGGATATTCAGTCCATTAACATTTAAGATAATTATTGATATGTATGTTCTTATTGCCATTCATTTTAGGGCCACACCTATGGCATATGGAAGTTCCCAGTCTAGGGGTCGAATCAGAGTGACAGCTGCCTACACCTCAGCCACAGCAATGCTGATCCAAACTGCGTCGGGGACCTATACCACAGCTCATGTCAACACTGGATCCTTAACTCACTGATTGAGGCCGGGGATTGAACACACAACCTCGTGGTTCCTAGTCAGATTTGTTTCTGTTGTGCCACTATAGGAACTCCTCCTGTAGGTTTTAGGTCATTGTGTTTTCCTTTTCATTTGTCCTAGCTATTTTTTGATTTCTGTTTTGATTTCTTCAATGATCCATTGGTTGTTTAGTAGCATATTGTTTAGTCTCCACATGTTTGTGTTTTTTGAAGGTTTTTTTTGTTGTTGTTGATTTCTAGTCTCATACCACTGTGGTCAGAAAAGATGCTTGATATGATTTCAGTTTTCTTAAATTTACTGAGACTTGATTTGTGGCCTGGAATGTGATCTATCCTGTAGAATGTTCTGTGTGTGCTAGAGATGAATGTGTATGCTCTTGCTTTTTTTTTTTTTTTGTCTTTTTGCCTTTTATGTGGAGCCACACCCGTGGCATATGGAGGTTCCCAGGCTAGGGGTCTAACAGGAGCTGTAGCTGCCTACCTTTGCCACAGCCACAGCAACGCAGGATCTGAGCCGCATCTGCAACCTTCACCACAGCTCACGGCAAAGCCAGATCCTTAACCTACTTAGCAATGCCAGGGATCGAACCCGCAACCTCATGGTTCTTAGTCGGATTCGTTAACCAGTGCGCCACGAAGGGAACTCCTGCTCTTGCTTTTTGATGGAATCTTTTAAAAGTTTATTTATTGGAGTTCCCGTCGTGGTGCAGTGGTTAACGAATCCTACTAGGAACCATGAGGTTGCGGGTTCGGTCCCTGGCCTTGCTCAGTGGGTTAACAATCCGGCGTTGCCGTAAGTTGTGGTGTAGGTTGCAGACGCGGCTCGGATCCTGCATTGCTGTGGCTGCAGCATGGGCCAGTGGCTACAGCTCCGATTAGACCCCTAGCCTGGGGACCTCCACATGCCGTGAGTGCGGCCCTAAAAAATAAAAAATTATTTTTTAACTAATTAATTTAAAAACATTTTTTGAAGTATAGTTGGTTTACACTGTTGTGATAATTTCTGCTATATAGCAGAGTGATTCATTATATAGTTATGGAGTCATTCTTTTTCAGATTATTTTTCTGTAATAATGAGTTGTCACATAATAATGGATAGAGTTCCCTGTGCTATACAGCAGGTCCCTGTTGATGATCCATTTCATATACAATAGTGTGCGTATGCCATTCCCAAACCTCCAATTCATCCCTCTCCTTCAACGTGGAATGCTCTGGGGGTTCCTCTTCCCATTGCCAGACCCCCAGGTGGGGTAACCTGATGTGGAGATCTCTCAGTCCTGTAGGGGAGCCTCTGTGATATAATTATTTTCTGGTTTTGAGTCGCCCACCTGGTGGGTATGGGATACGCTCATATCACAAAAACACCCCTCCTAGTGTCTCATTGTTACTTCTTCTTTGTCTTTGGGTGTAGAATATCTTTTGGGTAGTTTCCAGTCTTTTTTGTCAGTGGTTGTTCAGCGGTTAGTTGTGATTTTGTTGTTTCAGTGAGAGGAAGTGATCTTGATTCTTTCTGCTCTACCATCTTATCTCTAATTCTGAAGTCCATTTGGTCTAATGTGTTTCTTGAGGCTAGTGTTTCATTACTGTTTTTTAGAAGGATTTGTATTTATTTCATTTAAACTGAAAAAAACAAAACTTTAGCCATTTCTCCTATCCTCTACTGCCTACCTCTTGGAACCACCAATCTGCTCTTATCTGTATCTATGAGCATGGTTTTGTTTTTAAATTTTTTAAAAAATGTATTTTCTTCATATATGAGAAATCATTCAGAGTTTTTTTTTTTTTTTCCTTCATGGCTCAGTGGTTAATGAACTAGGATCCTTGAGGATGTGGGTTTGCTCAGTGGGTTAAGGATCTGGTGTTGCCATGAGCTGTGGTGCAGGTTGCAGACGTGTCTCAGATCCCATGTTCCTGTGGCTATGGTGTTAGACTGGCAGCTGTAGCTGCGATTTAGCCCCTGGCCTGGGAAACTCCATATGCCATGAGTGCAGCCCTAAAAGGCAAAAACAAAACAAAACAAACAAACAAAACAATTCACAGTTAGAAATCACCTCATACCTGTGAGGATGACAATGATCAGAGAAGTCAAAATATAATAGGTGTTGGCGAGGCTGTAGGGAATAGGGAACCCTTGTGTACTGTTGGTGGGAATGTAAATTGGTACAGCTATTACGGAAAAGAGTATGGAGGCTCCTCAAAAATTAAAAATAGAACTACTTTGTGATCCAGCAATCCCTCTTCCTGGGTATTTATCCAAGGAAATAAAATTACTTGAGATATCTGTACTTCACACTCATTGCAACATCATTCATAGTAGTCAAGATATGGAAAACAGCCTGTGTCCATTGACAGATGAATGGGTAAAGGAATATGCCCTGTCTCTTTATCTGTCTCATGTGGTAGACTATTATAAGCCTTAAGAAAGGAGGAAGTACTGCCATTAGTGACAACACAGATGAGTCTGGAGGGCATCATAGTAAGTGAAAAATGATCCTCTCAATAGATGCAGAAAAAGCCTTTGACAAAATTCAACACCCATTTCTGATAAAAACCCTTCAAAAAGTGGGCATGGGGGAACCTACCTCAACATAATAAAGGCCATCTATGACAAACCCAGAGCTAACATCATTCTCAATAGTGAAAAGCTGAAAGAATTCGCGCTGAGATCAGGAACAAGACAATGATGTCCACTCTCGCCACTACTATTCAACATAGTTTTGGAAGTCCTAGCTACAGCAATCAGAGAAGTAAAAGAAATAAAAGGAATCCAAATTGGAAAGGAAGAAGTAAAACTATCACTGTTTGCAGATGACATGATACTGTACCTAGAGAACCCTAAAGACTCTACCAGAAAACTGTTAAAGCTCATCAATGAATTTGGCAAAGCCACAGGATACAAAATTAGCACACAGAAATCAACTGCATTTCTATGTACTAACAACAAAAGATCAGAAAGAGAAATTAGGAAAGCTATCCTGCTTACTAGCGCATCAAAAAGAATAAAATGCTTAGGAACAAACCTACCTAAAGAGACAAAAGACCTGTACTCTGAAAATCATAAGACGCTGATGAAAGAAATCAAGGATGACATGAACAGATGGAAAGACACACCATGCTCTTGGATTGGAAGAGTCAATATTATCAAAATGGCTATACTACTCAAGCCAATCTACAGATTCAATGTAATCCCTATCAAATTACCAAGGACCTTTTTCACAGAACTAGAACAAAATATTTTAAAGTTTTTTGGCAAGCACAAAAGACCCAGAATAGCCAAAGACATTCTGAAAAAGAAAAATGGAGCTGGAGGAATCAGGCTCCCTGACTTCAGACGCTACTACAAAGCTTCAATCATCAAAACCGTATGGTACTGGCACAAGAAAGAAAGAAATATAGATCAGTGGAACAGGATAGAAAGCCCAGAATTAAACCCACGCATCTCTAGTTAACTAATCTATGACAAAGGAGGCAAGAATATACATTGGACAAAAGACAGTTTGTTCAATAAGTGGTGCTGGGAAAACTGGACAGCCACATGTAAAACAATGAAACTAGAACACTTCCTAACACCATGCACAAAAATAAACTCAAAATGGATTAAAGATCTAGATATAAGACCAGATACTATAAAACCCTTAGAGGAAAACATAGGCCAAACACTCTCTGACATAAATGACAGCAACATCTTCTCAGATCCACCTGTTAAGAGTAATGACAATAAAAAGAAATAAACAAATGGGACTTAATTAAACTTCAAAGTTTCTGCACAGCAAAGGAAACCCTAAACAAAATGAAAAGACAACCCACAGAATGGGAGAAAATATTTGCAAATGAATCGACTGACAAGGGATTAAGCTCCAAACTTTACAGACACCTCCTACAGCTCAATTCCAAAAAAAAATGGGCAGAAGATCTAAACAGACAATTCTCCAAAGAAGACATACAGATGGCCAAAAAACACAGGAAAAGGTGTTCAACATCACTCGTTATTAGAGAAGTGCAAATCAAAACCACTATGAGGTACCACCTTACACTGGCCAGAATGGCCATCATCAAAAAGTCCACAAACAGTAAGTGCTGGAGAGGGTGTGGAGAAAAAGGATTCCCTATTACACTGTTGGTGGGAATGCAAATTGGTGCAACCACTGTGGAAAACAGTATGGAGAATCCTCAGAAAACTCAGAATAGTGTTACCATTTGATCCAGCAATCCCACTCCTGGGCATCTATCCAGAGGAAACCATGACTCGAAAAGACACATGTACTCCAGTGTTCATTGCAGCACTCTGTACAATAGCCAAGTCATGGAAACAACCTAAATGCCCATCGACAGAGAAGTGGATAGGGAAGATCTGATACATATATACAATGGAATATTACTCAGCCATTAAAAGGAACGAATTACCAACATTTATAGCAACATGGATGGACCTAGAAATTATCATGTGAAACCAGTCAGACAACGAGACACCAACATCCACTGCTACCACTTACATGTGGAAACTAAAAAGACAAAATGAACTTCCTTGCAGAACAGACAATGACTCACAGACTTTGGAAAACCTTGGTTTTTCAAATAAGACAATCTGGGGAGTGGGGGGATGCACTGAGGGTTTGGGATGGAAATGTTATAAAAATTGAGTTGTGATGATTTTTGTACACCTATAATTGTAATAAAATTCATTAAGTAATGGGGAAAAATATACACACACAATTACAAAGGCCTTGGCCTTCAAAAAAAAAAAAAAACCAAAAAAATCCAAACACAAAGCAAATACTATAAAATCTCACTTAGATGCAGAATCTGGAAAAGTCAAATCATAGAAGCAGAGAGGAGAATAGTCAGCAGGGGCTGAGAGGTTGGGGACATGGGCAGATGTTGGTCAGAGGTTACAGACTTGTAGTTAAAAGATGAATAAATTGGGGAGATCTAGTATACAGCATGTTGGAGTTCCCATTATGGTTCAGTGGTAATGAACCCAACTAATACCCATGAGAATGTGGGTTCAATCCCTGCCCTTGCTCAGTGGGTTCAGGATCCGGCGTTGCCGTGAGCTGTGGTGTAGGTCGCAGACGTGGCTTGGATTCTGCATTGCTGTGGCTGTGGCACAGGCCTCAGCTGCAACTCAGATTCAACCCCTAGCTTGGGAACTTCTGTATGCCATAGTCGTGGCCCTAAAAAGCAAAAGCAAAATGAAACAAAACAAAAAAACCAGCATGGTGACTGTAGCTTATAAGACTGTATTATATACTTTAAACTTGTGAAGAGAGTACATTTCAAATGTTCACATCACATACACAAAGTGCTAACAGTTTGAGGTGATAAGTGTGTTAATAAGCTTGATTGTGGTAATCATTTCACAATGTGTATATGTATATGTTTATATATATATATATCAAAACATCACATTGTATATCTTCAATGTATACAGTTTTTATTGTCAATCATACCTCAATAAATATGGGGGGAGAAATGAGAAAATTAACAATTTCAGGACACTCAGAATTTCTAAGAAAGGAAATAAAAGCATTGTCTACTATTTGACTTAAATGGGAACATATTTAATGTAATCATAATACTCTAAACATCAAATATTGGTTTAACTAAAGTTGCAACAAAACTGTATGGGGAAACTATAGTGCGTTCGGCAGGGCATGTGTATGTGTGTTTGGTGGTGTAATCATAATCACTGCGAATACTCGGCATGTGTCTTGCATTATTTTAAGTACTTCTCTCTCTGTGTCTCACTGTCTTAAGTGATCCTGATGACAGTCCCATGAGGTGGATGTGCTGTCACTCTCATTTTACAGGTGAAGGAACTGAGGTACAGAAAAGCTAAGTAAGAGAGCTATCTCCTCATCCTCGACAGTTAAGAAGTGAGTAGATAGCATCTAAAATTGAAGAAATAACTTATTTAGAAATAAGACACATTTGTTTAGAAGTAAGGAAAAAGAAATAAGTAGGAAGTAGGAGTCAAGAGGAAGGAAGGATGAGGCTGGAAAGAGTTTTTTAGCCTTGTAATATGTTTTTTTTTTGCTTTTTAGGGCCGCATCTGTGGCATATGGATGTTCCCAGGCTAGGGGGTCAAATCAGAGCTGCAGCTGCTGGCCTATGCCATAGCCATGGCAACTCGGGATCCGAGCTGCAATTGCAACCTATTCCACAGCTCATGGCAATGCCAGATCCTTAACCCACTAAGTGAGGCCTGGGATCGAACCCACAACCTCAAGGTTCCTAGTCAGATTCATTTCTGCTGTGCCACAACAGGAACTCCATGTAATATATGTATTTTAATAAAAGCAAAGATTTAATATAAAGGGTTTGCCTTCCATGATATATACATATTATTTTTTTTCTTATTAATAATGAATTTTATTTCAGTTATAGGTGTACAAAGATCATAAGTCAATTCAATAGATTTTGCGTCCCAAACCCACAGTGCATCCCCCCACCCCCCAGATTGTCTTATTTGAAAAACCAAGGTTTTCCAAAATCTGTGAGTCATTGTCTGTTCTTCAAAGAAGTTCATTGTGT
>PVHT020004943.1:1285852-1445069 GCA_004024745.2 Catagonus wagneri
GAGAAGTTCCTTTAAGATTTGTTGTAAAGCTGGTTTAGTGTTGCAGAAATCTCTTAGCTTTTGCTTCTCTGTAAAGGTTTTGATCTCTCCTTCAAATCTGAATGTGAGCCTTGCAGGGTAAAGCAATCTTGGTTGGAAGTTTTTCCCTTTCATCACATTAAGTATATCATGCCACTCCCTTCTGGCCTGCAGAGTTTCAGATGAAAAATCTGCTGATAACCTTATTGGGGTTCCCTTGTATGTCCTTTGTTTCTTTTCCCTAGCTGCTTTCAAAATTTTCTCTTTGTCTTTAATTTTGGTCATTTTGATTAATATGTGTCTGGGGGTGTTCCTCCTTGGGTTTATTTTATATGGTACTCGTTGTGCTTCCTGAATTTGAGTGAGTGGTTCCTTTCCCATATTAGGGAAGCTTTCGGCTATTATCTCTTCAAATAGTTTTTCTGTCCCCTTCTCTCTCTCTTCTCCCTCTGGTACCCCTATAATACGGATATTGGTGCGTTTAACATTATCCCAGAACTCTCTGAGACTCTGCTCATTTCCTTTCAATCTTTTATCTCTTTTCTCTTCTGCATTAGTGATTTCCACTAATCTGTCCTCCACCTCGCTGATTCGTTCTTCTGCCTCCTGTATTCTACTGTTGGCTGCTTCTAATGAATTTTTTATTTCAGTTATTGTATTTTGCATCTCTTCTTGTTGAATTTTTACAGCTTGTATTTCTCTGCTCAGTGTTTCCTGTAAATTATCAATCTTTGCCTCCAGTTTATTTCCAATGCCTTGCATTATCTTCAGCATCAACAGTCTAAAGCCTCTTTCTGGGAGGCTGATAATCTCCTCATCACTGAGCTGTTTTTCTGGGCTTTTCTCTTTCTCCCTTATCTGTGTTATAGTTTTCTGTCTTTTCATTTTTATAGGTTTTTGGTGTGGTGACCTTTTTGCCAACAGTAGAGTTGTAGCCTCTCTTAGTTCTGTCCTTTGCCTCCCCTGTGACTTGATTCCTCTCCCTCTGATGGGTGGGGCTTTGTCTCTGGATGAGATTAGAGGCTGGCTGTGTGCCTGAGGGGTCTTTAGGCAGCCTGTTTAGTGATGGGTGGGGCTGTGATCCCACCTGGATTAATGTTTGGCCTGGGGCTTCTCAGGGCTGATGGGAGGGACCAGATTTTCCCAGAAATGGCCACCTCCAGAGAAATGCAGGCTGATGAATGTTCCCAAGAGCTTCGTCTCCAATGTCCTTCCCCCACAACAAACCACAGTCACCCCTATTTTCCCAGGAGATCCTCCAAGAATTGCAGTAAGGTTCCACCTGGATTCCTATGGAGACTGCTTTGCCCTGGGACCCAGTGCACGTGAAAGTCTGTGTGTGCCTTTCAAGGATGGGGTCTCCGTTTCCCCCAGTCCTGTGGAGCTCCTGCACACAAGCCCCGCTGGCCTTCAATGCCAGATGCTCCGAGGGCTCTTTCTCCCTGTGCCTGATCCCCAGGCGTGGGGTTTTGACGTGGGGCTCAGAACTCTCAGTCCTGTAGCTGAGTCTCTGTGATGCAGTTACTTTCCAGTCTGTGGGGCTTCCCACCCGGGAGGTATGGGGTTGCTTCTGTTGCATAATCGCCCCTCCTTCCTCTTGATGTGGTCTCCTTTTTGTCTTCTGGAGTGGAATACCTTTTTTGGAAGTTTAGAGTCCATTTGATTGAAGGTTGCTCGGCATTTGGTTGTAGTTTTGCTGTTTTTCGGGAGAGAAGTTCAACTCCAGTCCTTCTATTCTGCCATCTTAATCCAATCTCCGATATATACATATTAAATGAAGTTACCTGAGTAATAAGATCTACATAGGTAATCCATGAGATAGCTGGATGGATAGAGGTATATAAATATATAGGTGTATAGATACACCGATATCTTTTATTTTTACCACTAGGAAAAACAACACATCTCATCAAGATTTAGGCATGAGCTTTGGAATCAGTTAAATGTGTATTATAGTAATTTTCCTAATTATTCAGTCCCTTACCTGTAAGACTATGATGGCATCACCTTTTGTCACACGATTTGCAGTGCCTTCCTGAGGGAAGAGAGTGCTTCCTTGCCCCACAGATTTCCAGCTTGGCCAGAGGCTCGTGACCTCCCCGCCCTTGACAAACCCTGTGCCTTCTTTTACTTTTCTCATTTAGTGAGAAGTTAGTGCTGCAGTTGGGGTTTAGAATTCTTATGTGGCTTAGCTTCACACTGATCCCACGTTTGGAATTACTAGAACTTCTGGATTCTACCTTCTAATATTTTTTCACTATGAATACTTTTCCCAGTTTATGCTTCTGACACCTGGACTGACCTGTTGTCTGAACTCATCTGGCCAACAAACTATTGCCTGCAGCCAGACTTGCTGGGGCGCCACAGGCTTCGTGTCATACACGTTTATTGTCTAAGTCAGCTTTTGTGCCAGCGGCTGATTGACTATTGGTACAGAGGTTAGGTATAGCTCACACACCCTAAAATGCCATCTGCCCTTTACAGACAGAGTTTGTCCATTTCTGATCTAGATTACTGGAGTAGCTTTTTTTTTTTTTTTTAAGGGCCACAGGTGCGGCATCTGGAAGTTCTGAAGCTAGGGGTCAAATGTGAGCTGCAGCTGCTGGCCTATGGCCCAGCCAGAGCGACACCAGATCTGAGCCGAGTCTGCAACCTATACCACAGCTTAGAGCAACACTGGATCCTCAACGCACTGAGCCTTAATGCACTGAGTGGGGCCAGATGGAACTCACATCCTCATGAATACCAGTCAGGTTGTTTCTGCTGAACCCCATTGGGAACCCCCAGAGTAGCTCTTGTAACTTTCTGTTTGCCCCCACCCCCCACCACTCATAATCACTGCAGCCAGCTTGTTGTGACTTTGTTTTTGTTTTAATACAAATCTGACTGTTTTTCTCATATTAAAACTGTTCTCTGACTTCCTAGTGTCTTTACAATAAATGCACACCCTGAGCGTGATTATAATCTTTAAAATTTGGCTTTTATTTATCTCTCCAGTTTTTCTCTTTCATACTTTAACCCTTTCCCTTCCACTCTGCTCTAGGCTTTTTGAACTTTCTTTAATTTTTGTCATGCTATCTCTTATTTTTAGGTTTTCTCATATACTTTTCTTAATTTATGCTTTTGCAACACCCCCATGTTCATTTTTGCAAATTCTTACACCGCCTTCAGGTCTCAGAACAGGTGTTATTTTCCTCTGGAAGTCTTTCTTTGACTTCTTAAAGCTGAGTTAGGTGTCCTTACACATATTCCTGGAGT
Source organism: Catagonus wagneri (assembly GCA_004024745.2). Taxonomy (NCBI): domain Eukaryota; kingdom Metazoa; phylum Chordata; class Mammalia; order Artiodactyla; family Tayassuidae; genus Catagonus; species Catagonus wagneri. The sequence goes on from PVHT020004943.1 coordinate 1,289,129, forward strand.
GCTGTACTCGCCTTGTAATTGTTCTTTTGTTGTTCATCATCTGCCCTGAATTGAGTGACTTCACTCTTTGTGCCTGACTACTATCCAGCAGTACAGAATCAATGGCAATAAAATGGACATCTCAGCACACACAGAGAGAGAGAGAGATGTGTTACAGGGTTTCACTTGTCTTTTATTCCCTGTTAAATGTGGAGCCTGACAAAATTGCAGCAGTATCTCTAGCGCTTTTGTCCCCCTGCCTAAAAGAAGAAACTGCATTGGTCGGGCAGTTCTGAGCTTTGATGATGTTACACAGCTATGTGGGAGACAAACAGTAGAGAGGGCTGAATACAGCCTGTGTCTGGGCTCTGCAGAAAGCTTCCAGACCACTCCAGATAACTAGTGCAGAGTTATCCTAATTCTTTCCTATGGTTTTCCACGGGCTGCTAGGTTGTGGCCAATAAGCAAATTCACTTACGGCTCCAGGGTTTAATTCTATCACCTTTCAGAGGCTTGTAGTCTTATCTCAAACAAAATCTCTCCCTCCATTTAATCAGTGTATTTTGTACTATATAGTGAGAGGCAGGATGTGTAGCAGTTTGTAGTGAAAATGAATGGGTTAGAGTCTCTGTGCCTTATTTTTTGTTTCTCTTTTTTATAATTGAAGAATAGTTGATTTGGAGTTCCCTGATGGCCCAGCAGGTTAAGGGTCTGGCATTGTCACTACAGTGGCTTGGGTCACTGCTGTGGCGTGGGTTAGATCCCTGGCCCTGGCCCTGGCCCTTCCACATGCTATAGGTGGGGCCAAAGAAAAAAAATAATAATTGATTTACAGTGTTTCAGGTGTACAGCAAACAAAGTGATCAGTTATATGTTATATGTATGTGTGTGTATGTATAAATACATATGTATTCTTTTCAGATTCTTTTCCATTATAAGTTATTACAAGATTTTGAATATAGTTCCCTGTGCTATAAGTAGGTCCTTGTTATTTATCTGTATTATATATAGTAGTGTATATATGCTAATCCCACACTCCTAATTTATCCCTTCACCCTTTCCCCCTTTGATAACTATGGGTCTATTTTCTATGCCCGTGAGTCTATTTCTGTTTTATAAATAAGTTCAAATATCATGATATCACTTATATGTGGAATCTTTTTAAAAAAGATACAAATGTACCTGTTTTTCTCATTTGTAAAGTGAAGAAAATAGAGGTGCCTGTCTCACAGAACAGTTGTGAGGACTAAATGAGTCAAACAAATTAATGTAAGTTTACGTAAAAGGCTGAGAATGGTGGCTGGCACGTTTTTCCTTATTATACATGCTATAGAACGTGAAGGCTAAAGTAGAAGCCTCCTAAAACAAAAGCATGGGATGTGTTTTATTATTCTTCCTCAACATAAAAATATATAAAAGTATTTACTGACTTTGGCATCTGTGTCAAGAACAGTGGTTATAAATTTCCGAGTGACTTCTGTCCTCTTAGGAAAGAAAAGGCACTGAGGGAGATTCAGTGGGCGTTTCCTTCAGGAACCCTTGAACATTCATTCTTATTGTCAGTATTCCCTTGTGTGCCATGCGCTCTCTTCAGGTAGAACTGTTCTTTGACCACCTTATCGCTGTATTCTTAGTTCAAGTAGAGTGTCCGGCTTGTAAAAAAAAACCACGTTGCTTTATTTGTTGACTAAGTGATTGAATGAATATTTTTCTGTTGCTAAGGAAGTTTTCCTGGTTTGGCATTTACCTTTAGTTAGTCCTAATTCTAATCCTATAACGTTGTAAGTGAGACATCTAGAAAGCAAAGAAAGTAGAAAAATTCATTTGGCTCTAGCGTTAAGGGGCTATAAGCAGAAACATAGGATTCACTTTAGGGAAACTGACTGCATCCGCTTAAACAGAACTAAAGATCAGTACTGGCTCAATCTAAAAAATCAGGAAATAGCAAATTATTGTGATGTTTAAGTTTTACATGATTTTTTTTTTTTAACCTTTTTAGGGCCACACCCACGCATATGGAAGTTCCCAGGCCAGGGGTCGAATCGGAGCTCTAGTTGCCGGTCTACACCACAGCAACTCAGCATCCAAGCTGTGTCTGCAACCTACACCACAGCTCACGGCAGTGCTGGATCCCTGACCCACTCTGCGAGGCCAGGGGTCGAACCTGCATCCTCATGAATACTAGTCAGATTTGTTTTCATTATACCATAATGGGAACTCTCTAATTTTTACATAATTTTAATAGTTAAATATCTAACTTAAAAAAACTTGATTGGGCATTAGCGCATGTACAAGTGTTGACTGAGCATGAAATTAAAACTCATCTTTTAAAAGTTTTATTTATCAGTAGTGAAGAAACAAAACTATGATGCAAACCAGGAGTTTGAAACATAAAATATAATTCACAAATTTGCTTTTGATTTATAATATATAGCAAGGTTGTCATGACTCTCAAATCCAGAGTTTTTCCTATAAAACCATTGTTCATGTGCGTTGATAAAACATATTTAGTAAATATGAATATAGAGTTTTCCCCCATTATCTGAAAACAGAGCGTTCCTGTGAAACTTTGCCTAAGCCAAAATGGTATAAGGTGACGAAGTAATTATCTTAGGACATTTGCTGACAGATGCACAGAATAAATGGAGCTAGAGCACAGATGCTCACAGACACAGTTCAAAGCTCTGGGGGCTTGATGCCGAGACACTGAGTGTAGCTCCTGGGGAAGGAGCATGCTGGGGCCACTCTCCCTGCTCAGATGTGCGCTGCCTCTGCAAGGGCTCTTGCAAAACAATCGATGAACGCTCTTTGTGCTCTTTGCCTTTTTTTGTGATATAGTTTATATGTGGAATCTAAAAAAACTACACGGATGAACTTGTTTGTAAAACAGACTCATAGACATAGAAAACAGACTTACGGTTACCAAAGGGGAAAGGTGAGAGTGGGTAAATTTGTGTTTGGGATTAGCAGGTGCACAATACTAGATATAAAACAGATAACCAACAAGGACCTACTGTACTGCACGGTGAACTATATTCAATATCTTGTAATAACTTATAATGGAACAGAATCTAAAAATGAAACTTCTGAACGCCGCGAATAAAGTGAGGATCCAGGAGTTCTTGTAGTGGCTCGGAGGAAACAAATCTGACTAGCATTTGTGAGGATGCAGGTTCAATCCCTGGCCTCACTCAGTGGGTTGAGGATTCGGTGTTGCCGTGTGCTGTGGTGTGAGTCACACATGCAGCTCGGATCTGGCGTTGGTGTGGCTGTGGTGTAGACCAGCAGCAGTAGCTCTGATTAGACCCCTAGCCTGGGAACCTCCATATGCTGCATGTGTGGCCCTCAAAAGAAAAAAAAATGATAATATGAGGATTCAGAGGAAAGAAACAATTCACATTTCAAAGGTCAGGAATCGGAATGGCATATTGGAGTTTGCAGCAGCAGCACTGGAAAGTCGAAAACAATGGAACAGGGTCTTAATTCCTGAGGGAAACTTAGAATTCCACATCTAGTGTACCTTTTAATCAAGCATAAGGGTAGAATGAATTGGTTTTCAGGCATGCAGGATTAAAGACACTGTGTTCTGTGAGCATTTTCTCTGGAAGCTGCGGAAGGATGTGCCCCAGGAAGACATGGGTCTAGAAACAGGGACTCATCGCAGAGAGAGGGGATGGGGTTTGCCAGTGTGAGAGTGAGAAGTTCTGGGGTCACAGCCGGCAGCAGGCCCAGAGAGCAGCTAGTCCATTGCAGCAAAAAGACAGAGGGTCCTTGGGAAGGGGCTTCCTGGGTTTTTGTTTTTTAAGGGAAAAAAGGACTTGGATTAATTTTCTGGTATTTGAGTATTTGGAAAATGATAAATATTTTCACTATCCTCGTAGTGTAAATGGAAGAATATAAACGTAGCTTACAAGGAATGATTTTTTTTTTGTCTTTTTTAGGGCCGCATCCTCAGCATATGGAAGTTCCCAGGCTACAGGTCAAATCAGAGGTGTAGCTGCTGGCTTACACCACAGCCACAGCAACACAGGGTCCGAATCGCGTCTGCGACCGACACCACAGCTCACGGCTACGCCAGATCCTTAACGCACTGAGTGAGGCCAGGGATCGAACCTGCATCCTCATAGATACTAGTCAGGTTCCATACTGCTGAGCCACAGGGGGAACTCCCACAAGGAATGATTTTCATTGTGATCATACTGTAACTACTGATTACTGATTTGTCAAAAATTAATTGACTATATTGTGAAGATACATTTTTTGGGGGGCTGGGTTAGGATGTGGAGATGAGTGGTGTAAGAGAACTCAGTTCTCATTAACTGTATTAGGAGTCCACAGATGATTTGTAAAATCAATTAAGTTAAAAATAATCAGTCTAAACTAAACATATAGTTTAGCCTATGTAAGTAAATGCCAAGAGAAACAGCTTAAAAAAAGATGAAAGTTATTTGTTTGTAATGAATGAAATTGGGAGGAGAGGTGAGGTGGGTCAGGGGAGTACCAATTTTTACTTACTGACCTTTTCATGCTGTTTGATTATTTTTAAAGATAAAAGCGTATGCATGCATTACTTGTTAAAACTAAAAACTAAAGCAAATGTTAATGATAGGTTCCTTTAAGGAACATTAGGATTCAAGTGAACCCAGTAAAAGAGAAAAAGAAACAGAAGTTTATCTTTTGTTTTAAGAGGGATTTTAAAACTTTGTTCACTTTCTGTTTCTTGTTTTGGTTTAATCTAGGGCTTCAAAAACAAACCAAAAAAGATGGGTCACATAAAGGCAGATTTGATTGATGTCGACTTAATCAGAGGTGAGTTTTAAGGTTGTCTTGTTTCTTGGGTATATCATTACATTATCTCATGGTGGTACTAAAGATTCTTTTCCGATATCTTCCCTATTTGATGGTGTACTTTCATTTCCAAAAGCGTTGTTCTTCCCTCATCATTCAGGCTTTAGCATTTTTTCCCTCTTGCTAAATACCCTGTGGCTATGTAAATTACATGGTTTCCATGAGGGTGGAGGAGGGACGAACTTGGAGGCTTACTGCTGTGTAATTAAAAGATATTATGTACCATTCAGAAGAGCCTTCCTTATTTTGAACTCCTGATCTAGTGATTGAGGCAAGAAGTTAGTGTATGTAATGAACATCTAAGAGGATTCTTTTTAACTGAACAGGTTATATGCTGATTTTTGCTCTCATCTGTTTTTAATATACAAGTGGGCTAATGTTAGTATAGCGTATATCAATGTTTGATATTTTGTTTCATTGTTGTATTTAAAGGCTCAACATTTGCCAAAGCCAAACCTGAAATTCCGTGGACGTCTCTGACTCGGAAGGGGCTTGTTCGAGTTGTATTTTTTCCATTTTTCAGCACTTGGTGGATTCAGGTTACCTCTTTAAGAATTTTTGTTTGGCTGCTACTGCTTTACCTCATGCAAGGTAATTGGAGGAGTTGGAATAAATTATGACAGTTTCTTTTTGCTGCTTTTGCTATTAGATCATGCAGACCTTACTGTTCTTACATTTACCCTTTGCCTTGATAGTATCATGTACATTTGGAAATCATCATAAATTCATTTGCTGAGAGAGAACAAACAGGATTGTCTAACTCTCCTCTCTCGAATTTCTTTCCATCTGTCTCCCCAGCCAGGCCTTTTCAAACTTTTCTTCTTTCTGACCTTTGAATATTGGCTTACCTCAAGGTCAATCCTGGATTCCCTTCTCTTTTCTAGGTGCTCTTATCAAGCCCAGTGCTTTCAACATAATTACATGCTGGTGATTCTCAAATCTGTATTTTCAGGCACATCTCTCTGCTGAATTTCAGTCTTGTAAATCCAACTGCCTGTTTGATATTTCCATATGGAGATTTAATAGGTATCTTGAACTTATTCATATCCATAATGGAACTCTTGATTTATTTTTTTTTTAAACAAACTTTTCTTTTGTACAGACTTAACTCCTCTTCAGGTCTTCCCTTATTTCATTAAATGATACTGTCAACCGCCCAGTTTTCAAGTGAAAAATTTCAGTCTTCCTATTTTACTCAACCATCAACTCTTACTTGCCATCTGTCGCCAGGTCTGTAAATTTGACCTCCAAAATGTGTCCTGACCACTTATCCCAGCCTCTGCTGCCACCATCGTAGTCACCAGCATCCCTCCATCTAGATCCCGAGAGTAACGTCTACCAGTCACTCTTTTCACAGCAGTTAGAGAAATCTTTTGAAATGGAAACAATATCACATCATCTTCCTGCTTAAAACCTTTAGTGACTTCTCATTGCCCTTAGAATAGAAACCCTGACTCTTCGCCACAGCTCGCGGGTGTGCCCCCACGCCCCGTTCCCTGCGAACCTGTGGGATGTGGTAGTGCTCTAGTCCTCGCTCGCTCTAGGCGTCAGGGCCTTCTCCTGTGCCTTACACAGGGCCTTTCTTCCTGTTTGAAACAGTCATGAAGCTCTTCATGTGGCTCCCCTTCCTCTCATCTTTGAGATCTGCTCTCAGACGTAACTTTCATGGAGAGGCTGTCCCTGTCTATACGATCTAAGTAGTCCTTCCACCCCTCAGTCACTCTTAGGGAAATCTTTTTTTTTTTTTTTTTTGCCACACCCACAGCCTGTGGAAGTTCCCGGGTCAGGGACTGAACCTGAACCACAACAGCACAAGGGAATCTTTTAATTTCTGTTTTGCACATCACTGCCTGATGGTTTTTCTCTTCTCACTATGTGCAGGGAGGGACCCAGTGTATTCACTTCACTATATTCTATTGCCTGTAGCAGGAACACTTCCTGAAAGAGGGCGGTGTGTATATGGTTATACCTGAGCAAAGAGACATGAATTAGAACAAACAGTAGGTGGAAGGTGAAGTTCCAGTTAGGGTAAAAGGGTTTGGGGTGATTTTTTTTTTTTTTTTGTAATCTTCTTAGGGCCACACCTGAGGTATGGAAGTTCACAAGCTAGGGATTGAATTAGAGCTGCAGCTGCCAGCCTGCACCACAGCCACAGTAACTCAGGACCCAAGCCACGTCTGTGACCTACACCACAGCTCATGGTAATGCTGGATCCTTAACTTACTGAGCAAGGCCAGGGATCAAACCCACATCCTCATGGATACCAGTCGGGTTTGTTACCCATGAGACACGAAGGGAACTCCCGGGGTGATTTGTGTTTTCTTTTATCTGTGTCAGTTTTTTGAATTGTCTTCCTGACTATCATTTTAGTGGCTGCATAATATTCCATCATGTGGACCCACCATCGTTTAAAACTATCATTTTAAGCTTTTATGAGTCTATCATATGGATTTACCATAAACCAGTCTTTAATAACTGCTTAATATTCCATTATATAAAAGTATCATAATTTATATAACTGTTCCCATATTGTAAGCATTTAGGTTATTTGTAATTTTTTCCCTATTAATAATACTATCACAAACAAAATTTTTCATATCTTATATTATTTCCTTGGAATTCATTCTCTGGAACAGAATTAACAGATCAAAGAATGTAAACATTTTAAGGCTTTTAGTACATATAGTGAAGTCATGGGCAACACATTCTTTAGGAAAGTAGATAATAAGCATGTTTCGTTTACCACAATCTTACCAGCATTATTATGACTTTAAAAATTGTTACCTCATTTGATATACAGAAGATATTTTGCTTATTTAATGTACATTTATTTGGTCACTTGAAAGGATGAAGTTAAATGTTAAATATTTTTCTACATGTTATTAAATAATTATTTTCTTGTTGAGATAAATTACATATTTTTTCATGTACATCACGATCTATTTCTGGGCTACATATTCTGCACTATCAACTTGTTTGATTATTCTCATATCTGCCAATTTCTGTAATTACTGTACATATTTAATATGTAGAAACATTGAGCAGGACAAGTATTCCTCTGTTATTCTACTTTTTCAACATTTTGTCTTAGGTTCTTACTCTTTCCAAAATAATTAGAATTATTTTATCATGAACAGAAACAAAAACAAAAAATTTAGAAATTTGGACTGGAATTCCTTGCTTTCTGCCTCCCACTCCAAAATATAGATATGGTTATATTTAGAGGGAATAGGAAGAAAATTGAGATCTCTCTCTTTTTAATGAAGTCTCCTATTATCTCCTTCAGTAAAGTTAGTAGAAGTATTTTTTTTTTCTTATAAGGCCTGCTTAGATCTTCTTAAACTCAAAATTTTAAAATTGTGTTAAAATATATATAACTTAAAAGTTACCATCGTAGCCATTTCTAAGTATACAGTTTAGTGACATTCAGCACATTCATGTTATTATGCAGCCATCACCACCATCCATCTCTAGGGCTTTTCTCATTTTTTTCTGAACTGAAACTCTGTACCCATTAAATCAGCAACTCTCCTGTTCCTCCTCCCACCAGCCCCAGGCAACCACCGTTCTCCTTTCTGACTCTATGACTCTGACTACTCTATAGGTAGCTCATATAAGTGGAATCATACGGCATTTGTCCTTATTTCACTTAGCACAGTGTCTTCAAGATTCAGCCATTCGAGGTGCATGTCAGCATTTCCTTCCTTTTTGAGGGTGAATTAATAATTGATTGTAGGTTTATGCCACAATTTGTTTGTATATTCATCCATCAGAGGGTGCTTGGGGGCTTCCACATCAAAGTAAAATATTTTATGTTTTAATTTCTGTTGCTGCTGTTCCAAGTATGAGACTTTTTGCTTGTTACGAATTTTAACTGGCGATTGCTGTTACATTTGAAAGCGTTTAGTTTATATTTAAAATTGTTATAACGAGGCACTTTATTAAACTCTCATCGATTCTAATAGTTTTTCAGTGCTTCTCTCAAATGTTTTAATTATACAGCCATACTGTTAGCATGATGAAAAGTTGTTTTCGTTTTTCATACATTTCATTTACTCGTATCGAATTAGTCAACATGTTCAGAGCAATTAACAGTAAGAGTGGTCATCTTGTTTTGTTCCTATTCAGAATGCCTTTGTTAATATGACGCATGTTGATTTTACTTATATATTCTTTAGTGTATGTGCTGCCGAAGCGAGCACTACCTCTATATTCTTCAGGTTGTTAAGGAAGTATTTTTATAATCCTCATATTTTAGAAAAGATTGGCATGTATGATCAATTACACATCAGGAGCAAATTGTTCATTTTTATGGAATCCTTTTTCACTACTCAAGTTGGACCAAACGTCACAAGTTAAAGGCACAGTCCTTCCCAAGACACCAGCCTTACTTTGGGAGTCCCTAGGGCCACCCTTACTCTGACCAGCTGACTCCAACTCATTCCCTCTGGTTTAATGATTCACTGGAATGACACAGAGGACTCAGGAAAGGACTGTACTTACAGGATACAAATTAGAAGAAACACATGGGGCGAAGTCTGGGAAGGCTCCAGGCAGGAAGTGATCGTCGTCCTCAGGGCTCTGTTACCTTGCCATTCATGATGGATGGCAGTGTGCACAGGGTAATGCCATTCAGAGACGCTCACCCAAGCTCTGGTATCCAGAGTTTTTATTGAGGGTTTATTATGCAAGCATGATTGATTGAGTCTCTGGCCAAGAACTCGAACTCAGTCTTTAGCTCCCCTTCCCTCCCCAGAGGTCAGGTTGATACTATATGGCTCAAAGCCCCAGCCCTCTAATTACATATTTGGTTTTTGTGGTGTGGCTACTCCTATCCTTAGTCACTTTATTGGCACACACTGTCCAAGGTGCCCACCATAAATAACAAAGATACTTCCATCATTTGGGAAATTCCAAGAGTTTAGAGGTTACCTCCCAGGAGTCAGGGACAAAGGCCTTTGACGCAGCTGTCAGTTGAGATGATATGTATGCAGGCAATTGAAATGACATCGTATTAAAATATTAAATTACATCGTTTAGTCGACAAATCCTTAAGTTAATGCCTAGCATGTCTGTGCCAAGTATTCTTCTAGGCTCTAAGAAAGATTTCCTACTATCCTTCTCGCATGCACCTTTGCATGGTCTTGGTGAGTTGTTCTTTTGCTCTACTGTCAAATGACTTTGACAGTGTTTCAGTTATATGTTCAACAAATACTGAGTGCTTCCTATGTGCCAGATACTGATCAAGGTATAGCAGTGAACAAAGTAGACAAAAATTCCTGCCTTCATGGTGCTTACTTTCTAGAGGTAAATTTCTCACCACTTTCACAAGTCAGCAAGGTTTGTAGTGTATTGTTTTGGTGCTGCTGTTGTTATGTTTGGGTGTCAGAGTAATCAGGGTATGAGATTAATTTGACAGCTTTTTCTCCATATGGGAAAGTTCATATAGCACAAGAATTATCTTTATGTTAAAGTCTGAATAAACTAATCTGTAAAGTTGTATCTGATAGTTTGGAGAGATAGTTTGTGATATTTTTCTTTTTTTTAACTAGAGTATAGTTGATTTACAATGTTGTGTTAGTTTCAGGTGTACAGCAAATTCAGTCAGTTATACACACACACACATCCATTCTTTTTCAGTGTGATATTTTTATGTTTGTCTCTTTCATTATTTATTTCTTTGGACATTTCATATACATATACAAAGAGGCAATGTAACATAGCAGTTAAGAGTAAGGACTCTTGGAGCCTGGCTGCTGGGTTCCAATCCCAGCTCTGCTAATTGCTACTTGTGTAACTCTGGGCCTTGGAAAATACTATTCCTTTGAGCAAAACAACACTTCCAAGTATTATACGGCATCTAGTTTTGTAGTAGAAAGTCTTTTGAAATAGCTAGATTATCACATTGCCAGAAAGGCAGATCCTTTGGACACATTGTTCTTTACCTGCGCTGCGGTCTAGGGCTTCAGGTTTTCACTCTTAGTAGCTAATCTGCGGGTGGATTGTATTGTTAGGAAATCACATGCTTTCATTTTTTAAATGATCGATTTTTGTAGAAATAATTTGTATTATTTACTAGAACTGATGTTAAAGCTGAGTCCTAATGTTTTCCGTTTTGAAACCTCTTTTCAGTTATAGCACTCGTGTTATATTTTATGATGCCTATTGTAAACGTAAGTGAAGTACTCGGACCCTTGTGCCTTATGTTACTCATGGGGACTGTCCACTGTCAAATAGTGTCTACTCAGATAACAAGGCCATCAGGAAACAATGGAAGTCGGAGAAGAAGGTGAGATGAGCAATTACACTTCTGGTTGTGTTTTTTACAGGATAGGCAAAGTCTCTTAGTAGATTAAGTAAAAAATCTTCGTCTTTTGCATATATTTATAATTATTTTTTGGCTTGAATAATAATTCTCTTTCTTGAATAATAGTTCTTTCTTTAACGAGTGAACATGGGGTTTTGGTTTGTTTTTTTTTTGCCCTTAAGTCAGAAATGTTCCTGCATAATTTATTCTCATTATATGAAGTTCATGATTCTTAATTTCAAGTAGTAGTTGGTAGGAATATTCCGAACAGAAACAGAAAGGGTCTTGAGTAATCTGAAGTTGTTGTTTCGTTTTGTTTTTTTTTTGGTAGAAAATTACGAAAAACTGCAAATGGTGATGGGAGCCGAGAAAATGGAAATAACTCCTCTGATAAAGCCAGAGGAGTCGAAACTTTGGAATCTGCACCCTTTAATGGTGGCTTTTGGGGGACTCTCTTTGGCAACAGGTGGGAAGTCTTACATTGGAATATTTATGTGATTTTGTGTTCACGTTAGTGTTTACATAGTACAGCGTCTGTTTAGGTTATAGGTTATAGGAATATGCAGTGTAAGTGTATTATCATTGTGGGTGTTTTTGTTTTTTTAGGGCTACAGCTGTGGCATACGGAAGTTCCCAGGCTAGGAGTTGAATCAGAGATTCAGCTGCCGGCCTGTGCCACAGCCACAGCAGATCTGAGCCACATCTATGGCCTCCACCACAGCTCATGGCAATGTCTGATCCTTAACCCACTGAGAGAAGCCAGGCATTGAACCAGTGTCTTCATGGATACTACTCATATTTATTACTACTGAGCCATGATGGGAACTCCTGTGTTGTGATTTTTAAAGGCTCTGGAGTGATTTGCTTGCTTATTTATGTATTTACTTATTTATTTGTCTTTTTTAGGGCCGTGCATGGCACATGGAGGTTCGCAGGCTAGGGGTCGAATTGGAGCTGTAGCCGCTGACCTACACCACAGCCTCAGCAACACCAGATCCGAGCCACATCTGTGATCTACACCACAGCTCACAGCAGCACCGGATCCTGAACCCACTGAGCAAGGCCAGGGATCCAACTGTGTTACCACGGCTACTAGTCAGATTCGTTTCTGCTGAGCCATGATGGAAACTCCTGGTATTGTTTTTTTTTTTTTAAAATTCTATTATCGTTATGTTTTTGACTGTACCTGTAGCATGTGGAAGTTCCTGGGTCAAGGATTAAACCCTCACCATAGCAGCAACCTGAGCCACCGCAGTGACACCATAAGCTTGATCCTTAACCTGCCGAGCCACCAAGGAACTCCTGACTTATCTGAAATGTCTCCACAGTCTGTCAGGTTACCAGTTATCTACCATAAAATTTTCATTCTATTTGATCTTTAATGGTTTGTTAGATGATAAGATTATGGAAATAAAAACATTCTCCAAGAGTAAATATTTTAAGCCACATTGGCGAACATCTTGGGAGAAAGAAGAATATTGAAAAGATGAGGTATTTTTCAGTGTGGGAGCTGATACCTCCTTAGAAGTGGGTTGCAGGACAGGAGGCTGATGTCAGTGGGCTGTAGGACAAAAAGGGAAATGAATCCAAGACAGATTCGACCTCTTTCGTGATTTTGTAGGTCATGGCAGCACCAGCATGGCTTGAAGAAATATTTATTTTGTCATATATTAATGTTTGTGACTCAAAAGAATCGTTCTTTGGCAGCTTCTTTTTTGAGGATGAAGTGGTTCACGTAGTTTTTCTAAAGATAAGTTGACGCCATTCAGGTGAAGTGTTTGAGTTCCTGTGCTGAACGTTGTGCTGGGCTCTGGGCATCCCTGTTCCCAGTGAGTTTGCCCATCTAATTGGGAAGGTAAGAGCAGCGGCTATGGTACAGTGACAGCAATGTGAAAACACCATAAATGACTCCATGCAGCTCAGCAGGTGGAATGATTATTCTAGGGTGACGTGGACAGGCAGGAGGCGCAGAGGAGCCAAGAGTTGTTGGGCTTGGGAGGGCAGGAGAGGGGACGCTCTTTTATGAAGTGGCACAAAATAGGCGTCATGAGGGAGGGGTCGGCATCATCTTTGAGAGGGAGACTCTGAACGCACTTCCTTGGAAAACTGAAAAGAACAGGCTTCCTCTTGGTTAACTGACACGAGACTTTGGAGACTGGAGAGAACTATATTCTGGCTTCCTACAGCCTTAGGCAAGCCAGGAGCCTGAACAATGTGATTTCTGAATTTCCTTTTCCTTTTCTTTTTTTTTTTTTTTTTTTTTTTTTTGTCTTTTTAGGGCCACACCTGCGGCATATGGAAATTCCCAGACTGGGGTCAAATCAGAGCTACAGCTGCTGGCCCTACACCACAGCTTGCAGCAATGCCAGATCCTTATCCACTGAGCGGGGCCAGGGATTGAACCTGCATCCTCAGGGATACTAATTAGGTTCATTACCGCTGAGCCACAACGGGAACTCCTGATTTCTGAATTTTCTTGATTTCCAGAATATGTTATACTCCTCCAAAGAAGGTGATGTCATGAAAGATATTACTTTCAGAAAGCTAATTAGTAATCTTTTTTCCTTTTTTAAAAATAGGATTAAAAGAGTAAACTTAATATGTAACAGAGGGATGGAAACTGACAATGACTCGAGTTGTTTACATCCTGTCATCAAGAAGAGACAGTGTCGACCAGAGATCAGAATGTGGCAAGCAAGAGAGAAATTTTCGGATGGAGAAAAGGGACGTAGGGTAAGATTGAGAGGAGTGTAGTAAATATTCTAAAGTCTTTTCTTTCTATTCTTAGACTCTGCTAGAGACACAAAGTCGTTACTAACAGACTTTGTGATTCCTGTAAGTGTAAAAAAACCACAGGACACGAAAAGGAGGACATTATGAAGAATGACATGAAGACTGTACCTTATTTTTCTAATTTCTAGGACCAGAACTTGTCATTGGATCTGCCACAGGTTCAGCCTTACCAGTAGGCTGGTAGGTTTAATAAACAGATTAGCATGAAGGCTTCTATGTCATCTTCCAGAGAAGGCAGCGTTAGTGTGTTAAGGTTTGGGAAACTATTTTCTAGGTTTTGCTAGAAACATTCTCCTTTATGTCTAAAACTAAGTACACTTTTACTTCATAGTCTTGAAATGCTTTCTTGTTTGTTAGACTGGCATCTGCAAATTACAAGAAGAGCTAATGTTTTTGAGCCTTCACTGCACCCAGGCGCTATTCTAAGTGCTTTACGTGTAATAGCTCACTCGTTTCAACAGCTTTGAGATAGATACTTTTATTTATTTTTAGTCTTGTTTCTAAGGTAGGTGCTTTTATTATCATCACTTTTCAGATGAGGAAGTTGAGCCCCAGACATTTCGTTACGTGCATAAAGTTACACAGCTAGTAAATTGAAGAGCTATAATTCCGACTCAAGCCTGTGCTTCTAACCTCTGCATTATTTAGGCTTTTATAGTTTCAAGAACATTTATTGTTTTTTTCTTTTCTTTTTTTTTTTTTTGTTTGTGTCTTTTTAGGGCCATACCTGCGACATATGGAGGTTCCCAGGCTAGGGGTGCAATCGGAGCTGTAGCCACAGCAACACCAGATCCGAGCTGCATCTGTGACCTACACCACAGCTCACAGCAACACCGGATCCTTAACCCACTGAGCGAGGCCAGGGATCGAACCTGCGTCCTCATGGATACTAGTCAGATTTGTTTCCACTGAGCCATGACGGGAACTCCTAATAGTTTCCTTTACTGAAACTAAGTACTGTGTAGGTTTTGCTCAGTTCTGGCTTAGTTTACTTTTACTGCTTCTTAGTTTTTGTACATGTAGCATACTAGGGTATTTTGGGGAAACGGCTCTTCTCTTTGCAGGAGTCTTTTAGGCGTCTGGGTAATGGGATTTCAGATGATCTGTCAAGTGAGGAAGACGGTGAAGCCCGGACACAGATGGTGATTCTGCGCAGGAGCGTGGAAGGGGCCTCGAGTGACAATGGTTGTGAAGTTAAGAGTAGAAAATCAATACTTTCAAGGCACCTAAACACTCAGGTAATTTTTGTTTTAGTTTACAGAAGTATAGGCATTAATGCTCAAGTAACAAGATATTTAATATTTTTCCTACCGTTTGCTGACTTGATTTTTGGCAGGTAAAGAAAACCACTTCCAAGTGGTGTCCTATTATGCGGGACTCAGATAGCCTGGCTGAATCAGAGTTTGAATCGGCTGCCTTCAGTCAGGTAATGTATCTTTTTTCAAGGCGTATTCTTGCATGTAATAATTTTACCCATTCCCTTTTTTTATTCATTGTCTTAAAGTGGTGTTTATATTTGCTGGCCCCTCTCCTGCCTCCAAATATCTGAATACCTCTCAAGCAACTTTTATTTTATTCTACTCTACTCTACTCTACCCTACCCTACCCTGCCCTACCCTATTCTAGTCTAGTCTAGTCTAGTCTAGTCTATATTTTATTTGGTTTTCAGGGCTGCACCCATGGCATATGGAAGTTCCCAGGCTAGGGGTCAAATCGGAGCTGTACCTGCTGGCCTGCACCACAGCCACAGCAACACTAGATGTGAGCCGCATAGCTGCAGCTTGTGGCAACCCTGGGTCCTTAACCCACTGAGTAATGCCAGGGATTTAACCTGCATTCTCAGAGAAACTGTGTTAGGTTCTTAACCTGCTAAGCCACAACAGGAACCCCTGAAATTTATTTTTAAGCATCATTCCTAGTTAAGTGGGTTTGATGCTGATGAGGATAGATTTTTGATAAGGGACCCCTGAGAGTAGTAAATCTCATGAAAGCCAACTGACGTATTGTACACTTGGCACGTTGTGCTTCCGAGGTGAGGAGAGGAGGTGGCAGTGGCCTTTGCTTTGATTGACAAGGCTGTTGGGATTGTGGAACAACTTTCGTATTTATGTTTGTACCGCAGGAGAGCTGCAATGTCCATCCTTTTCTCTGCCCGATTAGCCTATTCCCTGTTTGTCTGGGCCCTTGGACGTGACTAGATCTATAGTCAAGCTCACAATATTTAGAATAGGGGACATTTTAGATGTGTCATTAGGCTTAGCCACTCCTGCGTCCAGGTTAGGTCCTCTGGATGGACCTTCAGGAGTCACTCCCATCCCGGGGCACCTGAGTGGGCAATAACTTCTCAGAGGGGGTCCTCTTTTATAGTCTGTTGGAGAGTTATCAGAGGTTGCCCTTTAAATATGGAAATGTATTATTGTTATGTGACGCCTTGTGAGCAGACAACTTCATGGCGATCAGTTTATGAAAGCTTCCCAGCCATCACCAGAGAGAACTGTTTTCATTTTATTTCAGATATACAGTTGTTTTTAAAAAAGTGAATGAAAAAATAACTGGGGGTTTTGTTTTCCCTTAAAGGGTTCTAGATCTGGCATGAGCGGTGGTTCTCGAAGCCTCAACATGTCGAGAAGAGACTCGGAGAGCACCCGCCATGACTCGGAGACGGAGGATATGCTGTGGGACGACCTGCTGCACGGCCCCGAGTGCCGGTCATCTGTCACCAGCGACAGCGAGGGGGCCCACGTGAACTCCCTGCATTCGGGGACCAAACGCGACCCCAAAGAGGATGTTTTCCAGCAGGTCTGTAAAAGTGGTGATAAGAACAGCTGATGTTTACTGTGTGCTTACCGTGTGCCAGGCACCGTATTATCTCATTTAACTCTGTGGTACCCCTCTAAGTGGACACTGTTGTTATCCTTAATTTAGAGGTGAAGAGGTGGAACATAGCTTGTAAACGAAGATGTTGGGATTAGCACTCAAGAGCAAAGTACTCTTGAGGTCCTTTTTAACCTAAATTTTTCTTCCTCATGCTTTTTCTAATTATTTTCCTTGGAATGATACTTAATGTTCCTTTTATTTGAGCAGGTGCATTGTTTGTTACGGTAACCTCATAGGATATTTTTGTAGACATCACAGTGTTAGGTGTGAATTACCAGGAGATGGCATTGCTTGCTTCTCTAATAATGTATAAACCAAGTAATGCTTTTAATTTTAAGTCTTATCTTTATATAATAAAACCAGATAGCCTAGAAATGGAGATTCCTTAGAAGGTTATTTCAGGCTTCCAGGCAATATAGGAATTCATTTTACACCTACAGAAATTTTTTTACTACCTGTCACGCAGTAATAATAGTTCCTCCTTCTTAGAAAATATTATGATCTATCTCATGGGATAATATGAAGTGCTTAGCACAATTCTTGGCACAGAGTAAGTACCAATACATGTTACCATGGTATGAATACCCCATCAAATGATCAGTTAGTCTCTGCTTAAATACTTGCAGAGCTGGAGTGATTGTTATTTCATGATTAACCTTTCATATGTTTAATGACACTGACCATGATTTCTTCTTAGTTTTATCTTTTCTCTGGGCTAAATATTTCCACAATGACTTAATAAATAGTGAATGATAGTTATTAATTTGTTTAATTGTTAAATTTTCTTGATTCTAAGATACCATTGATTTAGGTTACACCTTTTAATGAAAAAAATCCTCCTTCATTAAATATGTCCAATTTTCAAAAATCAACTGGAAACAACATACATTTTTTTCTCCAAAGTTGTAAGCTTTCTCTTCAAATTTTGCTATCAAAATATGAATCTAAATATTCTTTACATTCAGTATGAAGATTTATCTAAATTATTTTAGTCTTTGGTGGTTATGCATAGCATCATGATGACTCTGACCTCCTTGGAGCTGTGGGGATTTACAGTACAATTTTAAGGCATATGTAAGAAATAACTAGATAAGGCGAAACTCACCATTGGGAAGTCATCATTTCCAGGTTCTCCCACCTAACCTGTTTTTCCTCTTTTATTTTCCACTTTTCTAAATGCCACCACTCACCACCCAAATCGGAAACCCTTGGGGCTGTTCTTGACCCTGCACTCTCCATCAGGCTTCTCATCAGTCTTGAGTCTCATTCTCTCGATTCTCCTGTATCTTTTCTGCATCTGCCCACCTGTGTCCACTCTGCTTTGCACAGATCATGCTCAGCCCTCATCTGGACCCTTACAACGGCTTCTCTGGGTTTGATCCCCTGCGTTTCATTTCCCAAACTGCAGCCAGAAAGACGCTTCTGAAATGCAAATCTGATGCCTCTTATAATCCTGTAATTGCTTTCTTTTCCCTTCTGGATTAGTTGCTTCTGTTCCTTTATTTGCTGTGATCCAGTCTCACATGTTATACTGTAACAACTGAATTTCTTCCAGTTCCTCTGGGTCTTTACACAATCTGGTTTATTTGCCTAGAACACATTTTTCCCCAATACTCATTCCTTGGGCTCACTCCTTTTTATTATTATTATTGTTATTATTATTATTATTATTATTGTCTTTTAGGGCTGCACCTATGGCATATAGAGGTTCCCAGGCTAGGGATGCAGTCGGAACTGTAGCCACCGGCCTACACCACAGCCACAGCAACGCGGGATCCAAGCCACGTCTGCAACCTACCCCGTGTCTTTGAACTAGGCTACAGCTCATGGCAACACCAGATCCTTAACCCATTGAGCGAGGCCAGGGATCGAACCCACATCCTCATGGATGCTAGTTGGGTTCGCTAACCGACGAGCCACGATGGGAACTCCTCCTTTTTATTTCTTAAAGTCTTGGCTTGAATGTTACTTCTTTGGAAGCTTTTTCCGTATATTCCTAAAGCATTCTTTCCTTCCCTCATCACACTGTGCGGTAACTTTACTTAATCATGTCTCCTTCGTAAGTCTGTAGGTTCCTTGATGTCAAGGACCATGTCTCCGGTTCTCCGTTGTATCTGTAGTGTGTGTTACATAGGAGCTGCTTAATAAATATCTTTGGCTAAGTCAGCTAATAAATCTGTACGTGTTCCTCAGCATTATATTAAGCACTGTTGTAGAAGGAGAAATACACAAGGTAGTCTTTTTTTAAGTAACTTATGTATTAGTTTGGGGACAAGATGATTTTGTGGGAAATAAGTAGAGGACATTGTAAAAGCAGTATATTATTAGATGTGAATTTATCTGATTGATTGAACCCGCAACCTCATGGTTCCTAGTCAGATTCATTTCTGCTGTGCCATGACAGAAACTCCAAGGGTTTTTAATTTCAGAGAGAGACAACATAAGTGAGGCTTGTGGCCATCAGAGAGGCCAAGTTGTGAAACAGGACTTGAATGAGCTATGATGTGGCAGGAGTTCCTATTGCGGCTCAGTGGAATGAATCTGACTAGTATCCATGAGGACACAGGTTCGATCCCTGGCCCCTCTCAGTGGGTTAAGTATCTGGTGTTGCCGTGAGCTGTGGTGTAGGTTACAGACACGGCTCAGATCCTGTGTTGCTGTGGCTGTGGCACAGGCCAGCTGCTACAGCTCCGATTTGATCCCTAACCTGGGAACCTCCATATGCTGAGGGCACGGCTCTAAAAAGACAAAAAAAAAAAAAAAAAAGAAGACATGATGTGGCAGAGGTAAATGCAGGGCTGTTTTCATTGTGACCTTCTCTGGAGCTTTCTATGCTTTTCCATGTCGTGATTAGACTGGAGAAAGGCTTACCCCCTCAGTCCTTCATGTAATACCTAAGGCCTGTTAGTACCTCTCCCACCTAACTTCCTGCTACCGCTGATATAATCATGTTGCTCTGGAAATGCTTTCTTCCTTGGTCTCCCGTGAGTACATGCACCAAGTTATCCTTACTCCAGACGTTTAGAGAGGGAAGCAACCCTGGAGATCATGGGATCCTACCTCCCGTCATTGCAGAAGCCCGTTAGCCTCTCTCCAGGTAAGAAAGTGGCTCAGTAAAGAAAAGAGGACCAGAAGCCAGCATCCCGGAGGTGGTAATTGGAGTGATTAGCTTTGTGAGGAAGAGAATAGGTTCATGAGGCTGAGCACTGGCAAATGTGGCCTGGGAGCTGGACAAAGGGAAAAAAATTTAATGGAAGAAAGAAAGAAGGAGTGGATGGAAATATTTATTTTTTCTTCTCAGAACCATTTATTCTGGCTTCAGAACTCAAGTCCTGCCTCTGATCGAGTTAGTGCAATAATCTGGGAAGGGAATGAATGCAAAAAGATGGATATGTCTGTGCTGGAAATAAGTGGCATCATCATGAGCAGGGTAAGATTAAATGAGTTTTCTGATCAGAACATTGACTCTACTTTTTTTTTTTTTAAGGGCCACACCCATGGCATATGGAAGTTCTCAGGCTAGGGGTCGAATTGGAGCTACAGCTGCCGGCTTACGACATAGCCACAGCACCTCAGGGTCCAAGCCGCATATACATCCTACACCACAGCTCAGGGCAATGCCGGATCTCCAACCCACTGAGCGAGGCCAGGGATCGAACTGGCATCCTCATGGACACCAGTCGGATTCATTTCTGCTGCGCCACAACGGGAACTCCTGACTCTGCTTTTGAAACACAGTATGTGTCTCTTAAATTTTGTGGTCAGAGTCTTCACTCGGTAGTATATTTTTTTAATTTGTTGTGAGATCTCTGTGAGCTTGATCAATTGTTCAGATAGATTTTACAAACATCCCTTATCTCATTTAAGCCTAAAAGTCATAAATCTGTACATCATTTTTGTTTGTACTTCTTTTAGATTTAAAACAGATTTAGTTTTAAATAATCTAAATAGTATTCAATAAACACTGCTGCACAACTCCACGTAGCTCTGCAATAATGATGGACATTTTAAATTAATTCCCAGGTTAATGCATATCAGCAAGGAGCGGGTTATCAGATGCTGGGGAATGTCGTCACCATTGGATTAGCATTTTTTCCTTTTTTACATCGACTCTTCCGTGAGAAGAACCTTGACCAGCTAAAGTCCATCTCAGCTGAGGAGATCTTGACTCTCTTTTGTGGGGCACCACCTGTTACACCTATTATTATTTTGTCTGTAATTAATTTTTTTGAACGATTGTGTCTTACTTGGATGTTTTTTTTCATGATGTGTGTGGCAGAGAGAACGTATAAACAGGTCGGTAGTAAATTCAGTAAAACTTCTTAATTTTGCTTTTGTGTATCATGTTCTGTTAGTTGCTTTTGCTCTCTTTATTTTTTTTTGTCTTTTTGTCTTTTTAGGCCACACCTGCGGCATATGGAGGTTCCCAGGCTAGGGACTGAATCGGAGCTGTGGCTGCTGGCCTCTGCCATAGCCAGAGCAACACGGGATCTGGTCCGTGTCTTTGACCCACACCACAGCTCACAGCATCAACGGGTCCTTAACGGGCTGAGTGAGGCCAGGGATCAAACCCACATCCTCATGGATGCTAGTCGTGTTCGTTAACTGCTGAGCCGTGATGGGAACTCCGCTTTTGTCCTCTTGATTTGTTCTCTTAATGTGGTTGATAAGTGGGCTTTGGGTGTTCGTGGGTTTAGCAATTGTGATACTGACTATTCACAAACAACATCTTATAATCTGAAATTTTGCTGAGCTCGTGTGTAGGAGGCAGGGGTTTAGCCAGAGAGGGAGCCCCTGACTGTTCAGCACCTGCACTTCCATGTGCCTTTTGCTGTATTTTTACATGTAGTATATGTAGTAATTCTCAAAGTGAAAATGTTTCTGAGAAAAGTGGCCAAGTGAGAAATAAATTTATTGGCATTTGCTAAGAGTTAGGGATTGAGGACTTAATATATTGGTGATATGTACGAAAACCATGATTTTTTGGAGGGGAGAGAGCATATTCCTGGCATGTGGAAGTTCCCAGGCCAGGGACTGAACTTGCACCACAGCAGTGACCCAAGCTGCTGCAGTGACAACCCCAGATCCTTAACCCGCTGCACCAAAAGCAAACTCCCAAAAACCATGAATTTGAATGGAAATGTAATTTGGGAATAAGTTAGAATTTTGTGTAAGCATTTGAGTTTGTGAAGGTATGAATTTACAAAGGTCTCCTTGAAAATGCCGAGAGGGTACGCTGTGTGAAGAAGTATGTTACTACACAGTGTACTTTGTAAACAATGGCTTAATGAACTTTTTTTTTTTTTGTCTTTTTGCCTTTATGTAGAGCCGCACCCATGGCATGTGGAGGTTCCCAGGCTAGGGGTCTAACAGGAGCTGTAGCTGCCGGCCTTCGCCACAGCCACAGCAATGCGGGATCCGAGCCGCGTCTGCGACCTACACCACAGCTCATGGCAATGCCGGATCCTTAACCCACTGAGCAAGGCCAGGATCAAACCCGCAACCTCATGGTTCTTAGTCGGATTCGTTAACCACTGAGCCACGAAGGGAACTCCTTAATGAACTATTAACAATATTTTTTTCACTGCCTGGCTTTCTGCCTATGGATTAGAACTTGATCCTTTTAATAACATTGTTTTACATGCTGGGGATATTGTTTACAATTACGTAAATATACACAGTGGCACATAGGTACATTTCACTTTGATTTTTTTTTTTTAACTTCCTCTAGAGATTTTTATTTGCAAAACTCTTCAGCCATATTACTTCTGCCAGGAAAGCTAGGAAGTATGAAATACCTCATTTCAGACTTAAAAAGGTGGAGAACATTAAGATATGGTTATCACTGCGTTCCTTTCTAAAGGTGAGTTATGTCTGACTAACTATGAATAAGCAAGAATAAGCAGAAAACATGCTCACTGAAATTTCTGGTGGCAGGTACACAGTAGGCAGTGTAGTTCTGTGTACTGGACAGATTTTATCAGTGGCTGACAGACTTGCTGGATACCAGATTGGGAGTAATCTATCTGCAAAGCTGGTGGAGCTAAAGATGCAAACTATTATATGTAGAATGGATAAAGAAGGTCCTACTGGGTAGCACATGGAACTATATTCAATGTCCCTATGATAAACCATAATTGGAAAGAATATGAAAAAGAATGTGTGTGTGTGTATATATAACTGAATCACTTTGCTATATACCTAAAACTAACACAATATTGTAAATCCACTGTACTTCAATAAACTTAAAAAAAAAAAACCTAGTAGAGCTAATTAAATAGGAGCTTAGAAAGGGCAAAGAAAATTTAAATTGAATATCGTATCTTTTTTGACCTTTGGGGAACTATTGCACCTGAAAATATGTTAGTGAATCAGTCGACTACACCCTTAATTTGAAGGGCATGGCTCTCGCAGCCTAATTGAAGTTGAAGATGTCCAACATACGTTAAAATCCTTGGTCAAATTTGAAGGGCATGGCTCTCGGAGCTTAATTGAAGTTGAAGATGTCTAACATATGTTAAAAATCCTCGGTCAGACACTTCTTATGAGCGTTTGTTTTCACATCAGTATAGATTGGGAGCATGAATGATGCGAGGGCTGTGGCTCTCTGCGGTGATCAAAAGCGCTAACCTCCGTCTCACTCCACAGAGACGGGGCCCACAGCGTTCAGTGGACGTGGTTGTGTCTTCGGTTTTCCTACTGACACTTTCCATTGCTTTCATTTGCTGTGCACAGGTAAGAGTTTCAGATCTGTTTTAGTGAAAAAAATGGAAAACAGAGTTCACTTTCTGTTTTAAACCAGTTCACTGCGTTTGTGTGTGTGTGTGTGTACACAAAAGAGTGTGTGTACCCGCCCCCCACACACACCAGACAGTTGTTTCTCACAGCTCAGGGAACTGGGGAGTCCAGGCTCAAGGTCCCCAGCACTGGTTATGTTGAATATGTTAATTTTTCTACCTTTTGAAATGAGAATAAAGGTAACTTTGAAGTCCTGTAAGACACTTGAGACCAGAGTTCCCTCGCAGCTCAGTGGGTTAAGGGTCCAGTGTTGTCACTGCTGTGACTCTGGTCTCTGCTATGGTGCGGGTTGGTTCCCTGGCCTGGTACAGCCAAAAAAAAAAAAAAAAAGTAAAGGCAAAGTGAAATCTTTATTTAAAAAAAAAGACTCTAAAAAATATATATATTCATGCTAATTTAATTTTAGCTGGCAATTTTTGATTAATAATAAAGCCATCTACCATGGTTACAAAATGATTTTTCTAACTTCATCATTTCTTCTATTTTATTACTTGCCCCTCTAAAGTAGACATTTTCTTTTTTCCCATTTATTCATTCATTTATTATGCCATGGACTCCTGTGTTCTTACTTGTATCCAATGGATTATAAACTAATACTGTATTTCTTTTGATGCCTAAATTGTCCCAGATTTGGATAGTGTAAGGCTAAGGGCCTTACAAACCTCTTTGCTCTGACAGTTCCCTATATCTTTATTTTTTTGTTACTTCTGCTTTTTGTTTGTTTGTTTGTTTTTTAGGGTTGCATGTTTGGCATATGGAAGTACCCAGGCTAGGGGTTGAATTGGAGCTGCAGCGCTTGGCCTACACCAC
Source organism: Catagonus wagneri (assembly GCA_004024745.2). Classification (NCBI taxonomy): domain Eukaryota; kingdom Metazoa; phylum Chordata; class Mammalia; order Artiodactyla; family Tayassuidae; genus Catagonus; species Catagonus wagneri. The sequence continues at coordinate 1,313,541 of PVHT020004943.1, forward strand.
AGCCACAGCAAGGCGGGATCATATCTGTGTCTGCGACCTACACCACAGCTTACAGCAACACCAACACCGGATCTTTAACCCACTTAGCAAGGCCAGGGATCCAAACCTGCATCCTCATGGATACTGGTTGGGTTCATTACTGCTGATCCACAACAGGGACTCCCATTACTTCTGTTTTCTTTATTACAAGAAGTTACAGCCTTATCTTGTACTTTTCCATTAATCGAGTTTTAACTTAATTCTGTTCTGGTCAGAAACATGAATAGGGAAATGGAATGTTTTTAGTCCTTTGAAATATGTAGGGGGGATGCACTAGGGGTTTGGCATGGAAATACTATAAAATTGGGTGTGATGATCAGTGTACGACTATAAATGTAATAAAATTCATTAAAAAAAGAAATAACGTAGAAACTTGCTTTATCATCCAGTATGTGGTCAGTTTTATTAAATCTTCCATCAGCTCTTTGAAATCATTTGTATTCTGTTGTTTTGAGAAGCAGTGTTCTCTCTATATAAATTAGCCCAAGCTTATTAGTTACATTGCTGCAATTTCCTGTATCCTTACTCATTTTTTTGGTTTGCTTATTCTGTCAGCCACTGAGAAGTGTGATCAAGTTTGTAAAATGGTGCGTTTATTTTTTCTTCCTTTTATTTCTGTCCATTTTTGCTTTGTGTTTTTTAGCAATATAACTTGGTATATGCAGATTTAGAATTGTTATCCATCTTCTTGGTGGATTGACTTTTATGTTCTTTATAGTTATTTTTTTTCTCAATCAAGGATCACCTATTACCTTTAGCTGTCATGTCACTTTAATCTCCTTTAATCCTGAACAGTGTCAGGCTTTCTTTATCTTTCATGATACTATAAGATGTCTCTATTTCTTATTTATTTATTTGTTATGAAATATAGTTGATTTACAGTGTCGTGTTAGTTTCTGGTATATAGCAAAGTAATTCAGTTATACTTGCATACATCCATATCCTTTTTTCATATTATTTTTCCTTATCGGGAATAACAAAATATTAAGTATAGTTCCCTGTACTATCAAGTAGGTCCTTGTTGATATGTTTTTTATATAGTAGTGTGTATATTATAATCTCAAACTCCCAGTGTAGACCTCCCTCCTTCCTCTACTTTTTCCCCTTTGGTAACCGTAAGTTTGTTTTCTATGAATGTGGATCTACTTCTGTTTTATATGTGAGTTCATTTATGTCTTCTTTTTGTTTAGATTCCACATATAAGTGATGTCATATAGTTGCCTTTCTCTGTCTGGCTTACTTAGTATGATAATCTCTAGGTCCACCCGTATTGCTGTAAATGGCATTATTTCATTCTTTTTTATGGCTGAGTAGTATTTCATTGTATATATGTATCACATCTTCTGTATCCATTCCTCTGTCAATGTTTAGGTTAATTCCATGTCTTGACAGTACTGTTTTGATGACTGTAGCTTTGTAGTATAATCTGTAGTCAGGGAGCCTGATTCTTCCACCTCCAATTTTTCTTTCTCAAGATTGCTTTGGTTATTCATGGTCTTTTGTGTTTCCATATAAATTAAAATTCTTTTTGTTATAGTTCTGTGAAAAATGCCATTGGTAATTTGATAGAAATTGCATCGTATCTGTGGATTGATTGGACAGCACAGTCATTTTGATAATATTGATTCTTCGACTCTGAGAACACATTATATCTTTCCATCTGTTTGTGTCATCTTCTGTTTCTTTCACCAGTGTCTTATAGTTTTCAGTGCACAGGTCTTTTGCCTCTTTAGGTAGGTTTATTCCTAGTTATTTTGTTCTTTTTGATGTGATGGTAAAAGGGATTTTTTCTTAATTTCTCTTATAAGTGTATAGAAATTCAAGAGATTTTTGTGTAATAATTTAGTATCCTGCAACTTTACTGAATTCATTCATGAATTTTAGTAGTTTTCTGGTAGTATATTTAGGATTTTCCATGTGTAGTGTCATGTCAACTGCAAATAGTGACAGTTTTACTATTTTTCCAATTTGGATTCCTTTTATTTCTTTTTCTTGTCAGATTGACATGGCTAGGACTTCCAGAACTATGTCGAGTAAAACTGGTGAGAGTGAACATCCTTGTCTTGTTTGTGATCTTAGAGGAAATTCTTTCAGCTTTTCCCCATTGGATATGATGTTAGCTGTAGGTTTGTCCTATATGGCCTTTATGATGTTGAGGTAGGTTCCTTCTGTGCCCACTTGATGGAGAGTTTTTGTAGTAAATGGATGTTGAATTTTATTGAAAGCTTTTTCTGCTTCTATTGAGATGAGCATTTTTCCTTCAATTTGTTAATGTGGTGTATCACACTGATTTACTTGTGGATATTGAAAAATCCTTGCATCCCTGTGATAAATCCCACTTGATCGTGGTGTATGAGACTTTTAATGAATTGTTGGATTTGGTGTGCTGATATTTTGTTGAGGATTTTTAGATCTATATTCATCAATTCTATTGACCTATAATTTTATTTTTTGTGTGATATCATTGCTTTTGGTATCAAGAAGATAGGGGCCTCATAGAAAGAATGCAGGCAGGTTCCTTCTGCATTTCTTGGAATAGTTTCAGAAGGATAGGTGTTAACCCTTCTCTAAGTGTGTGATAGAATTTGCCTGTGTAGTCATACTGGTCTTGGACTTTTGTTTGTTGGGAGTTTTTTAAATTACTGATTTGATTTCAGTACTGGTAATGGGTCTGTTCATATTTTCTATGTCTTTCTGGTTCGGTCTTTGGAAATTATACCGTTCTAAGAATTTGTACATTTCTCTTGTCCAACTCTTCTAAGAGTTGTCCGTTTTATTGGTGTATAGTTGTTCGTAATAGTCTCTCACGGCCCTTTATATTTCTGTGATGTCAGTTGTAACTTCTCCTTTTTCACTTCTGATTTTAGTGATTTGGGCACTCTTTTTTTCTTGCTGAGTGTGGCTAAAGGTTTATCAATTTTGTTTTTCTTTTTAAAGAACCAGCTTTTTAGTTTCGTTGATCTTCTCTATCGTTTTCTTCGTCACAGTTTCATTTATTTCTGCTCTGATCTTTATGATTCCTTTCCTTCTATTAACTTTGGGTTTTGTTTGTTCTTCTTTCTCTAGTTGCTTAAGGTATAAGTTTAGATTGTTTACTTGGGTTTTTTTCTTGTTTCCTGAGATAAGCGTGTATCACTGTAAACTTGCCTCTTAGATTCACTGCTTTTGCTGCATTCTATAGGTTTTGGATTGTCATGTTTTCATTTTTGCCTGTCTCTAGGTATTTTTTAAATTTTCTCTTTGATTTCTACAGTGATCCATTGGTTAGTTAGCATATAGTTTAGTCTCCATGGGTTTGTGTTTTTGCAGTTTTTTTTTCCTTGTAATTGATTTCTAGTCTTAGAGCATTGTGGTCAGAAAAGATGCTTGATATGATTTCAGTTTTCTTAAATTTAACCAGGCTTAATTTGTGACCAGCACGTGACCTATCCTGAGGAATGTTCCATGTGCACGTAAGAAGAATGCATATTCTGCTGCTTTTGGATGGAATGATCTGTATATCAATTAATTCTAATGTGGATTTAAGGCCTGTGTTTCCTTATTGGTTTTCTGTCTGGATTATTTGTCCAGTGTTGTAAGTCGGGTATTAAAGTCCCTCACTATTATTGTTACTGTTGATTTCTTCTTTTATGTATGTTAATATTTTCTTTATATATTGAAGTGCTTCTATGTTGGGTGTATATATATTTACATTTGTTATACTTTCTTCTTGGATTGATCCCCTGATTGTTAAATAGTATACTTCTTTGTCTCTTGTAACAGTCTTTATTTAAAATTTTTTTTAATTTTTATTTTTTGGCTCTTTAGGGCCACACTCGCAGCATGTGGAGGTTCCCAGGCTAGGGGTTGAATTAGAGCTGTAGCTGCTGGCCTACACAGCAGCCAGAGCAATGCCAGATCTGAGCTCTGTCTGTGACCTACACCACAGCTCACAGCAATGCCAGATCCTTAACCCACTGAGTGAGGCCAGGGATTGAACCCACATCCTCATGGATACCAGTTGTGTTCAATAACCACTAGGCCATGACGAGAACTCCGAAGTTTATTTTGTCTGATGTGAGTATTGCTACTCCAGCTTTCTTTTGATTTCCATTTCCATGGAATATCTTTTTCCATCCCGGCACTTTCTGTGTGTGTGTGTCTCTAGATCTGAAGTGGGTCTCTTATGGTCAGCATATATACGGGTTTTGTTTTTGTATCCATTCAGTCAGTCTGTGTCTTTTGGTTGGAGCATTTAATCCATTTACATTTAAGAGAATTATTGATATGTATATTCTTATTGTCATTTTGTTAATTGTTTTGGATTTGTTTGTGTCTTTTTTCTTCCCTTCCTCTTTGTTCTCCTCTTTTATGATTTGATGACTATCTTTAGTGTTGTGTTGGATTCTGTTTGTGTGTATATCTATTATAGATTTTTGGTTTTTAGTTACCATGAGATTTGTCATAGCAGTCTATGTATGTACATGATTTTTTAAGTTGTTGATGTCTTAATTTCAAATGCACTTCACATATCCTGCATTTGTACTCCTCTTCTCTTGTGATTACTGTTCGTTTGTTTTTTTTAATTTTTAAATTTTTTTTTTTTGCTTTTTGGGCCACACTCACAGCATATGGAGGTTCCCAGGCTAGGGGTCTAATAGGAGTTACAGTTGCTGGCCTACACTATAGCCACAGCAATGCAGGATCCAAACCACATCTGTGACCTACACCACAGCTCATGGCAATGCTGGATCCTTAGCCCACTGGGTGAGGCCAGGGATTGAACCCACAACCTCATGGTTCCTGTTCGGATTCGTTTCCACTGCACCATGATGGGAGCTCCAGAAATTACTGTTTTGGATATCACATTTGCATATGGATGATTTCCTACCTTTAGTGTATGCTTGGTTTCACTGGTGAACTTTCCCATTTCACTATTTTCTTGTTTCTAGTTGTGGTCTTTTCTGCCTAGAAATGTACCTTTGACATTTGTGCTAAAGCCAAGGTGCTGATACTGAATTCTTTTAGCTTTTGCTTGTCTATAAGCTTTTGCTTTCTCCATGAAATCTGTATGAGAGCTTTGTAGGTTAGAGTATTCTTGGTTACAGATTTTTCCCGTTTATCACTTTAAATATATCATGCCACTCTCTTCTGGCCTGAAGTATTTTTGGTAAAAAATTCTCTGGTAACCTTATGGGGATTCCTTTGTATGTTATTCATTGCTTTTCCCTTTTTGCTTTTAATATTTTCTCTTCTTTTTAGTTTTGTCTATTTGATTATTATGTGTCTTGGCGTGTTCCTCCTTTGATTAAGCCTGTTACAGAGACTGTGCTTCCTGGACTTGAGTGACTGTTTCCCATGTTAGGAAAGTTTTTAGCTATTATTATCTCTTCAGATATTTTCTCAGGCCCTTTTTCTCTCTAATTTCCTTCTGGGAGCCCTATAATGTGAATATTGTGTGTTTGACATTGTCCCACGGGCCTCTTAAACTGTCTTTATTTTTTTATTTTATTTTATTTTTTTTTTGCTCAATGTGCTTTTATTTTTTTTTAACTTAAAGGATTTTATTTCAGTTATAGATGTACATAGATCATCACAAGTCAATTTGACAGATTTTGTGTCGCAAATCCACAGTGTATCCCCCAAAACCCCAGATTGTCTTATTTGAAAAACCAAGGTTTTCCAAAGTCTGTGAGTCATTGTCTGTTCTGCAAAGAGGTTCATTGTGTCTTTTTAGTTTCCACATGAAAGTGGTAGCATTGGGTATTGCTGTCTAATTGTCTGACTGGTTTCACTTCGCATGATAATTTCTAGGTCCATCCATGTTGCTATAAATGTTGGTAATTCGTTCCTTTTAATGGCTGAGTAATATTCCGTTGTGTGTATGTACCATATCTTCCCAATCCACTCCTCTGTCGATGGGCATTTAGGTTGTTTCCATGACCCGGCTATTGCATAGAGTGCTGCAGTGAACACTAGAGTACATGTGTCTTTTTGAGTCATGGTTTCCCCTGGATAGATGCCCAGGAGTGGGATTGCTGGATCAAATGGTAACACTATTCTGAGTTTTCTGAGGAATCTCCATACTGTTTTCCACAGTGGTTGCACCAATTTGCATTCCCACCAACAGTGTAATAGGGATCCTTTTTCTTCACACCCTCTCCAGCACTTACTGTTTGTGGACTTTTTGATGATGGCCATTCTGGCCAGTGTAAGGTGGTACCTCATAGTGGTTTTGATTTGCACTTCTCTAATAACGGGTGATGTTGAACATCTTTTCATGTGTTTATTTGCACCTGCATGTCTTCTTTAGAGAATTGTCTGCCTAAATCCTCTGCCCATTTTTTGATGGGGTTGTTTGTTTTTTTTGGTTTTGAGCTGTAGGAGGTGTCTGTAAAGTTTGGAGCTTAATCCCTTGTCAGTCGATTCCTTTGCAAATATTTTCTCCCATTCTGTGGGTTGCCTTTTCGTTTTGTTTAGGGTTTCCTTTGCTGTGCAGAAACTTTGAAGTTTAATTAAGTCCCATTTGTTTATTTTTCTTTTTGTTGTCCTTACTCTGACACATGGATCTTGAGAAGATGTTGCTATCATTTATGTCAGAGAGTGTCTGGCCTATGTTTTCCTCTAAGAGTTTTATAGTATCTGGTCTTATATCTAGATCTTTAATCCATTTTGAGTTTATTTTTGTGCATGGTGTTAGGAAGTGTTCTAGTTTCATTTTTTTACATGTAGCTGTCCAGTTGTCCCAGCAGCACTTATTGAAGAGGCTGTCTTTTGTCCAATGTGTATCCTTGCCTCCTTTGTCATGGATTGGTTGACTATAGATGTGTGGATTTAATTCTGGGCTTTCTATCCTGTTCCACCCATCTATATTTCTGTCTTTGTGCCGGTACCATACGGTTTTGATGACTGAAGCTTTGTAGTAGAGTCTGAAGTCAGGGAGCCTGATTCCTCCAGCTCCATTTTTCTTTTTCAGGATGTCTTTTGCTATTCTGGGTTTTTTGTGTTTCCAAACAACTTTAAACTATTTTGTTCTAGTTCTGTGAAAAAGGTCCTTGGTAATTTGATAGGGATTGCATTGAATGTGTAGATTGCCTTGGGTAGTATAGTCATTTTGATAATATTGACTCTTCTAATCCAAGAGCATGGTATGTCTTTCCACTTGTTTAAGTCATCCTTGATTTCTTTCATCAGCGTCTTATGGTTTTCAGAGTACAGGTCTTTTGTCTCTTTAGGCAGGTTTATTCCTAAGTATTTGATTCTTTTTGATGTGATGGTAAATGGTATTGCTTCCCTAATTTCTCTTTCTGATCTTTTGTTGTCAGTATATAGAAATGCAGTTGATTTCTGTGTATTAATTTTGTATCCTGCAACTTTGCCAAATTCATTGATGAGCTCTAACAGTTTTCTGGTAGAGTCTTTAGGATTGTCTAGGTACAGTATCATGTCATCTGGAAAAAGTGATAGTTTTACCTCTTCCTTTCCAATTTGGATTCCTTTTATTTCTTTTTCTTCTCTGATTGCTGTAGCTAGGACTTCCAGAACTGTGTTGAATAGTAGTGGCGAGAGTGGATCTCAGCGGGAATTCTTTCACCTTTTCACCATTGAGAATGATGTTAGCTCTGGGTTTGTCATAGATGGCCTTTATTATGTTGAGGTAGGTTCCCCCTATGCCCACTTTCTGAAGGGTTTTTCTCAGAAATGGGTGTTGGATTTTGTCAAAGGGTTTTTCTGCATCTATGGAGAGGATCATATGGTTTTTATTCTTCAGTTTGTTAACATGGTGTATCACACTAATTGATTTGTGGATATTGAGGAATCCTTGCATCCCTGGGATAAATCCCACTTGATCATGATGTACAATCCTTTCAATGTATTGTTGGATTCGGTTGGCTAGTATTTTGTTGAGAATTTTTGCATCTATGTTCTTCAGTGAGATTGGCCTGTAATTTTCTTTTTTTGTTTTATCTTTGTCTGGTTTTGGTATCAGGGTGATGGTTGCTTCATAGAATGAGTTTGGGCATGTCCCTTCCTCTGCAGTTTTTTGGAAGAGTTTCAGAAGGATAGGCGTTAGATCTTCTCTGAATGTTTGATAGAATTCACCTGTGAAACCATCTGGTCCTGGACTTTTGTTTGTTGGAAGTTTTTTAATCACAGTTTCAATTTCAGAGCTTGTGATCGGTCTATTCATATTTTCTATTTCATCTTGGTTTAGTCTTGGGAGACTATACTTTTCTAAGAGTTTGTCCATTTCTTGTAGGGTTTTCCATTTTATTGCCATATAGTTGCATATAGTAGTCTATCAATTTTGTTTATCTTTTCAGAGAACCAGCTTTTAGTTTCATTGATCTTTTCTATGGTTTTCTTCATTTCTATTTCATTGATTTCTGCTCTGATCTTTATGATTTCTTTTCTTCTACTAACTTTAGGTCTTGTCAGTTCTTCCCTCTCTAGCTGCTTTAGAGGTAAAGTTAGGTTGTTTATTTGAGCTTTTTCTTGTTTCCTGAGGTAGGCTTGTATTGCTATCAACTTTCCTCTTAGAACTGCTTTTGCTGCATCCCAGAGGTTTTGGAGTGTCGTGTCTTTGTTGTCATTTGCTTGTAGGTATTTTTTAATTTCCTCTTTGATTTCTTCAGTGATCCATTGGTTATTTAGTAGCGTGTTGTTTAGTCTCCACGTATGTGTATTTTTGGCCATTTTTTTCTTGTTGATTTCCAGTCATATAGCATTGTGGTCAGAGAAGATGCTTGAAATGATTTCAATTTTCTTAAAAGTTACTGAGGCTTGATCTGTAGCCCAGGATGTGATCAATCTTAGAGAATGTTCCGTGTGCCCTTGAGAAGAATGTGTATTCTGTTGCTTTTGGATGGAATGTGCTATAAATATCTATTAAGTCCATCTGATCTAATGCTTCATTCATGGCCTGTGTTTCCTTATTGATTTTCTGTCTGGATGACCTGTCCATTGCTGTAAGTGGGATGTTATTTTTGACTTCTCCTTTTAAGGTTGTTAGCAGTTGCCTTATATATTGTGGTGATCCTATGTTGGGTGCATAGATATTTAAAATTGTTATATCTTCTTCTTGGATTGATCCTTTGGTCATTATGTAGTGCCTTTCCTTGTCTCTTAAAATGTTCTTCATCTTAAAGTCTGTTTTGTCTGATAGGGGTATTGCTACTCCGGCTTTCTTTTGATGCCCATTTGCATGGAATATTTTCTTCCATCCTCTCACTTTCAATTTGTATGTGTCTCTAGAAGTGAAGTGGGTCTCTTGAAGACAGCATACATATGGGTCTTGTTTTTGTATCCATTCAGCTAGTCTATGTCTTTTGGTTGGGACATTCAGTCCATTAACATTTAAGGTAATTATTGATATATATATTCTTATTGCCATTGTATTAACTGTTTTTGACTTTTGTTGCTCTTTTTTTATTTCCTTATTCTCTTGTTGTCTCCTCTCACAAAATGGCTATCTTTAATGTTGTATTTGAGTTGATTTTTCTTATTTGTTTGAGTATCAATTGTAGATTTTCGGTTTGCAGTTACCCTGAAGTTTTGATATAGGAGTCTATATATAACTGAGATTGTATTAAGTTGTTAGTTTCTTAATTGCACGTGCTTCTCCAGTGACCTGCATTTGTGCTCTCTTCTCATGATTTTTGATTTTGGTAGCATAATTGTGCATGGATGATTTATATCTTTGCTGTATATATGACTTTACTGGTGGGCCTCGTCATTTGTGGTGTTTTTGTTTCTGGTTGTGGCCTTTTCTGTCTAAACTTCCTTTAGGATTTGTTGTAAGCTGGTTTAGTGTTGCAGAAATCTCTTAGCATTTGCTTATCTGTGAAGGTTTTGATCTCCTTCAAATCTGAATGAGAGCATTGCTGGATAAAGTAATCTTGGTTGGAAGTTTTTCCCTTTCATCACATTTAGTATATCATGCCACTGCCTTCTGGCCTGCAGGGTTTCAGCTGAAAAATCTGCTGATAACCTTATTGGGGTTCCCTTGTATGTCATTTGTTTCCTTTCCCTAGCTGCTTTCAAAATTTTCTCTTTGTCTCTAAGTTTGGTCATTTTGATTAATATGTGTCTTGGGGTATTCCTCCTTGGGTTAATTTTATATGGTACTCGTTGTGCTTCCTGGATTTGAGTGAGTGGTTCCTAACCCATACTAGGGAAGTTTTTGGCTATTATCTCTTCGAATATTTTTTCTGTCCCCTTCTCTCTCTCTCTTCTCCCTCTGGCACCCCTATAATACGGATGTTGGTGCGTTTAACATTATCCCAGAGTTCTCTGAGACTCTGCTCATTTCCTTTCAATCTTTTATCTCTTTTCTCTTCTGCGTTAATGATTTACACTAATCTGTCCTCTACCTTGCTGATTCGTTCTTCTGCCTCCTGTATTCTACTATTGGCTGCTTCTAATGAATTTTTTATTTCAGTTGTTGTATTTTGCATCTCTTCTTGTTTAATTTTTACATCTTGTATTTCTTTGCTCATTGTTTCCTGTAAATTACCAGTCTTTGCCTCCAGTCTATTTCCAATGCCTTGCATCATCTTCAGCATCAACAGTCTAAAGTCTCTTTCTGGGAGGCTGATAATCTCCTCATCACTGAGCTGTTTTTCTGGGCTTTTCTCTTTCTCCCTTATCTGAGTTAGAGTTTTCTGTCTTTTCATTTTTATAGGTTTTTGGTGTGGTGACCTTTTTGAAGACAATAGAGTTGTAGCCTTTCTTAGTTCTGGCGTTTGCCTCCCCTGTGGCTAAAGTTGGTATGGAGGGGGCTTGCTGTAGGCTTCCTGATGGGAGGGACTGATGCCTGCCCACTGGTAGATGGGGTTGGTTCTTATCCTTCTGGTGGGTGGGGCTTTGTCTCTGGTTGAGATTAGAGGCTGGCTGTGTGCCTGAGATCCCACCTAGATTAATGTATGGGGCTTCACAGCGCTGATGGGAGGAACCAGATTTTCCCAGAAATGGCCACCTCCAGAGAAATGCAGGCTGATGAATGTTCCCGAGATCTTCACATCCAATGCCCTTCCCCCACAACAAGCCACAGTCACCCAATTTTCCCAGGACTTTCTCCAAGAATTGCAGTCAGGTTCCACCCAGATTCCTATGGAGACTGCTTTGCCCTGGGACCCAGTGCACATGAAAGTCTGTGTGTGCCTTTAAAGGATGGGGTCTCTATTTCCCCCAGTCCTGTGGAGCTCCTGCACACAAGCCCCGCTGGCCTTCAATGCCAGATGCTCCAGGGGCTCTTTCTCCCTGTGCCAGATCCCCAGGCGTTGGGTTTTGATGTGGGGCTCAGAACTCTCAGTCCTGTAGCTGAGTCTCTGTGATGCAGTTATTTTCCAGTCTGTGGGACTTCCCACCCGGAAGGTATGGGGTTGCTTCTATCACGTAATCGCCCCTCCTACCTCTTGATGTGGTCTCCTCTTTGTCTTTTGGAGAAGAATATCTGTTTTGGAAGTTTACAGTCCATTTGGTTGAAGATTGCTTGGCATTTGGTTGTAGTTTTGCTGATCTCACCAAGCACATCAAACTTTATCATCCAAAGGTCTTAACTTTATATGTCTTCCCAATGCCAGCTTCCATAAACAATAGCTCTAGGAGGCACTCTAATTGAAGAAATCTGTTCCTGGCCCTTCTCTGTTTGTAGAATTCCCCTTCAGATGTGTAACATGATGCTGGCAACAGTTCTTCTATGTTCAAGTTTGTGGTTATGCCTTGTGGTGACGCCGCGGCTGGGACTCAGGCTGGGACTCTGCAAACCACATGTGCCTCTTAAACTGTCTTTATTTCATTTTTTTCCCCTTTATCCTGCAGCAGTGATTTCCACCACTCTGTCTTCCAGCTCACTTATGCATTCCTGCTTCATTTATTCTGCCATTGATTTATTCTAGTGTTTTTCATTCAGTCATTATAATCTTCAACTCTGTTCTTTATATTTTTATGTTCTTTGTTTATAAACTTCTTGTAACGTCTCACTCTGTGCCTCCATTCTTTTTCTGAGTTCTTGGATCATCTTTATGATTGTCACTCTGAACTTCCTTCGGTAAATTGTCTGTCTCTATGTTACTTACTTGTTCTTTAGGGGTGTTATCTTGTTCTTTTGTCTGTAACATATTTCTTTGCCTTCTCATTTTACATAAATTTCTGTTTGTATTTTTATGTATGTGGACGGTTACCTTGACTTTGGAGAGTGGCCCTCTGTTGGGGATATCCTATGTGTCCCAGCAGTACACTCCCCTCTTCTCACCCAAGGGTTGGGGTACCAGCTGGTCCCAGGGTAGGTTCTGACCTTTGTGGACTCATTTCCTCAGCCTGTGAGATTTTATTTTTCTTGCTTCTGGTGTGTGTCCCCTAGTGAGTGAGGCTGGTCTAGAAACTTGTGCAAGCTTCCTGATGAAGGAGCCAGTGCTTGCCCACTGGTGAGTAGAGCTGGGTCTTGGCCCTCTGGTGGGCAGGCCATGTCCAGGTGTGTGTGTGGAGGTGGCCGTGGGCTCAGGACAACTTTAAGCAGACTATCTGTTGATGGGTAGGCCTGTGTTCTCACCCTGTTGGTTGTTCGGTCTGAGGCAGCACAGCACCGGAGCCTAGAGGCTATCGGGTAGGACTGAGTCTTGCTGCCCAAATGGCGGCCTCCTGGAGAGTTCACACCAGCAAGTACTTCCTGGTCCCTCCACCACCAGTGACCTTATCCCCACAGTGAGTCACAGCTGCATCTGCCCCCTCCACGCCTCACCAGGAGAGCCTCCAAGACCAAAGGTGAGTCTGGCCCAGGCTCTCATGAAGTCCTTGCTTTTGCCCTGGCTTCCAGTGCACGTGAAGTCTTGTGTGTGCCCTGCAAGAGTCTCTGTTTCCCCCAGTTGTGTGTAGTTCCTGCCCTCAAACTCTGACGGCCTTTAGAGCCAAATGCTATGGGATCACCACCTCCTCCTCTGACTTCTAGGCGGGGGAGCCTGGCATTGGGCTCAGAACTGTCTCTCCTGTGGGAGAACTTCAGCGATGTAATTGTTTTCCGGTTTGTATGCTGTCTACCTTGGGGGTGTGCAATTTGATGATGTCATGAGTGCACCCTTCCTACCACCTCCTTTGTTTTTGGATGTAGAATACCGTTTTTGGCAGTTTCTAGTCTTTTTTATTGATGGTTGTTCAGCGGTTAGTTGTGATTTTGTTGGGCTTGTGAGAGGAAGTTAGCTCAAGGGGCTTCTATTCTATCTTCAGTAATATTCCAAAATGTGTCCATTTTTAATGTTTCTTAAAGTCTACTCTATTTGATATTAGTTTATCTACACCATCTATCTTTTGATTAGTTTTCGAATGCTATATATTTGTCCCCCCCCCGCCCTTTTTTTTTTTTTTTTTTTTTTTAATGGCTGCACCCACAGTCTATGGAAGTTCCCAGGCTAGGGGTCAAATCGGAGCTACAGCTGCTGGCCTACACCACAGCCACAGCAATGCTGGATCTGAGCTGTGTCTGTGACCTAGACCACAGCTCACAGCAACACCAGATCCCAAACCCACTGAGCAAGGCCAGGGATTGAACCTGCATCCTCATGGATAAAGTTGGATTCATTTTTGCTGTTCCACAGCGGGAACTTCTGTCCCTTCTCTTTCATTTATTTTGTCTTCATATTTATTTTGTCTTTCATTTAGTTGTGTCTCTTGTAATCACCATATCCCTTTTTCATTGCCTGTTTCTTAATCCAGCCTCCCAGTTTTTGTGTTTTGGAATGTCTGACCTAGTTAAAATTAATGTAACTACTGTAACTACAAATACTATTTTGTTCCTGTTTGGTCTACTTAATTTGTCTTTCCCTCTCCTCCTTTTTTTTTTTTTTTTGGCCATCTTTAAGTAATCAGATATTCCTTAATATTTCATTTAATCTTCTCTCTTAACTTTTTATATGTTCCTTTATTTCTACTGACTCCAGAGACTACAACATACATCCTTAGTTCATTATAGTCTAATAAAGTTATTAATTTACCATGCTAGGACCTTGTAACACTTTATCTCATTTACCTATTCATCCTTCATTTTAATTTTACCTGTATTTTAAACCCTAAGATGTAGTTATTATTTTTTGAGGTTGATTATTGATTTATATTTACCTACAAATTTACCCTTTCCATTGCTTTTTATTAGTTCATGCATTTCTGTGTTTTTCTCTGGGATAATTTTCTTCCTGCTAGAAGATTCTGCTGGTGATGAGTTCTCTCAATTTTTTTTTTTTGTCTTTTTGCCTTATCTAGGGCTGCCCCTGCAGCATATGGAGGTTCCCAGGCTAGGGGTCTAACAGGAGCTGTAGCTGCCACCTTCGCCACAGCAACGTGGGATCCGAGCTGCGTCTGCAACCTACACCACAGCTCATGGCAACGCCGGATCCTTAACCCACTGAGCAAGGCCAGGGATCGAACCCGCAGCCTCATGGTTCCTAGTCGGATTCGTTAACCACTGAGCCACAACGGGAACTCCGAGTTCTCTCAATTTTTGATTGAAAATGTCCTATATCACTTTCATGTTTGAAGGATATTTTCACTGGACATAGATTTCTAGGTTGCCAGTTACTTTCAGCACTTTTAGTGTTCTATAGTCTTATGATTTCTGTATTTTATCTTGAGACAGCAGTGTTAGTCTTATTGCTGCTCTTTTAAAAGTAATGTCCTTTTTCTCTGGCTTATTTTAAGAGTTTTTCTTTGTTTTTGTTTTTTTTTTTTGTCTTTTTGCCTTTTCTAGGGCTGCACTTGTGGCATATGGAGGTTCCCAGGCTAGGGGTCTAATCGGAGCTGTAGCCACCGGCCTATGCCAAGAGCCACAGCAATGCCAGATCCGAGCTGCATCTGTAGCCTACACCACAGGTCACGGCAACACCGGATCATTAACCCACTGAGCAAGGTCAGGGATCGAACCTGCAACCTCATGTTTCCTAGTCAGATTCGTTAACCACTGAGCCATGACGGGAACTCCATTTTTTTTTTTTTTTTTATTTTGTGTTTGGTTTTATAGCAGTTTGGCCATGTTTTGTGTCTTAAGTTATCTGTTGTATCATGCTGCTAAAGAGGTGAGCCTAGGTTGCTACTCATTGTTACTTCCTTCCTGTGGTTATAACTAAGTGGCAGGGATGAATACCTGAACTTGATTAAACTAAACATATTCCCTCTTTTGGAAAATATAAATGAAAACCTGAGGTATCTGTCATAGACTTTGGAGAAGAAAAGTCAGAAGGGGTTGGTAGGGCCAGCAGGGTGCTATGACAAACCAAAGCTGGATCAAGTCAAAATTATTGGGGGAACAATAATAAGGGTCTTGCAAGGCAATGGAATTAGCTGAAAGGAGTGATTCTCTGTATATTTTTCATTAAATCTCATTTTACCTTGGACTTGTTTGAATAAACTTCTTTACATTTCTTTCTTTTTTTTGTCTTTTGCCCTTTTAGGGCCGCACCCGCAGCATATGGTGATTTCCAGGCTAGGGGTCTAACCTGAGCTGTTGTTGCTGGCCTATGCCACAGCCACAGTAATGCCAGATCCAAGCCATGTCTGTGACCTACACCACAGCTCACAGCAATGCTGGATCCTTAACCCACTGAGCGAGGCCAGGGATCGAACCTGCAACCTTGTGGTTCCTAGTCGGATCGTTTCCACTGCATCACGATGGGAACTCCTAAACTTCTTTACATTTCTATGAACAAAACATTTTTGGAAAAAAAACTTTTATCTGAAAACTTGATACATAATAGACATTTGATAACTAGTGGCTGCTGCTGCTGTTATTCTGATCCTAAAATCGAGTAAAGAACTGATCCTCAGGATTATCTAGTCTTGTCAGTGGCATGGGTCACATGTTTTGGGAGTCTACTAATTCAATGGAAATTTAATACTTTGAAAAATTGTCACCATATAATTGTGAGTGGGCACACTGATGGTTAGAAAGTTTGGAAATGTATCTGTCTGATTTCACGTATTTTGTTTTTTCCTTTGTTATTTCCAGACCCTTGGTGTCTTTCATGCAAAGGAGAATATCTAGGCAACTTAGAGAATATCATCATGGCTAATTAAATAGATCATGCTTTATGAGTATTAAAATATTGATATCTTGGAAACATTTTTAGCTTGCTAGAGTAAAGGAATAATTACTGATTTTAAGAGAAAAGAGAAAGTTAACTTTTTTTGGTCCCTTTTATAGGTTCTCCGGGGACATAAAACTTTCCTGAATGATGTTTATAATTGGGAGTTTTTGATCTGGGAATCAGCTTTACTGCTTTTCTTACTGCGCCTAGCCTCACTGGGGTCTGAAACCAATAAGAAATACAGCAATGTTTCAATATTACTTACTGAACAGGTATTGCTTGATCCCTAACAGTTTCATTCAGCATTTAGAGATGGCATAATAAGATGTGTAGAAGATTCAAGGTTGAGTCTAGAGTCTGTCACTTTCTAGCTATATGACCTTACACCTTGCAAGTTACTTTGCAACCATACGATTGCTTCCTCTTTGTAAAATGAGGATAATATCTTCCCCACCTGCTCCCAGGGTTGGATGCTACCTTGTAGTGTAAAAATTATTTTTGTTGATGGTAATGGAGAATGTTTTAATCTTGTATTCTTTGCAAGTATTAGATCTTTAGAATACCTGTCATTTAAGTATGTTTAATAAGCTTCTTGAGGAGTTCCCTGGTGACCTAGTGGTTAAAGGATCTGACGTCACCGCTGTGATGGATTCAGTCTCTGGCTAAGGAACTTGTGCATGCCATGGGCAGAGCCAAAGAAAAAAAAAAGGGATTTTGAATTTCTTCTCTACCAGTCATAGAATGCATTCAGTGTTTGGGAAGTACTTGCTCATTAATATGTGAATAAATGTTATGATTGAGAAATATTTCTTAGAAATACAAAATAGTATAAAGGTGGCTTTTTGTTTTTAATGTCATGTTTATCCATATGTTTTAAATAAAAATATGCAATATCATTCTTTTTTTATTAGCCTTAGAATTATGGTGGAGAGTGAGGCCAGGGACCAAATCACGTCCTCATGGATCCTAGTTGGGTTCATTACTGCCAAGCCATGATGGGAACTTACAAGGAGTTTACATCTTAATTGTTATTATTAATATGAAAAATTTCACTGTTTTGATAAATTGCTTCATCATGATTTTTTTATCCACTGAATAGCTTTTCTTTGCTAAGTGTGACTGATTAGGGGTGGGGGTTTGTGCTCATAACATATATGCTGTCAGAGGAGCTACCGAAATTTCAAAATCTATTTTACTTGAAAACATTGCCCTCAAAATCCACCAAACTGAATGTAATGTGTATATGTATCTTTTCCAAGACATTTATCTTAATCTCTGTTCCTTCCCTTAGATTAATTTATATCTTAAGATGGAAAAAAAGCCGAATAAGAAAGAACAGCTTACTCTAGTAAACAATGTGTTAAAGCTATCCACCAAGCTGTTGAAAGTAAGTCGTAGCCTGTGGTACGATTTTACTGCCATGGACACCAGTTCAGTGCTGTGCTTCGTGGAGAGGATCCTGGGGACAGATCAAGGCTGGGTAGAGTCAAAACGCCAACGTGACGGTTTAGGGTTGATGACTCTTGGAGAGAAAGTTTCCCATTTTGTTACCCAAGTTCTAGTAATTGCTAGTGTCTGTTACATTTTTTAAATTACATTTAAAAATCACAAATAGCATATTCCTTGAATCACCTTTAAACACTTAGCTAGTGGAAAAGTAGGTGAGAGTCCATTACAGGTTTTTACTTATTTACTTGTTTTTATTTTTCTTTATTTATTTTAGTTAATGTGTAGTTAATTTACAATGTTAAGCATACAGCAAAGTGACTCAGTTACATACACACACACACACATATTTTTCAGATTCTTTTCCATGATAGGTTATTATAAGATATTAAATATAGTTCCCTATGTTATACAGTAGGTCCTTGTTGTTTGTCTTTTTTAAAATTAATTTTTTTGTCTTTTTTTTTTTATTTAGGGCCGCACCCACAACATAAGGAGGTTCTCAGGCTAGGGGTCCAATCAGAACTGTAGCCGCCGGCCTACACCACAGCCACAGCAACGCGGGATCTGAGCTGCGTCTGCGACCTACACCACAGCTCACGGCGATGCCGGATCCTTAACCCATTGAGCGAGGCCAGGGATCGAACCTGTGTCCTCATGGATGCCAGTCGGGTTCGCTAACTGCTGAGCTACGACGGGAACTCCTGTTTGTCTTTTTTATATATATAGTAGTGTGGATATGTTAGTTCCAAATTCATTTATCCCTGCCCCAGTTTCCTATCATGAAGGTTTTTTTGAAGGTAGCCGTTGAATATTTAAGGGAAGAGGTCTTCAGTGGTCATCCTCTCCCAGAACCCAAAGAAAAACCAGCCCGGAGATCACTGATAGCTATCGTGAAACCACATATTTCATTTCAGGCCTTTCATGTTTTTGCAGGAGCTGGACACACCGTTTCGGCTCTACGGACTGACAATGAATCCCTTAATCTACAACATCACAAGAGTGGTTATCCTTTCTGCTGTCTCAGGTGTTATCAGCGATCTTCTAGGATTTAATATAAGAGTGAGTGTGATTACCACTCTAGCGTCCGCTTTAGTCTTAAAACTTATTATATATAGTAATCTTTCTTATTCCCTCTGTGTGTGGGGTGGGGGAGGAAGGATGGGGTGGAGAGAGGGAGGGAATGGCATGGGAAAAACCCTTGAGGTAGAGAAATGGACATTTGAAATAGACATTCAGCTTAGGTTTTCTCATTTTACCCAAGTATAATATAGACTATGCTCTTCAATGGAATGAAAAAATCAAGTTTGAATCTCGTCAATTAAGTAGCACGGGTGAGGTTAGCCTCTGATATAGGGAAATATAGAGTCAGAGTGTATGCAAACCACAGGTCCATGAACTACAGTATATCATTTTTTTTTTTGCCTTTTTGTCATTTTGGGGCCGACCTCGCGGCGTGTGGAGGTTCCAAGGCTAGGGGTCTAATCGGAGCTGTAGCCACTGGCCTACACCACAGCTCACGGCAACGCCGGATCCTTAACCCACTGAGCAAGGCCAGGGATCGAACCCGCAACCTCATGGTTCCTAGTCGAATTCGTTAACCACTGCGCCACGACGGGAACTCCAGTATATCATTTTTGATCCTGGAAATTGTTAATATTTTTTCCCCGCTACTGTGCTTTGTGGTTGCTTTTGCCAGGGTTGTAAAGGGTTCTTGGTTCAGAGTTATGTAAGTGTACCTATCAGTGCCACCTGTTTGTTTTAAAACTAACTTATTTTGGCGATCTTCTTTTCTTAGCTGTGGAAAATTAAGTCATAAGCTGAGCCATATGCCTGGACTCTCGCCTTGCTGGCATCACTGCTTAACCCATTAAGGAAAGAGATGACTGCAAAACCACGGGATACCCACTTGCTTGTTCACACACAGAGGTGCCGTCAGCTCTGCCTAATCTAACAAATGGTGTTTTCAGAGGAACAGATCCTTTTCCAGCTGGGCGTGCAGGCTAAAAATCTGTTTTTTCATGGTTTTCAAATAGTATGAATAGTCAGGAGACTGAAGAACTGTTGCGTTATAGAAATGTAAGAGCAACTTTTTCAGTTAGGAAATTTAGTCTGGGCATTTCAGTGCTGTGACAGTTATATTTATGGAAATAGTCTTTTGGGAAACTATGGTAGACACCCAAAGCATGAAGCATTCTTTATTGGAAATATGCAAATTCAGTACTTTTTTATTACAGTCTATGGAATTGGAGATTGCATTTCTCTAATAAGGAGAGATCAAGTTTAAACTATTAGGTTGAACCCAAATAAAATAACTATTGGAGAGTTTCAGTTTCTAGGCCTTTTTGTTGTTGTTGAAAGAAAAAAGTAACCTCTTAAACTGTGACTTTCTGTTAAACTCTGGGGAAAATTTTAATTAGTTCTTAATTTTAAAGTTAATCCTATAGTTAATTGTACAGTTGTTGGTGAAAGAGTCACGTGTGTAACACGGCACGTAGTTGCGTGGCAAACTTAATTACACGACACTCATCCATGTCCGCCATACAGCGTTTTCCATTTAAATCATCTGAGCTGTGTTTTCCATCACAGTGCTTAGTGAAGCATTAATAGTTTATCTGTTGTACAACGTAATGTATTCGACCCTCCGTACAGGCTCAGGTCCTGGGTGTCAGTACTGAGCCAAGCCGTGCCATTGATAACTTGGAGTCTCCCATCAGCACCCCCCACCCCTCTGCCCCGTTATATATCCTCGCACATACATATGTTAATGAAAACTAGTACTCTGTGTATAATTCCTGCTTATTACGTTACCTGCTTTGAAGAATCTCCTCAGGCCAATCGAAAGCCCTTATTTTAATGGTAAGATTTTGTGAACTTTTAAATGGAAATAATTAAGAAACTTAGTTAATACCTGCAGAGTATGTCCAGGTACGATAACACTATCATTTAGATATCCCAATATACAAGAGGATTTTTGAGGTTTAAAGATGAGTTTCTCAAGTCCAGGGATTGAGGTCAGACTTTTCTGGATTCATACCTTTGGTTCTGCCACTTACTAGCTTCATAGTCTAAGGCAAGTTAACCTTTTTGGGTTTTTTTTTTTTTTTTGCCTTTTGTCATTTTATGGCCGCACCCGCGGCATGTGGAGGTTCCCAGGCTAGGGGTCTAATCGGAGCTGTGGCCACTGGCCTGCGCCGCAGCCACAGCAACAGCAACGCGGGATCTGAGCCGCGTCTGCAACCTACACCACAGCTCATGGCAACACTGGATCATTAACCCACTGAGCAAGGGCAGGGATCGAACCCGCAACCTCATGGTTCCTAGTCGGATCTGTTAACCATTGCTCCACGACGGGAACTCCCAAGTTAACCTTTTTGGATCTCAATTTCCTTACCTGTTTAATGGGGATAATAACCACCTAATCGGTTGTTAAGGTTAAAAGAGATTATCATGTAAAGTACTTAACACAGCATAAAGCACTTAGCCCATAGTAAATCCACAATAAACATTTGTAATTACTGTTTAAACTCTAAAAATCTTTTGCTAGCTTTTGCTAGATTCCTCGCTGTGAAGACAGAAACATACGGGGCAAGGTCGCTGAACTGGAAGTACATCACCAAAAATTTTCAGCCATTCTAAATGCTGTGTGAGAATTAACATTTTTTTTTTTTTAAAGGTAAAACCCCGTTATAGGAACTCTTCTGTAAGGGCACTGTAGCATCTCAGCAGGTGGCTCATAGAAATCATGCTTTAACCATTTTCCGTAAGGAACCATCTCAAATCCAAGACCGAGCTACTCAGTGCAGATTACAGACGAAGAAAGCTGTTGTCTTTTTCCCCACACAAAAAGACACTGTTGTGTTTTTATTTGAATTTTTTACAGTGAATTCTTGAGCTTAAATGCAGTATTTAGAATAATGTACTATTGCGAGTTGTCTCAGTTATGGTTTTGGTGGTGTGTGATTCGTTTAAATGATTTGTCAGGGTAAAATTATATGTACGTGTAGCTGTTCATGTCAGAAACTTGGGAATCATTTTTGACTCTTGCTTCTTACTCATACCTCAAAACCATTTGCCAAGATTTTGAATAATTATCTTCTAGATATTTTTATAGTCAGTCAGTTCTTCTCTATCCCTCTGCCCCTGCCCTCATCATCTAAGTCCGTATCCTTTGTTTTTGAACAAGATTCAAAAACAAGATTTTGGAAAGATTATGCTTTTCTGCTCTTGTGTATTCATGGCTCCTCTCCCCTATGCCCACCTGTTCATCTCAAAAGCTAATGTGTCTTTTCTGAAATGCAGGTCTTATTTAGAATCTATTAATCTTAGAAGATAAAAATTTAAAATCTCTTTAATAAGGTGTATATAGAGAAAGATTTTGAATCTTTTAAGGATAGTTTGCTAGACGTAAAATTCTAGTTTTAAAGATACTATTGCTGTATTGCCTCTTGGATTGCATTGCTTTTGTCAAGAAGTCTGCTGTCACTCATCATTTTCTTCTGTATGTAATACCTTTTTTTTTTTTCACTCTGGTTTTAAGGTTTTCGTTTTCATTGAATTTGTGCTATGTAATTATAATGTGCATTGCTGTAGGTTTTTTTTTTTTTTTTTGTCTTTTTAGGGCTGTACCCATGGCATATGGTGGCTCCCAGGCTAGGGGTTGAATTGGAGCTGCAGCTGCCAGCCTACACCACAGCCACAGCAATGCTGGATCCTTAACTGAGCGAGGCCAGGGGATTGAACTTGAATCCTAATGGATACTAGTCAGGTTCGTAACCTGCTGAGCCACAGTGGGAATTCCCTGTTAAGTTACTTTTATAATTTGTTGTTTTGGGAAAAATTACCCCTCCTAAAACTGCTTTGGAGGTATAACTTCAAACTTCCTAAATATACGTTATGCCTCATCTATACTATAAACACTTTGAAAAGTTTATTAACTAAATCCTTGTCTAATTGGGGTATGATTTTCTTGACTTTCAGAGACAAAAAAGTTCTAAATACCAGGATATGCTACAAAGTATAAACTTACAGGTCTGTGTTTTTGTTTTTGGTTCATTGTATCTAGAGGTAAGTGAACCTGTGCACTGTAAAAATAATCCTCTTTCAAATTAGTGTAATTCACTTTTGAAATTTTGTACATTTATCTGTATGACTTTATAATGAGCCAGATGGGTCTCACTACCAAATAGAGTGTATGCTTTGGGATTATCAAGAAGTAAATTCATTAATCTCATTTGTATAGGTATTGACTAGTTTGGTCATTTAAAATAATCCTTTGCTTTTTGCAGTTATTGGTGCCCGTCTTGAATAATGAAGTGTGAATTTCACAAATTGCAATAATCCCCTCCCTTTCCTGCAGCACACCCTGAGCCCATATGCTGTAATACAGTCTTATTCAAGGTAACAAATAGTTGTTGTTAAAGGACAGAATAAGCCTCTTGATTTGTCTTTGCTTATAGTTCTGCTTGACTTTAATGTAAATGTTGTAAAATAGACAAATACCCACGGGAGTGTTTGGAACAATATAGGTTCAGGCTAAATTAGAACAAACACTTGGCTATGTTTTTGCTTTTTTTTTTTTGGCAAGCCCATGGCATTCAGAAATTCGTGGGCCAGGGGTCAAACCTGAGCCACAGCAGAGATAGTTGCTGAGTCCTTAACTGCTAGGCCATCCATGAACTCCCTATGTTTTTGTATTTTAATGTATATGTGAGAAAGGTTCAGAGTTCTTTAGCAGATAAATTCTAATCTTCATAAGCCCTTCATACTCCGCCTTACTCTTAAGGGTCTACTTGTACAGCAACAGTGAAAACAGATTCAGGTCTGTGGGTATCTTAAATTCATTTAACTGAAGCAAAGATTGTAGAGTTCATGTAGTAATTATGGCATGCTTTAAACAAGTCACGGCATTGCTGGTAAACTTCCATAGCATGAGCAGTCAAGAGCTGCCTAGATAAATAAATCTGTTATTGTTTAAAAAACCAAGTAGTTCTTAGCATTGGAGCATGCCAGGATGATGTAAGAAGTGACTCTGATGTATTCTTGATGCCAGGCTGAAACATCACATTTTATGACTGAAGTCTGTTTGCAACCATTTCCCTTAGTTTGTCGGCGCTCATTCTGGACTAAGCTTCAGCTTAAACACATCTCTGTGGAGGTCAATAGCTAAGACTGTCACACAGCTTAACTAATTTGAGGACTCCCTGCTTTCTTAAAACCCAATTCTCTTTGAATGTTGGACACATCAAACATGAAATTCTTCATTATTTATGTGCATATAACTTTTTCTACATGAGACAATTAAAAATAATTAAGATACTCTTATGTAGAAATAAAAAGCCAAATGCTTTTCCATGTCCAAGACTTCTGAAATGGGAGTTGACTCTGTGCAAAAGCTACTTGGTCCAAAGAATTCGATAATAAGTAGGTTAGAAGCAGATTATAGGATCTTCCTCACTAATCTCTCCAGGGAGACAATGTAATCGCCTCCCAGAGCTTTTCTGCCATTGCTATCAGCAGGAAAATATGTCCATTGAAACAACTAAATGATTTTGCTGCCACCCAGCAGGCTTTGCTATGACACCCATCTCCATGGTGGGGCTTAGGAGCCAGGGGTTTGGGGCTTATTTTCAGTGTGCGTTCACCTTGTGGTAGAGAGGAATTAACTTTTTTCTCCTCAAGAATATTAAATTAACCATGGCCTTGAAATAGGTCTTAGGCATTATTCATACCAAGAAATTTAAGTGAAGTCAAAACACTTCATTCTACAAGTAAGTACAACCCATAGTAAGTAAAATGATTTAAAAATAATGTGCAATGCCATAGTCTGATGAAATAGAGTTTGTGACCTTGTGGTAACCTAACTTACTCAGCTTTGTCCATTAGAAATATCTAATAACAAAAGACAAGTCCTTTTCTGTCCCTGAAAGTATAAGAAAGGATTTTAGAGGTAGCAAATTATGTGTAAGGCTCCTTTCCTTACAAATGAAAGGTATAAAGTAGGTATAATAATAGTCAACTCAAACTAATTTCAAGCTTTAGGTATAGATAGAATGCTGGCTTTACCTGTATGCTATAATTTTAAGTCTTCCTGATTGTAGGGCTATGAATGTTTGTTACTTGCAGGGATAGAATCTGAGAACTCAGACCATGAGACTTAGCTTCACAAACAGAAGCAGCAGCAACATTAAATAAACCTGACACTAAAAGAAATGCAGGCCATGAGCTGATTTTTTGTTTGTTTTTTTTTTAATATCTATATAAAAAATAACGAGCGATTTACAGATCTCTTTCTCTAATCAGAACCTCAAGTGTATATATAAAGGTACTGTACAATATATAAACATTTACAACCAGTACATCCATATTTTGCTTAGCATTCCAAGGCCACATTGCTAAGTCAGTAAAGAATCAGTACAGTGACAAGTTACTTGGAAAGGAAAGAGCCACATCAGACTGACCACATATGACATCAAAGTTATGTCACAGTAAACAATTAAAAATAGGATTTTTATCACTAATTGTGGACTATAGGGAAAATAAATCATTTCTGTGATACTAAATTCTTAGCACTTATTAAGCCTTCTAGTTTTTCTCTATTCGAGTAGTGACAATAGGTGGGTAAATATAGTTCTGGATGAAAATGAATCCCATGATTTCAAAAATCTCTGGGAAGCATGTCTTATCTGCAGGGGTTGCTTCAGTTGTTATATTAAAGACTGTCACAGTCGGACTGAGGGGGATGAACCTGGACAAGATGCGTTTCACGATAACAAGATGAACCCCAGGTGACAGTGTGAGTGTGTTCAAATACTCCAGAAAATGGCTGTATTCTGAGAATGTTCCTTTATTTATAGATGCTACTGAATGCTGCTTCCGGGGACTGAGAAACCTGGTCTAGTTTATGGAGTTAAAAACTGTCTCCACCTCCCAACAAACATCTTTAGACTTTAAAAAAGAATTCTGAAAATTTGTACAAGCTAAGCAGGTGTTTAGTCTCCCTTTCTTATTTTCAAGTAAGTCAATGTAGCTAGAAATTAAAATTAAATAAGATCGAGCAGGGACTGTCTACCATCACGGTTGTCCTTGCTTGCTGAGCTGGGCTACGCGGTTCTGCTTCTAAAGACCTGACTCTGTGCCGCTGCTGCCAGACGATTCGGTCCCTCGTCTGGCAAAGGACTGTGGAACTGGTTTCATGATTACGTCCCTCTTCAACTATGTATTATGTATCAGTGACTGGTGACTTAGTAGTTGGTACAATCAAAATATCCAGATATAGGAATTTGGTAGTTTCTCTTCAAATAGCAAGGGGCAATATTTCCACATGCTTCTCTGTGATTTCATAATAAAATAGCAGAAATAAAAGGGTGATCTGAGATGCTGCAACACATTAGGGTTGGATAACCCAGCAGGAGGTGAACTCTTTCTCATTTGAACATTCATTTGTAAGTACTATCTTTAACAGTTATTTGAAATACCTTAGCCAGCCGAATTAAAATAAACAGCCATAAGAAAGTCAATATTTAACTCCTTTTTTTTTCCTTCTTTCCAGTAGCGATGTTTGGAAGTTTTATTTTTAAGTGGGGACATCAGTAGCTGTCAGAAGAGGCAACTGCCATCATTAATGAGTTCACAATCTCTTCTGCAAGGGCTCGAATATTTCTCTCTTGTAAACATGCAACATGCTATTGAGAATATCAACTTTCCAAGCCAAACCTAGTTTTTCATTACTGTGGAAATAGTTGAGTGCGAAGGATAAATAGACATGATACAGTAGATAACTTGGCACAAATATAAAGTGAGTTGTGACCACGTTGTCAGTGTCAGCATGTCATTCGTTCAGACGCTCGCGAAGACAAGCGGGGCAGCTGAGCTGGGCACGTCAGGTGAGCTACACGCTCCTTCCTGAGCACAAGGCGGGCAGCCAGCCCGGGACAGCGGGTGCTTAGCAATGTCCTAAAGGCCCCTCGTGCAGCCTAGGTGACTTGATGCTCAAATTAAAATGTACTATGTGTTTCAGAATTTCTGAAATTTTTTTTTTTTTGCTGGTGGGGGGAGGGCTGTGGATACTGCTTTTTAGGAAGAAAAGATTACAACTTGTTTTTCTTTGTTTTATACTAAAGGTCACAACCGCTTCTCGGCCACACCGGGAATGCCGGTGGCTCTACTTGCACTTGGCACCTTCCAGGGCCCTGGAGTTATTGGTGTTTTCTTAGCTGGAGAACCGCTTTCAGGTTTGAACCCTCTGCTCTCTTTGTTTTTGTCAACTGTCTCTAGTTCTTTTCCTTTGTGATCTTCTATTTTGTTTAAAACCATTTTTCCTTCAGGTTGCTGCTGCTTTTCTGCTCTTTTGACATCTTCTGTTTCATCCTTACTAGAACCTCTTTCTCCTAAGGTTGCTTTCATCCCTTTTTCATTTCCTGATACTACTCTACCCGAAGTGTTATTAGTCTTTCGGGCTGGGAGAGACTTTTCCTCCATTCTCTTGCTTTTCTTCTCTGGAGACCGGGTTCTGTTTTTTCCAAGTTGACTTTGTTTTGCGTCTTTCCTGGTTATGCCTGATCTTTCTTTGCGGTCTGAAATCTGCTCAGCATGGTCGCTAGCATAGCCCCCAGCTCGACTCACACTTGCTTGGTCTTTGCTGCCGTCAGGTTTTGGCTGCTTCTTGGGGCTTGAAGACCGTCCTCTGCCTTTTCTGCAGGGATCTTGTCCAGTCTGATAGCTTTTGTTCTCCCCTTTCCTGGGGCTGAGTGACCGCTCTCTCGGTCTTCTTTTGGGGTCACTTTTTAAAGGACTGGGGATCTGTTCTAAATGTTCCTCTGAGTAGCGACTGGCTGACTTTTGGGGACTAGCGGAGCTACCTCTTTGTGTGACACCATTTTCTACTTTCAAGAGGTTTTTCTTCTCACCATGCCCACGACTGTTGGGTGGATCCCTTTTATTCACATTTTTATGGAGAAGAGACTGATGTTTTATATCAGACTGATTTTCATTTAAAGTGCTTTTCTTTTCAGGCACAATGTCCTTTAATTCTTCCACCTTTTCACATGTCTGAACTCTCATTAAAGATTCTTCAGTTACTGGCACATGAGACTCTTCAAATATGGAAGCAGAATGTGAAGGTGAGGGAAATGATGATTGTTCATCATAAATCACATTTGAAGATGAAGGATTATTAACATCCCAATCACCTAAAAAAAGTGATTTGAGTAGAACATCATTAAATTTTGAATTATAAATGCGAACCATTAAATTTTGAATTTTGACAGACATTTGAATTGTAATAACAGCCCAAGTATTTTATAAATAATAATTATCTATGTTTTATCTATCTCTATAAAGGCAGATGTATACCGACAGCTGTAGCTATATACATGAAGGAAAGTTGTTTTATATATATATGCAAAATATATATATGCAAAATAATAGTATTTTTCAGTTACTTTTGTATAATAAATGAGGTCACATATATGATGTGTCAGTTTTTTATAAGCAGTAAAAAAAGCCCAATGAAAAACTTATATAATAAAAGTAGACCAAATTATCTGGTCCAAACAGCTTACTGATTTAGCTATTACTGCTGGATAGTCCAAAACCACTAGTAAAGGAGACTGAACTATGGTAACCAGAATGGAGTTCATGGGCATTTGTAAATAATTTTCTTGCATTAAGCTGTCAAATTTAATGTCAAAAGGAAACTGAAAAGTGCAGAAGATAGAAGTAGATGTTTATAATAGCATCATTTTTAATTAAAAAGAAAAAAAAAAGAAGGAAGTGATTTACAAGACATGCAAATTTACCAAGTCTTTTTAAGGAAAGACCAAGAAAAGCCCTGAAAGCCTTAATGTTGCTCAGGTTTCACGTAGGAGCACAGACCGGAAGGAGCCAAACCTGAAGAAGGAAGAGAAAAAGCCTAGGACTGTGTAAAAAAAAAAAAAAAAATCACAGCGCAGTTAGCAAAGATGTCACTGGGGACGTATGATTTACAAGCAGATGGTGGAAGATAATACAGTCAGAGGATCACAGGCTGGAATGGGACTGCAGGAGGTCACGGCTACCCTTATTCCTCAAAAGCTCTCTGGGGGAAGGGGTGGAAACTAGAAGGGACAAGTGCTAAGTGGTGTATTTTATCTCTAGACTGCTGCACTCAATTGAAAGAGTGATTTTCAAGTACTGTGATATTTCCAGAACATGAGGAAACCAAGGAAGTTTAATAAGATCGGTCCAGGAGTACAGATACGGCCCCAGGTCTAACTCCTTGTCGCCAGGTAGGGCCGTAGCAACTAATTTTTGACAAGTGACTAGAAAAGCCTAAAGTGCTTATGCTGCTCATTAAGAAACTTATCGTACTATAAGGGGAAAAAAATAACATCTGAAAAGATTTCAAATGCTTTTTTATGACATTAAAATCATTTGCCTCTAATATTCTTGTTCTTTACAGGCATGTTTTTCTACAAAAGTAACTGTTTTCTGTTGAAACTAGCTTCACATATATTCCATTTCTAACAAAAGTCCTACCCCAAGTCACTTATTTTTTAATATTTTTATTTGTAATAGCTATTCTGCATAACTAACTGTAGGTGTTCCGGTGGTTACCTCTGAATTAGCTAGTAAACTATCTGTCCCCTCCAAAGAGATAGTCCTTTCCCTTCTGCGGCTGCTGCCCCCTCCCTGACACACTCTCCGCCTTTCAGCGACAGGTGAGCTGCTTCACTTACCATGGTCAGGTATCAAGCCAGTTCCTGGCCTCAAAAGCAGAAGAACTTTATTTCCACCGGCCTGAATGAGCTCAATTGCTCGGGTATGTGTGATACCTTGAGTAGGTTCCCCATTGATTTCAACAATCTGGTCACCGACCTAGACGGGAAACATTCGGACAAACCCCATGAACCTCTGCAGCCTCCTTGGGTGCGGCTCTATCAACCCTAGAGCGCCCCCCTCCGCCCCGTAGCTCTACTGAATGACTCTTCTATCTGTGAAATATTTAACTCGTCCACGTAGAGGAGCGGACAGATGGCAGCAACAGGAAGTGACAATGTCCACTTTCATTCACTCTATAAAAGTTTCTATGACTAGTAAATAGTTTCTGGGCATCTTAAAATCCAGAATTCAGTCCTAAGTTTTCAACCCGAGGTTCGGTACCGTAGGGCTGCCTGATTAAGTCATCCGTGAAGCATACTTTCTGACTTGAGCCGAATATCCTAAAACCTAGGCAGGGAGCTCCATGTCTCCGAAGCCTTTCCTGGCCTCCAGGGACAAATGTCCACTCCCTCCTTTGTGCTGCCGCTACGTATATGAGACATTAGAGAAATGAAATATTTATAGATTAAAACTCTTAAGAAAATTCAATTTAGAGACTATACTGATGTGAATATTTATTTAAAACCAATAGCTGGCTTATACTTCCTGACTTTAAATTCCCTAGAAAACAAAAACTAGAGATGAGAACAAAATACCTCAGTACCATTGCTATTTACTGGAAATGTTGTGTCCAGTTTGAAGAAAAAAAAAAGGGGAAAAATATGAATGAGTGACGTGTACATTTTGCAAAGGACTTTGACAGATTATTTTTAAAATCATTTTCATCATCTTTAGATTCCAGATTTTAAACTATTTCAAGGTGACAAGCAACTGAAGGGAATTGGCTTCAAAAACAGAAAAAGTGAACAGTGGACAATTACTGAAATGCCAAAAAACAATTCAAGTATTTGTAAAAGCTTGCTAAAGAAACACAAGCCAGAAATAACAGAAGAGGACGCGATAATTATTTCACAAAGGTCAGTGGAACAGCTGTGTGTCCGCGACTGCGGCAGAGCCAGGGCCCCGAAGCCGGCCTCTGCGGTCACGGTGTCTGCGCTTCACCGTGGGCTCAACCCCGGGCCTACAGCGTGGTCTCATTTCCCTCTCTGTTAAACACGGATAATGCTAGCACCTACCTACCTCCTGGGGTTGCTGGGATGATTTAATGAGATAAAAATACGATTATAGACCAAGCACAAATAAGTGTTAATTTTCAAATGATCTATTTTCTGGTTTTTCAAAAGAAGATTTTAAAGGGTATCAGGATGAAGAAGATTTAACTGTAGGCTGCACCCCATTCTAGACAATGCAAAAATTTTTCAAGTAAACTATGAAACAGAAAATAGAATGAGTTGTGTGGCAGACTTTTGGGGAAAAAAAAAGATGAGAGTCTTACTCTTGAAGAAATAGAGGATATCACAAGACAGATGGATTTAATATATAAAGTGGGGGGGAAATCTTAAAAAAACCTCCAAAGTAAGGTGTTAATAAACAGAATGGGAAAAAAGACTAATTCATAAAAACCTCTTATATACAAAATAGGTATTATAAGTAAAACAAAAGTCAGTACGAACATTTCCTTTAAGAAGTGACTGAAGAAAAATCATTTTCATGAGTTAACACAGATTAACAAATGAGCACCTGATATAAGACCCTCTGATAATTAAATGAAAATTAAAATAGACACTATTTGGGGTATGCTTTGGGTACATCTTGTAAAAACATGATTGAAGTTATAATTAATGTCAGTTAATTCTTTGGCTTAAACTCACTGTCCAAATCTGCATATTTCTTATTCTTTCAGCACAAGTATAAACTTGTAATTGAACAGATCTGCCACCAGGTGTCATTTTTGTTTAACTTTTCAAACTAAACTGGGGGAAGGAGAGGAAAGCCAAGGCTTTAGGATTTATGGTAGAGAGGCCCTCAGAAGGGGAAAATGTTCTAAACTGGACTATACAAAGCTAAAGATAAAAAAAAGTCACTCTTTGAGAGGGAAATGTAAACATTCTTTTAAAAGTTTAAATTTAAAGGTGGTACAGTACAGTATGCTAGTGGTACAAGGGCAGAGATACAGACCAATGGAACAGTCTAGAGAACCCAGAAATAAAGCCAGACACCTATGGTCAATTAATCTTCGACAAAGGAGGCAAGAATATAAAATGGGAAGAAGACTGTCTTTTCAGCAAGTGGTGCTGGGAAAACTGGACAGCCATATGTAAATCAATGAAACCAGAACACACGCACCCTCTCACCATGCCCCAAAATAAACTCAAAATGGCTTAAAGACTTAAATGTAAGACAAGACACCATCAACTCCTAGAAGAGAACAGGCAAAACACTCTCTGACATCAACCTTACAAATGTTTTCTTAGGTCAATCTCCCAAGGCAACAGAAATAAAAACAAAATAAACCAATGAGACCTAATCAAACTGACAGCCTTTGCACAGCAAAGGAAACCATTAAAAAAAAAACCTACAGAATGAGAGAAAATAACTTCAAACGATGCCACTGACAAGGGCTTAATCTCTAAAATATACAAACAACTTATACAACTCAACAGCAAAAGAAACCAACAACCCAACTGAAAAATAGGCAAAAGACCTGAATAGACATTTCTCCAAAGATATACAGCTGGCCAACAAGCACATGAAAAAATGCTCGACATCACTGATTATTAGAGAAATGCAAATCAAAACTACTATGAGGTACCACCTCACACAAGTTAGAATGGCCATCATTAATAAGTCCACAAATAAATGTTGGAGAGGGTGTGGGGAAAAGGGTGCCTTCCCTCACTTGGTGGTGGGAATGTAAATTGGTACAACCGGTATGGAATATAGTGTGGAGGTACCTCAGAAGACTAAATATAGAACTACCATATGACCCAGCAATCCCACTCTTGGGCATATATCCGGACAAAACTTTCCTTGAAAAAGATACAGGCACCCCGCATATTCATTGCAGCACTATTCACAATATTCAAGATAGGGAAACAAGCCAAATGTCCATCGACAGATGATTGGATTAAGAAGATGTGGTATATATACACAATGGATACACAATATATACACTCAGCCATAAAAAAGAACAAAATAATGCCATTTGCAGCAACATGGATGGAACTAGAGACTCATACTAAGTGAAGTAAGTCAGAAAGAGACAAACACCGTATGATATCACTTATATCTGGAATGTAATATACGGCACAAATGAACCTTTCCACAGAAAAGAAACAAACTCATGGACTTGGAGAACAGACTTGTGGTTGCCAAGGGGGTAGGGAAGGAGTAGGGGACTGGGAGTCTGGGGTTAGTAAATGCAAACTACCGCATTTGGAGTGGATAAGCAATGAGATCCTGCTGTATAGCACGGGAAACTATATCTAGTCACTTGTGATGGAACATGATGGTGGATAACATGAGAAAAAGAATTGTGTGTATGAATGACTGGGTCACTTTGCTGTATAGCAGAAATTGATAGAACATTGTAAATCAACTACAATAGAAAAAAAAATCTTTAAAAAAGTTAAATTTAAATCTGATGAGAAAAAAATAGGGAATATATCTTTGGATAAAAAGAATAACGACTTAGGGGTAGGTGTTTTGTTTTTTTTAGGGCCACACCCATGGCATATGGAGGTTCCCAGGCTAGGGCCAAATTGGAGCTATACCAGCTGGCCTACACCACAGTCGCATCAAGACAGATCTGAGCCATGTCTGCGACCTATACTGCAGCTCACGCAACACCAGATCCTTAACCCACTAAGCGAGGCCAGGGATCAAACCCGCAACCTCATGGTTCCCAGTCAGATTTGTTTCTGCTGTGCCACAACGGGAACTCCCTCAGGATCAGTTTTTGTGTTACTGAAAAACAGCATTATGGGAGAGGAGAGGAGAAAGAAAGAAAAGGGAGAAAAAAAAAAATAGGAGACCCAAAAGGAGAAAAGTAGGAAGAAGGATAGAGAAAAATTGTGTTCCTTTTTTTAAAAAGGTCACTCTTTTTAGATAGCCCTGTAATTTTAAAAACATCCACTAAAAATGTATTGAAATGAAAAAGCAGGGGCGCTCTCTGACGGTCTAGCGGGTTGAGGCTCTTGTGTTCTCACCGCTGCTGTGTGGTGTACGCTCCATCAAGAGCCCAGGAACTTCCACGTACTGCCTGTGTGGCAAAAAAGAAAAAAAGCACCCCCCCCCAAAAAAAAAAAAAACAAAAGCAAGAGAGAACCTAAAATAAACGTTGCAACTCATTTAAAAAGTAAATAAAATGAAAAAACTATTTCTAACACATTGCTTCCATTATCTTATAACCCGTTAAGAAACTACATGCTTCTCCCAAAGGCATCAAGTCCAAATGACACAAGCCAGGGCCTGACATGAAGGCGCACAAACTGGTGAGGGACCAGGGACCCAGGTCCCACCAGGTCCCAATGTGGCTGTGACTTAGTCTCCTGGAGCCTCAGTTTTCAATCCTTAAGTGGGAATAATGCCACCTTCCTCACAGGGTTTCTGGGAGACTAAAACCAGTACAAGCGAAAACATGTTGTCTCGAAGACAGCAGACTCTTAGTATTTGCCAAATCTATTTCTCTGATAAATACTGAAGTCTGGCTCTACTCTCTAATATGAACTTTCCCCATTCAGCTGATTTTTCATTCCCTAAGCCCAGAACCTTTTTTTCTCCTCTCTAAATCTTAACAGGACTTAAGGACCAGCTGAAGACACACTAAACTTACAGATCCTCTCAACATCTTTCCAGCTATATTAAAAGCTAATATTTTCTTCTTTCACGGAATTCCACCGTTATATTTGTTTGCTAATTCCTTCATACAGCTCAAGTCCTGTTTACCCAGTAGCAAGTTCTGGGAGTTAATCTCAAATATTAAAACAAAAAAATGTTCTCTTTCTCTGGAAATATTAACCATGCATCCTATTCTTTCAGCAACTATTTATGGAGCACCTACTATCAATATTCAGGGCACTATTTCAGGTGCTACAGAGCAGGACACAACAGTTGTCAGACTAATAGAAAAAAACACAGGCGAGCAGAGAGACGAGGCTGCTCGGGTGCAGTGTCAGCTGGGGAAAAACTTTTGTTCAGCTCTGTAGGGCCACCTGAATCACTTGTCATTATCAAAGCTCCCATGATCCTTATGCCAAGTCAAGATTTTGATAATTTCGTAGCCAGATAAACAATTCCCTGAAAAGCTGATTTATTTTCTTAGAGTTTAGAACAAACCTGGGCACAGCCGTCAAGAGCTTGTTTTTGTTTTCAAATCTCAGAGTTTCTTTTTAAAATTCAAGCTGATTCCATCACAGAACTCTGAAATTTCTGATCATTTATAAAGAATAATGTGTTTCAGAAATAGACTTTGAATCCTTTAAGGCCTCCGTTTGCCTTTTATTTGATGAGATTAGTACATCTGAGGGTTCTATTGGAACCAACATTTCAGTTATATCCCAGTTTTTGGCTTAATTGGATTTTTGTGATACAATATACAATAGGTGATTTTTAAGAAAACCTCCAGATTTAAGCAGATTTTTTTTAAAGGTAGGGTATGAAGGAGAAAAAGGACCAAGAAAACCAGGAATAAGTATGCCATCTCCATAAACAGTGCCTCAACCTGCTCTTACTGAAACTTTAAGAAAGTTTACTTACATGTAAGTAAATAGTATTTTACATACATCTGTGTTTTACAGATTAGGAAACTAAGGTTCAGAGAAGATAACTGTACATGACTGCAAGGTGGCCAAAGTGGAGTCCGACCCTTGTCCTATCTGATTTCCAGCCCATGTTCTCCCCACATTACTCAACTGTCTCTACAAGAAAATGAACTGTGGGGAGAGCCGGCAGCTCTTGATCAGCTTCAGCTACAGGGACGGATCGGCCGTCGGCCCCTCTCCCTGCCGTCCACACTCTCCAGCTCTGGTTCTGCTGCTCCCCAGTCTCGACGTCCCCATTTTCTCTACCTTCTCAGTCCCACTAATTACAGGCCTTACCTGGAGTCCTGCCCCTGATCACAGCTCTCTAAATTTTCTTCTTTACTGATCACATCCATGCCGGAGGCATCAGTTATCACCTCTGTCTGCTTGATGCCACAGCCTGGGACGGTGCCTCTTGTCCTAATTGTCTGCTACATATTTACACCTGATCAACCAGCTGGTCCTTCAACATGACGAAAACTTTGTCCATCCTCAGTCTTTGCCATGTCCTTTCCCCCACTGCCTCCCTAGCATTTTGTCCACGGTACATAGTACAGGGCGAAGCCTCTAAGCCACCCTTTGCTCTTTCTTTTCCTTCATCCTTCACTTATCCAGTTCTCGTTGAACTGGTCTGTTTTTCAGTGTGACCATTCAAATCACACTCCCACCACTACGCCCGGGTGCCTTACCTGTAGCGGGCCTATCCCTCCATCCATCCTACACACTAACAGGCTGATTCCACCAGCAGCATATTGCTCTGAGGGGGGGCTCGTGGCTCAAAAGCCTTCTGTGACTTCCTGCTCTCTTAGATTTACACGTTGTTGAGCCCTCTGACTTTTTACATTCTTTCTTTATTCCCCTATGAAGTTTTTAAACAGACTCCAGGTAAACTCGACCACTTAGTAGTTCCCTGTCTTTGATGCATTCTTCCTTGGTTTTACCCTTTTGCTCATTTCTTCAGCCTGGAATGTTTTCTCTCCTTAACCTCTCCCTATTCAAATCCTATCCAATGCCACCTAGCCTATGAAATCGTCTCTGTTCACACTCACCTCTGAACTTGTACAAAAGTCTGGCTAGTCATCTAGAGAAAGGATGGTCTCTTGTTTGGGGTTGACTCTCCTGAGTCCTTCAGTACAACGTGGAAGTCCTTGGCTAAAGCGAACACCCAGTACATGCTTGTGAAATGAGTAATGGGAGGGGAGCAGTGATGTGGAAAATTCAAAGCTGCAACCACCCAGAAGACTTTTCTAATCATCATTAGAATATACCATCTAATAATATCCCCGAATCATTTGCCTTGCTAATTAGTTTACGTAGTTAAAAGCAAAAGAGAAAAAAAAAAAAAAAGCAGACGAAAAAGAAAAATTTCTCTTTCCCTGATGCCTAGGATAGTAGAGAGACGAAGTCTAAAGTTCTCGAGTAGCAGGAGACAGGCTACCCAGATTTAGAAATGTTTAGTGTATAACCTAACTGAGTATCAGTGAATTAACTGTTTTTTAAAAACTGAGGCCAGCAGTCGGCTCAGATCCTGTGTTGCTGTGGCTGTGGTGTAGGCCGGCGGCTACAGTTCTGATCAGACCCCTAGCCTGGGAACCTCCACATGCTGCAAGTGCAGCCCTAGAAAAGGCAAAAAGACCAAAAAAAAAAAAAAAAAGATAATTGAGGCCAGCCAAGTGTAGATTCCTTTAAGTAACACAGAGAAGGAAGGAAAACATCTCATGCAGATCCATCAGCAATTTGGCCTGCAATGCTCTGTACGAAGCTACAGTGCAGACTTCGCGTCGTGGCTCAGTGGAAATGAGTCTGACCTAGTATCCAAGAGAACACAGGTTCGATCCCTGACCTTGCTCAGTGGGTTAAAGATCTGGCATTGCCGTGAGCTGTGGTATAGGTTGCAGATGTGGCTCGGATCCCAAGTTGCTGTGCCTGCGGTGTAGGCCAGCGGCTACAGCTCTGATTTGACCCCCAGCCTGGAAACTTCCATATGCCCTGGTTGTGGCCCTAAAAAGACAAAAAAGAAAAAAAAACAAAAAACAAAACAAAGCTAAGGTGTTGCAGAATAAAGAACAGCTATGTCAGAACACTGCTGATGTGACTTCTAGTCCAGCAAAGGATAATAAAGGTTGGGAGAGTCTTGCTTTTCCATCTCTGGCTGCCTCTAGAAGGAGCTAAGAGGAAAAAGAAAATCTCTGGCCTATTGTTTTTAGAAGAAGTCAGTGACTCTGTTTCATCCTGGCTTCCCCAAGACACTTAACAAGATGAAGGTATATTTATTATCCACTAATCCTTGAATGTTGACTATGTAGGTAAAAAATGATTTTTTCTTACTGACCAAAGTCAGTCCAGCAAAAGCGGCACAACTGCGATGCAGTACAGCCCCCTGAGAGGAGGAAGAAATGAAATCACAAGCATCTGCCTTTCAGGTTTTAGTGATGGAAAGTCTTGCTTCCCAGATTCAGGATTTCTCTGCGTTCCCTTTAATCAACTATCTTCAGAAGTTTCCAGTCTAGAGCCAGAACCAACGCCCGCAAGGCCGACTCACGTGTATTCTGCCGTCTTTGATGGCAGGACCGTCCTCGGCGAGACGCAGGATGAAGAGCCCCATGTTGTACTCCTTCCCGCCCCTGAGGCTGAAGCCAAAGCCCCGGGGGCCCCGCCCCAGCTCCACGGGGTAGCAGCCAAGGCTCTGGGCAGAAAGAAGTAGAAGATAAACAGGTCTGCACGGGCCACTCCAAGTCTGAAGAAATACTGCTTTGATGGCTGGAAGAAGCGACTTATACTCTCGATACGTATTTCCTCTTTTTGCTGTTGAAGTATATTGCTAATTTACAACGCTGTGTTAGTTTCAAGTATAGAGCAAAGTGATTCAGTTTTACACACTCGCGTGTATATTCTTTTTCAGATTCTTTTCCATTATAGGTTATTACAAGACATTGAATATAGTTCCCTGTGCCATACAGTAGGTCCATGTTGTTTATCTAGTTTATATATAGTGGTGTGTACATGTTACTCCCAAACTCATTTTTTCCCCCACCTCAACACTCGATACCCTCTTTGGTAACCGTAAGTTTTCTATGTCCGTGAGTCTATTTCTGTTTTGTGGTTGAGTTTGTATCTTTCTTAAAAACTTTTCAAATTTTTATTTATCTATTTTGCTTTTTTTAGGGCCGCACCTGCAGCATATGGAGGTTCCCAGGCTAGGGGTCAAACTGGAGCTACAGCTGCAGGCCTAAGCCACAGCCACAGCAACATGGGATCTGAGCCGCATGTCTGCAACCTACACCACAGCTCACAGCAACGCCAGATCCTTAACCCACTCAGCGAGACCAGGGATTGAACCCGCATTCTCATGGATACCAGTCAGATTTGTTTTCACTGCGCCACGACAGGAACTCCCTCACTTTTTTAGATTCCACATATAAGTGATATCATATGATATCAATATGTACTTCCATATCACAAGGAAGGAATGTAAGTTTTGGCTGAAGGGCTATTTAATTTCTATAAATACAGCCTGACTTAATTTGAAGACTTCATGTCTTCTCTACTAGTTGTTCAATGTGAAACAGAACAGAGGACGGAATTTTGGAAAGTGCTTCCTTTAAGTAGATTTTGACTAATTTTCCTGAAAAAAAGAAAAAAAAAACACCCCCCCAATCCTACTCTGATTAGCTATAACACTTCTATTTCTAGGTAATTAACTAAAGGTTCAGATTTCTCCAGTGGAGGGTAAACTCTTTCACTCTACGTTCTCTCTCAGACAGCAACAGAATGCCAGGTCCTTAAGAATGACTAATTTGGGGAACGAATTTATCTGAACTGATTGGCAATTAAAATCCATCGATGTCAGTGATCCAGCAACTGAAAAGAACAGTCTGTGTCTTGGGGGGCTGTCACCTGATTGTGCCGACTGCCCACGACTGAGATGGTGGCGGTGTCAGGTTGCGCCAGGTGCTTGTGGTCAGACCAGGAGTGCCTGTAAGAAGTGGAGACGTCTTTTCCAACTTCACCGTCCATGGCGCTTCTACAGGAGAGAGAAATCAAATCACTCTCTGAAGTGAGAAAACGAACAACAGCCTAAAAGTAAAGGCAGACTGATTTTTCTTTTAAAAGCTGGACCTCTCCATTCTCCCTCGGAAAAACTGCTCTAAGGACCGACTCTCTAGAAGCAGGGAGATGCCAGGCAAAAACCCGGCCGTTAACTTTAGCAGGGCTGAGAGGCTGTCAGCAACCGCATGTTTTGTTTTGCTTCGTTTTTGTTTGAAGGGCGTCTCAGTGCAGAATATATCAAGGAGAGTTGCGCTCAAGTCACTGAACCAGAGGGCAGATAAGCTGACCTTGTCACAGTGAAAAATGGCTCTCCTGCGGCACCAAGGCCTGTGAAGACACTCACTGTCTGGCCATTTAGTTGTTTCATGGCTAATATTTTCAACAAAAGAGGAAAGAAATGTGCACTCTTCTGCTCATGTGAGAAGATGGCGATCCACGTGGGTCTGGGCTTCCCGACAAAACCGCGCAGCAGAGGAGGCGCTGCCGCGGCTTCTTTCTAGCCCCCACCCGTCAGCTCCCGCGGCTTCTTTCTAGCCCCCACCCATCAGCTCCCGCGGCTTCTTTCTAGCCCCCACCCATCAGCTGCCGCGACACCTTTCTAGCCCCCACCCGGCAGCGCAGTCCGCCAGTCACTGCGCCCAGGCTGGTGCCGGGCCCGAGGGCTGAGCGGCGGGGGGAGTTCGCGGAGCAGAGGTCTCACTTCGCCCTCACTGGCTGCTCCTCGGGACCATGTGGAGACAGCGGGGCGGGGGCTGGGGTGCAGAGTGGGGAGGAAAAAACCCGAAAGCTGAGAAGAGCAGCCCCACCTGTCCCCGGGCACGTGGTTGGCCTGCGACTGTCCCATGGGCCTGTGCTGCAGGGCTGGGCTTTGCCTGGCGGAGTTTGTTCCTGACGGCGGGCCCGGATGCTCTGTGCAAAGGAGCAGACAGCAGAGATAAGAATCTACAGAGAAACGTGAAGGCCGAGGGGCTCTATGGACATGACCTAACGAGTGGCCACGGCCTTCCCGACGGCGGTGACTTCACAGGAGCAGCGCTGCCGTCGGCTGTCTCCACCTTTTCCCCTGTGGCCTCTGGCTGA
The DNA here is from genome assembly GCA_004024745.2 of Catagonus wagneri. Taxonomy (NCBI): domain Eukaryota; kingdom Metazoa; phylum Chordata; class Mammalia; order Artiodactyla; family Tayassuidae; genus Catagonus; species Catagonus wagneri. The sequence continues at coordinate 1,353,706 of PVHT020004943.1, forward strand.
TGTTTAGGTTTGTTCTGGTCGTGCACACAACACGAAAATCAGAAACGAACACACTTGCATCATCCAGAGGCCTGAGCTCCGGGAACTCTCTTACAGCCCGTTTCCGGAGCACACGGCTGGCAGCCGCTCGAGCGACAGAGACAGGTCTCAGGGGCCGGGCTGGAAACCACTCTCGTATCTTTACCTGCATCTTTTATACCGGAGTAGGTTTTTTTTTTTTTTTTTTTTGCCTTTTGTTGTTTTAGGGCCGCACCCATGGCACATGGAGGTTCCCGGGCTAGGGGGCTACCGGAGTAGTCATTTTACCTGACATTAATATGAAAGACCAGTTCATAAAATCATCCTGAGTGTTGACAAATGTTTATAACGAGTTGACTGATTCTGTTTCCTAAGAGCACAAACAGGAGTGAAAAAGGAACATTTGTTTGTCTCATCCTCAGCAGCTCCAGGCCTCCTGTTGTTCCTTGAAGGGAGATTTCGTAACTAAGCACAGCAACTGCTTGTGCCTAAACTGGATGCCAATTTACGGGAATGACAGCTAAAGACACTCTTAAGGTTGCCAGACTTTTTCTTTTTCTTTTGAGAGAGCCATGCCTCCTGGAACCTGGGCCAGAGATAGAACCTGAACCACATGAGTTACAACACAGGATCCTTTACCACTAGGCCACCAGCAAACTCCCAGATTCATCTTTTTAAAGCTGAAATTTCTAATGTTTTACCTTGCTCACATTTCAAAACATAGGATATTTAAAATACCAAAGAGAGGAGTTCCTGTCATGGCTCATTGGTTAATGAACCTGACTAGCATCCATGAGGACGTGGGTTCGATCCCTAATCTCGCTCAGTGGGTTAAGGATCTGGCGTTACTGTGGCTGTGGTGTAGGCCAGCAGCTGCAGCTCCGATTGGACCCCTTGCCTGGAACCTCCATATGCCGTGAGTGTGACCCTAAAAAGACAAACGAAAAATATCAAAGAGAGAGAACAGCTTAATGATTAAGACCGTGAACTTAGAAGCAAGACTGAGTGGGTTTATGTCTGACTTCATCGTTTACTAGCTGTGTGTTTTGAACAAATTACCTAAAATTTTCTGTGCTTCTAATCCTCCATCTATAAAAAGGGAAATGTCTCATGCGGTTATTGTATTAAATGAGCGTATCAATGCACATGCTTAGAACAGTACCTAGGACGTCATATTCATTGTATAAATGTTTCCATTAAAATGACCATGAAGGTCATCATCATCATCATCAAAATGATTTGGGCTATATTTCTTTTAAAGTGTACATTCTGAAATATTTACCTAACTTAGCAAAAATGTCCCATGTCGAGGCCATTTTTTGGTTAGAACATGTAGATACTGATATAAACTAAATCTCAGAATATGATGAAAACAACAAGACTGATGTGAAAGACAACGAATACGAATCTTTAGGAAGCAATTTCTATGGAGAAAGCTGGGACTTCAGGGTTGCTAAATGCATCGCTATTTTACGGCTTGGATTAAGTTGTTTCTCTTCAAAGTACTAGGGACAAAAACATAAGATACATAAATTATTCTTACTTAAGAACTTTTTATGACTTCCCTTACTCTGAAAACACAGGCAAAAGCACAAACAGCACCCGGAGGAGAGTGATGATCTCGGCCAGGCTGTGGCATCCCCCGGGGAGTCGGCATGCCCTGCCCGCTGGGCGCGTGTGTCTACACGGACCTCAAACAATGGCCAGGCGCAGAGATGGAGGACCAGCCTCTGCAGGACTTATCCAGAGGGCTGTCGGGTTCCTCTTAAAAGTCAAATGTTCCAGGAATTCCAGGAAGGCAGAATGGTGCATGAACTTTTTTTTTTTTTTTTTTTTTTTGTGGCAACAGGGCTGGGGGGTGGGGGTAGGTAGGGGTGTGACTGGGAAATTTGCTTGCTGCTCTTTTATTTACTATCATGACTTTCCTAATTAGCTTAACGAGTTACTTAGGTTGGCCTCCTCACTGGCCTCCTTGCCACCAATCTCATCTTTATTCTGCCTCCTGGATTCTGATCCTAGCACATCCACTGAAACATACCACTGCCCTGCTTAGAAACCTATGGCAGCTTTCTTTTGCTCCTAAGACACCAGCCAAACTCATCACCTGGCACTCTTGGCCTCCCACTTCATCTCCAGTTCAAAATGTCACCTCCTCTGGGAAATCTTAACTGGCTCCTTAAGCACACCGTTTTCAAAGCACTTACCACATTGTGCCACAGCTAGAATGCCTGTCTCCCCTGCCAGACTGAAAACTCCTTGACCTCAGGAATCATCCCTCATTTATATTCCTGTACCCACTAGAAATTCCAGAAGTCCTTCCACCTTTGCTTCTTTGCATGTCAATTTCAAGTTACCCACCTCTAAACTGGAGTGCCCATTATAGGGCTGAATTCTCGTCTGTCATTGTAAATTCATGCCTACTATTAAGGGAATGGAAACCGGTAGGAAAAATTACATCATCTAGATGCCTAGGAGATCCTTGTACCTTTGTACGAGTTCAATTTAGATAATTTTTGGCCTCACTAGCTTGGCTCCGGCAATGGGTGTGTAACTTCAGAGGAGGACATTTTAAATAAGCTGATCAATTTCAAGTTTTCCTCTACCTTCCCTTAAGGATGAGAGATGTCAGTGCTAGGCAAAAAGCACCACAGATTATGCTTACTCTTTCAGTTACATGTTTTTTTGTTGTCCTCTTCAAGGTTAAATTAACTTTCTGTCACTGATATTTCTTTCACGTCAGCCCTTTGACCCATGCTACGTAACTTCTCCAATTTACTTCTGTGTTAAAAGGTGTTCTGCTTCTCACAGTTAAATATTTATTCCGTAATGTCAAACAGACCTATATTCTCTCTGAATTTCATCTGAAAATTCTTCAGATAGTAAAGCAATGGGCTAAGTATATCTTTCCCTCAGTGAGAACTAAGCTTTTGCTGGAGTTTCTGTACGAAGCTACTTGAGAGCAAGTGCATCATCAGAGGCTAAACAAAAAAACCCTAGAGTTAAAACTCAAGCAACAAACATTACAATATATTTGGCATCATCTTTACCAAGAATAAAGAAGAACCTTATGAGAGAACTTTCTAAAACGCTACTGAGAAGATGGTCTGAATAACTGGAGTGTACATTTTCCCAAAAAGTCGATATATTTTCAGTATATCCCAATTAACACTCTGGTTGGATTTTTGAGAGGAGCTTAACAGCTCTAAAATTTTACATGAAAAAGTTTCATAAATACCTAGTTGATTTGGTGGGGGCTTGGAGAAAGGTTTAGCCTTAACAGACACTAGACTATACCACAAAGTTGCAGATGAAGAAAAAAGGGGTATGTGTATATATACATATACAGGTATGTATACACTCTTAAAATTACATTTATATTAAAATCATATTTATATGTATTACAATTCATACAGATAAGAATGGATACACTGACAGACTAGAATAGAGAGCTTGGAAATTCATGTTTAAAGGGGAAGTTAATATGCAGAATAAATGGCTCCACAGATCTATGAGAAAAAGAAGTACTATCTAGTATTTAATAGCTAGTACTAGAAAAATTGGCTCCCTCTAAGAATAAAAAACAAAACTGGATCCCTCCTAAAACTATATATAAAGGTAGGGTCCAGGTGGATTAAAGACTTAAACGCAAAATTAGTAATCTAAAAGATGATAATGTAAGAGAAAATCTCTGTGACATGGGTGGGTAAGGATAACAACTTCAAAAGCACAAGCCGTAAGTGAGGTAAAAATCGACTAACTTGGTGACATCTAACTTAAGAATCTCTATAGTGAACGGCACCATGGTCCGAGTTAACGTGCAGATGACAGGAAAAGATATTTGTATTTTCTAAAACTAAACTGGACAACTGCCTGTACAATTCACAAGGAATCTCTAAATATCAACAAGAAAAAGAAGATACAACAACCAAATGCCATGGAAGATCCCAGATTCGATCCTCCAACAATAAAGTGACACACACAGAAAAAAAGCAGCATAAACTCTGTAACACAGTACCACTTATACAACTGAAAAATCAATGACAATGCACACAAAATTATGTATTTTATAGACATAAATAGGAAGTTCCTGCTGTGGCACACTGGGTTAAGGATCCAGCATTGCTGCCACTGGGGCACAGGTTGCAGCTGGGGCTCGGATTTGATCCCTGGCCTGGGAACTTCCATATGCTGTGGGTGCAGCAGAAAAAGAAAGAAAAAATAAAGACAAATAAAAAGAGGCACATAAAAACACATTGGTGTGACTGCCAGTGGGAGTGGTGAAAGAAAGGAGACTGGAAAACAGAGACGAGTGAGAATTAACAGATAAACAAAACAAAACAAGAATGATTGAACACTACCAGAACAATTCTAACGTAGTCCTTGGGAGTCTTCGGTAACTTGTGTTCGTTCTTCAAAAACGAAATGAAATAAAAATGTCCTGACACCAAATTAGAAGTCAGTTTTGAAAAATAATATAGTGGAAAGATTTCTTTACGATAAGCAAGAAAAAGCGGGCTAATCGACTTATGCTGTAGGCTCGAGTGCAGAGGCGGCAGTGCTAGGGGAATGCCACGAGACAGAGCGAGGCCTGGGTCCTGGATGTTAGAGGGTTTTCTATCACACACAGCACTTGGCTTGGAAACCTGGCAAAATTAGCACGACTATTAAACTGTATCGAGCAAAAGGGGGAAAAGAAGATGCTAGGGGCACGTTTTCTTTTTCCAAGTGACCCTTCTACCCACTAAGAGTGAGTGGCTCTCGGTGAGTGGGGAGCAGTGTCACAGGGGAAGGAATCAGCTCTGAGCTGTGGATCTGAAAGTGCCATTTCTGAAACAGCTGGAGAGCAATGAAAACTCATTTGACTCTTTAGTGCAGTTGGTAGACTTCAGTGGAAACGATGAGAAGCTTGGAAGACTTACAAACTCCATAAATGGGATTTTATGGACAGAAGGGACACTTTCTTTTTTTTAACCTGAGAAAAGATATTCTGAATGTTCCCATAGTTTAATTAAACTTAGAATATAATAAAGTAAGGTGTAACCATCAAAATGAGATTTTTACATGTCAAACGTGATTGCATTTTAAGAGGCTGCTCCTACATCTGAAATACACTTTCAAGCATGGATCTGCTGGGGAGTTTCCTTCCATCCGTCCGCTTTTCCTAAATACTGACTGGCGTTTATGTAAGAGACCTTAGTACTGTCCAGAAGTATTTGGGCCAGAACGTCAAAGTTAACTTTTACTCCAAGAAAAGTGACTGAGTAATTGTGGACAACCTCCCAGAGAAAACACCATCAACAATAAAGGATAATTTTGGGAAAGAAAATCATGCCAACACCATTCAGCCGTGGAGAGACCACTTTCTCTGTCTCAAGGCTACTCAATGTGTGGTCTGCTGGTCAGTCCGCAAAAAGATGCGTACTGACACTGAGGATAAGAATTTAGAAAATTTTATGATTTGGCAAGAATTTTCTCTTTGTTCTTATTGTTCATTTAATTTTCACAAAAATGCTGATCTGTGATGGACTGGAAAACCCCTTGATGCCTCTATAGAAGGTATGAAGAACACTGATCTATGCTGCTGCCAGTTGCACTACTTCCAGCAGCTTCTATCACAACTACACTATTCTCAGAGCAACTCTGAAATGTCATTTCCTGTGGCACTGAGGCCTGCTTTTCTTTGTCGGTCACGGAACAAATCTAAGGCTTTTAAAAAGCAGGCTTTAGAGATCATGGTGAAGAAACTGAGATAAGGAGTTCCCATCATGGCTCAGCAGTTAACGAACCTGAAGGGTCCGTGAGGATGCAGGTTTGATCCCTGGCCTCGCTCAGTGGGTTAAGAATCCAGCATTGCTATGAGCTGTGGTGTAGGTTGCAGATGTGGCTTGGATCTGGTGTTGTGGTGGCTGTGGTGTAGGCCGGAAGCTGTAGCTCCAATTTGGACCCCTAGCCTGGGAACCTCCATATGCTGCAGGTGTGGCTCTAAAAAGACAAAAGACACACACAGAAACAACAACAAAAAAAGAAAGAGAGATAAAGAAATCTGACCAAAGTCATTTTTTTTGTTTGTTTTTTGTCCTTTTAGGGCTGCACCCGCGGCATATGGAGGTTCCCAGGCTAGGGGTCTAATCTGAGCTGTAGCTGCCGGCCTACAGCCACAGCGACACGGGATCTGAGCTGCATCTGCAACCTAAACCACAGTTCAAGGCAATGCTGGATCCTTAACCCAATGAGCGAGGCCAGGGACTGAACCCACAGCCTCATGATTCCTAGTTGGATTCATTAACCACTGCACCAGGACAGGAACTCCTGACCAAAGTCATGTTAAGTAATGATAAGCCTTCATTCAAAAAATGTTCTCATGCACCTCCTTCATGGTTAGCACTGTTTTAGGCCCTTGGGATTTAGCACCAGGACTTGACCACATCTCTAACTTCACAGATCTTAGGACTTTACATTCTAGTCCAACAGATGATAATAAACAAATGGATGCACAGTTCAATAACCTCAGATAAAGATAAGTACAATGAAGAAAAGCAAAGTAGAGCTAAGTAAGGGACCAGAGGACGACTGTGGCAGTTGGCAGGAGGGGGCAGTATTTTAGATACTGTGGTTAGTTAGGGAAGCACGGCAATTGGGAACACAGACTCTGGAGCCAGACTGCCTGATTCCCATACTTGTTCTGCCACTAGTTTTAGGGCCATAGGCAAGCCCTCCTACTGCTCTGCAGTTCCTTTCCTCACCTGCAGACTGGGAGATTAACAGCGCCTCCCTACCTAGGCTTAGTGTGAGGATTAAATGACTTAGCAGATGTGAAGTGCTTAGGACAATACCTGCCACCCAGGTAAGTGCTTCCTAAATATTATTTTTTCCTTAGGCCGTGAGATTTAGGCAGAGACCAACGAGGGAGGCAGCCACGCAAAACTGTGGGAAAATAATCAGAGCTATTATTAGAGGAGCACCTTAGGGTATGTATGCAGGTTATGTACATTTTCACCTTTAATTTTCACAGTGATCCTGAAATAGATATTATTATTCCCCTTCTACAGACAACAAACTGAAGGTGAGAAATGTTAAGTGGCTCGCTTTAGGTCAGAAAACTAGCTAATAGGTGTTGGCGAACTCTGTCTTTCAAAAGTCTTACTTCTGTCGTGTTTATATCGCCTCTGCCAGGGGCTGGCACAGAACTGAAAAGCTCCTGACTTTTACTTTGTTCATTCATTCATTTTTCCGCTTACTCATTCCTTCATTCAAAAAAATATTTCCTGAGTGCCTACCAAGTATCATAGTCAATCGGTAGCATTTTCTTTGTAAAGAGCAGAGCCTTTCAATAGGGAGACAGCTGTGCAAGAAGAATGCTCCACGCACTGCAGAGATCAGGCGTGCTAGCGGCTGAGGGGGAGGAAGCCCCAGCGCAGAGACCAGTGAGGCTGCGTTCGCGAGAGGGCTTGGAAAGAACCAAGAACACTCACTGGGATGTGAACTGAAAGGCAGGCTGGGAGCAAAATCACCAGCACTTCCTGTGCAGAGAGCAGGGAAGCACTGGAGCTTCCGCTGAGGAGGATGTTAGAAGAAAGAATCAGCAGAATCTGGACAGAGTCTGGGCAGAGTGTGGAACAGAGAAGGGGAAAGGGCAGAGGCAGGGCTGTCACGCCGTCTTAGAACAAGAAGGGGCCTTGGAGAGCAGCCGATAGTCCCCCCAGAACCTTGGACAGAAGGGAGATTTATGCAATTCCTTAGACACAGATGTATGTGAGGGTACGGGAGGAAGGGAAAAGACCCGAAAAGGGACTAGATGAGAGGGTCGTGGGGCAAAGGGCGACATGAAGACATTACGGTACAGGGAATTTTAACGCGGAAGACTGGCCCTGCACAATCCTGCTGCTTTTGGCTTGTTAGTTTTGCAAAATCAGGAAAAATGAGCTGAGCGTTATGTAACGGTTACCTTGTAATTCATAAAGAAAGAACATGAGCTGGCGCTATTCAAAACGGGTCCTAATTAGAAATTCTTAATGACCAAAGGCAGCCTCAATGCAAGGCAAGGCACTAGGAGGGTTTCACGCCCTGTTTACTGGCCATTCCTACACTCCCTTTCCCCCCTTTCTAAAGCAGCTACCAAAGCCCTGCCCCCAGGGCAAGGCACACGGTAGCACGGGCGGACATGAAAGGCTTGAGATCAACAGTGACTTTCTTTGAACTCTCTAGAGGATTTTTCTCCCATTCAAGCAGAGACTTAAAGACATTCTTTTAAGAAAATAAGATCTGCAAAGTATTACCAATCTCTTTCACTCTGGGTGCTTGCTTCTCCAGCACATAAAAAAAATGGCTACCATTCACTAACTCACTAGCTGGATTATTTTTCTTGGGCTACTGACAACTTTATAATAAGCTGTCTCTTAAATTCATTAGATGGAAAAGGCAAAAAATGAGACTCCAGGGTGACTCTGGCAGCGTTGGAGGAAGCCACGGCCTTCTCCAGGCTCTAGGTCCTCAGATCAGTTTGGCTGCTTACCTTCTTCGGCGATGACCGTTAGTGTGACAGTGACACCAGCATCTTTGATCAGCTGAACAATGTTATCATGGGACAATTCAACAATGGACTTCCCATTTACAGCAGAGATATGATCTCCAACTTTGAGCTTTCCACAGCGATCAGCTGGACTTCCTTCTATGACTCGGCCAATCTTATGAGGAATAACTACGGGAGAAAAAATCCTCAGTGTTGGATTTATCATCATCATCATCAAAATTCAACATAATAACATCAAAGAAAATTCTTTAAAAATATATCAAAAAACACACATGTGATAATCCTATCCAAATGCAACTATTTTCATCTTGTCTTCCACTCTTTGCCCACATGTATAGATATTCTTTACGTAGCTGCAATCATAGCACAGAAACCTCTTTGGTATTTTCCACTTACCATAAACCTTTCACCAATTTTTATATTGTCATCCTATAATCCTGTTTAAAGGCCACCGACTTCAGTGATACTTATATGTCATGGGTCTGAAGGTTTTTCTTTGTCATTAGCTATTCAGACGGCATCATGATTTTGGCTATTTTAGAAACTATTATAATGAGACCATCTTCGGTTCTGTTGAAGGAGTAGTTACTCCCACAAGGAATCTTACAAATAAATGCAGTTCAAAATCAAGTTTAGGACTCAGATTGGTCAGAAATCCATGTGCATACTGTGGTATATGAAATGACTAGCCTGCCATATAGTACAAGGAACTCTACCCCGCATTTTGTGATAATATATATGGGAAAAGAATCTGAAAAAGAATGGATGTGTATACATGTATAAATGAATCATTTTGTTGTACAGCAGAAAAATCACAACACTGTAAATAAACTCTATTTCAATCAGACTTGTAAAACTGAAAAAAAATATAAAATACAAAATAAACTGCTCCCCCTAAAAAGAAACTGCACTTTATTTACAATTCAAATTAGTTGATTTTACTTTTCATGTTCATTTAAAACTTGTCTATCCATTAGTATTTTTTAAACTGAAAGTCATTAAACAATATTAAACTATATTTTTATATGCTAGAAATGACTAAAATTTTCTATTAAAATATAATTGATTTTCATTAAACTATTTTTATTATGAAAAGGAAAATAAAAGGAATCATACTTCTATAGCAAAATGAATTCCCTTTATTCATGCCCTTAGATTTTTTTTTTTTAAATTAGAAAAGCTGAGCAGAATTAGGATATGAAATGTTTAACATCAAGATTATATGGCTTATGGCTAAAACTCTACCCTGAATGCCCAAAGCTGAGTCTAAGACGTTTGCAAAGATCCTACGTGCAGTTCCATTATATCTCTAACGTAATGCTAAAAGGCTTTCCTGGACTATTAAGACACTTCACTGTTATTATGGCTTAAAATGAGTTCTCAGACATTCAGGGAATCTTGTCAAAATATCTTTCACCATTTAATAAGGGGCATTCGTATTAAGAAGCAAATGTTCTTTCTATGTTCTCTGAGGATTTCTTTGCCTAGGTCAGTAATTTATTAGGCACTTGGGCCCCTGCTGAATACGGTCTGTTATGAATAAGGATAATTAATATTTTTAAATGGCGCTGTGACTACATTTAATTTCCATAGTAAAATGGGCTCCTTACTAGTATTTCTGAAATTATATCTAGGTGTATGTTAGGGACATTTTAATAGACCTTCATTTGGACTGGAAGTTATTCTTGACCATGACTTATGTCCCCACAGAAAGGGAGGGTCATTCCTTGGCTCTTCTAGGATTACAGAGTGGGGATTTTACACTAAAAAAGAGGAAGCCAATGTTGGAAGCAAGTACTTTTTAGTTCTGAATTACACAAATCACTCATTTTACCAGTTTCCTTATAAACAAGGTAACCAGAAAGCTCCAGAGTGGTGAGGGCTGTGTCCTGTGCCAGGCGGCATGAGTTGATGCCCTGATAGTACAGCAGGTGGCACATCAGAAACATATGGTGACTCATGCACTGGTCCTGCGATGCCCTTCTAAATCAACATCTTAGTTATGCTCCTTCTTAGAGGAGATTTACTTGTACTCAGTGTTCATTCCAGATCCCCTGAGAAGAAAATCATTCAGCTCCTTGGCACACTGAAAGGGGTTTGTTCAGACGTGGGGAAGCATCAAACAAAATTAATCTCTGATATCTCAGTGGGTTCCTTTCTCATCATGTGAGCAATGTGGTCAAAAAGAACTGGTGAATCTTGCTACGGAACTTCCTGAAGGGTGAGTTGGTGAGGTGAGGGAAGGTAAGAGTAATCAGACTGTTACTGTCTTGGCATTTAACTGTTTTGAGGAGTTACCACCAAAATAGTTAAAAATAGCAAAGGGACAAGTAGAAAGATAACTTCTGAGCAAACTCTGAATATACTGGGAAGTTTTCAAGGTAACTGCTTAGAGTACACATGCCAAGGATAACTCTGAAGTCCTGCCTTGCTGCTGTTGGTATATACAGTCTATAGGAATTTGCCATGAAGCCAATTTATCTGTCTTCACTCATCTTTGGCCTAAATCTGTCTCACAGCTTGGCTGCTGAAATTACCTTCGTGCTCTCAAAATGTTTCTTTTCAGGAAAAGAAAGGACAGTAACAGGAAATGTCTCCTTCTCAAAGAAATCCTTTGCAACCAGAACTGAAAAGCATATGCTAAGAGAAACACCTGAAACCTCTGGAGAACTGGCAATGCAAAAACTAGCCAAGTCCTTTTCATCTTCAATAGAGGTCTTCTCTAAGTAGAGGTCCATTCATTTATTAGCCCTTACACAAACTGGGTCCAGGGCAAGAAGGATACTGGGACTGTCACCCTGAGCTCTGAAAAAGTCTCAGAATTTTCTAACTGGTGTTAGAAATGCTATTGAGAACTCTTCCTGTGACAAATGTCAGCAGAAAATACATTTCGTCAGAAGAAAAAAAAAACCCCAACATCCTATACTGTTCAGAATACTGATCTATACCAAGCCAAGAGCCACAAAGAACGCTCTATTCTGACAGACAGGTTTCTGGCCTTTTCACTTGTACAAACTCTTCCTAAACCAAACTTCCACTGCTATGCACTTTGCAGCAACTGCTCAGATTCTCTGAGTGAAAACTCCTCATGCAAGCTTACCCTAGGATCCTTCCAGCTATAAGGGAGAAATGGAGTTCGAGAAGAATGCTTGCGGGGCTCAGGGTTTTATGAAATTATTAACTAGCACTTCCATGAAAGTCTGAATTCTGATTTTGCACCGAGACTGAAAATCTCAAGTACTTTACAGAAAATTCATTGACAACCTAAGCCTAATTTACCATCAGGCTGATACTTAATGAGTTGCAAACACTCATTTCCTGCCACACATTAGCTGCTGCCTTGAGCTTATGTTTTAATTGGGCTTTCTTTCCCATCTCATTACTCAAATATTGATAAACTTTTTAAAGTTTCTTAAAAAAAAAAGGTCAAGAGGCAGTGATAATTTTATAAATAATGATGATGGTAATGGCAGCAGAAACTACAACAGCAATAGCAGCTGACATTTATTGAAGGTCCAGGCAAAGGGCCTCACATGCATTACGTCCTTCAATCCTCACAGACAGACGAGGCAGGAAGGGTGATCATCATCACCATCATTTCTTAGGGGAAAATGGAGCTCTTGGAGTGTTAAGTAATGTGCCCAAGATCAGATGGCTAGTAAGAGACGTAAGTGGGTCTAAAATTCAAGTTTGTCTGATTACCAAGCCTGGCATTTAATGACACTATCTTTAGAGGTCTAGCATCTAGCCAGCAAAAGAGTAAGGAAAAAATTTAAACAAATAGGTATAAAAATGTTTGTAAATTTTCAATATAAACATATATATGTATATATACATATATACATGTTTTTCTTTGTGTATATATATGTTTTTCTTTGTGTATATACATATACACAAAAAAACCCTAATGTATGAAAATATAAATTTTACTAATCAAGAGACAAAAATATGTTAAACATTTAACACAATTTAGTTCACTGAATTCCTCTGTATCTCTTAGTTTTATGGTGAACACGAGGTTCTCTTGTAAATTTTGCAGTGTTAGAGAAGGAGTGTCCTCAATATGAAAGGTGGTTAGCATCTATCACAATGAGTAATAATCCTTCACTGTATTTGTTAATCTGAATGTCTGGGATTATTGTATGGCATTAGAATACGATGATCTAAAATGGTTAATTGCTTTTGGAAATACTGATTTCCAATGATACAACATAGAATCCACCTAAAAGCTGCTCCCTTTCATTTTTCTGACACAGGCCACATAATCATACTCACAGCATCAGTGACAGTTACAGTTCCAATTCCAAGTGTTACCATAGCAACTGCTTTTGGAAAATGGAAACTAGTATCAGCGAGCAGTGACCTGATACTATAGTAATAACTCATCCATGCCACAGAAATCTTCTCCCTTTACACACTTGCATTAATTTCAGTAAGAATTTTGCCAATTGGTTTGGCTCAAAACACTGTCATAAAAGTGTTTTCTTTTTTTTTCACAAAGGTTTTGGGGAACATCTAGTCCAAGAGGATTTCACTACCCAAGATATAATCAAATCCACTCGCAAAGTCAAGAGCACATTTTCATCTGGACAGAGATTTTTATCACTTGACTTGGAAAAATAAAGCTACAGACAAGCATGATACTAAGTATCAATTTCCTGGTCAGCATCTTATATTCATTTAGATTTTATAATTATATTTAAAGATGATTATTTCTTAGAAACATAAAGACAGGATAAATATTTAATTTGCTGAATCATAATAGCCCTCAACACACCAGAATAATTCCTCCTTAGTTAAGGGAATTAATATATACATTTGTCCTTTTCAGATGACAATATTCTATTTAACTGGGTTCAGGATATTGAGAATAACTTTTCAAGGTTCTGACAAAATTTTTAACTCTCAATGAAGCATATAAGGTAAAAATGCCTCATTCAAGAAGGTTGCTTTATAGCTAGAATATGACAGTTATTATTAAATAACATGAGAGGACTATTTAAGACATATTTGGGTCAAGATTTTTCTGTTAATCTGCTTTCTTCTCAATTGCATCTAGCATCTAATCGTTTCTGTGTACAGTTTTTCCTAATTAAAAAAAAAAATCTATGCCCCATATTTAAAACAATTCAGCATGTCTTTTCACTAAATCAATTAGGTCACATCTCTGATACATCGCCACCATATAATCTTGAAGCAAACTGAGCTACTAAATAAGACTTGTTTTATGAAATCTGAAGCCTGCAAGGTATCATTCAGATTACCTAACTTTGAAAATAAAGAAAATATTCAGCATTAAAAAAAGAGCTAAGTCTCTAAGGTAGTTTATGTGTGATTCCCAATTAGTTTCAAAAACCCCAGTGGGTGACTCAGAAAATTGCAATTATGGAGATGGACAACAGGACACAGGAGCCCTTACCTCCTGGAGGTGGTTTGCTTTTGGAAGTTAGAATGACAAAGCCAAATCCTTCGTTTTCTTTCCGTTGCAAGACAACATCATAGGGTTCCTGGGGAGCAGGCCTGGGTGCGACCTCTGCTCGGTTCAGACGGGGAGATCCATTCTGTGTTGAAGGGAAGGCTTGAGAGCTGTCATCCTCGGGTTGCTTCTCTATAACAGACATGATCAGTTTTGATATTTCTGCAACATCGTTATTTTCAATAACTAAAGTGTTTTTGTGCTAAGACTTTCACAAGAAAGTTTAGTTTCTAGTAACATAAAGACTAGAAAAGCACCACCTCCACCCAAGTGCACTCTGGACATAATTTGTGTGCAGACGTAGGCAGCAGCGGTCCATCTGACTTTTAAATATTCTTTAAAGTACATAAGTGGAAAAAAATACACGTTAAAGGAAGTTCTTCAAAGCTTCCATGAAATTTGATGGTAAAAAGAAATTCTTCTTGCAATTGTTTTGATTCCAGCAAGTTTTTTTTAACCTTGACTAGTAACTTTAAGTTAATAATGAGAAACAACATAGTAAACTTTCTTTTAAAATCAACTTTAAATATAATTTCGTGAGGTCACCGACATTCATCTGGGAGGTGACATCTGGGAGGTGACTGCAGCAGGACAGAGATGCTGCCTGTTACAAGTTAGAACAGTGTGCCATCCACACAGAATTTATCTTTTACAGTGTGTTTTACAACTGCTGATATTTTTTTCTGATCGATGACACTGGATGAGTTCACTATTAGCAGTTCTCAGGCATGTAACAAGCTGTCTACATGAACAGCAAACTCTCCTAGGAATAGATTAGGTCATGTGGAATCACCAGCAAATGGGCAGTTAACCTACACTGTTTTCCTCCTATTCAAGGATAACATTAGAATTTGAGAAAGAATGACACAAGGCAGTCCTAAAAAAAACCTGCAAATTTTGTGCCATAATTTGGTACAAAACATCAGCAACAACCACAGCAGTCACTGGTAAATATGCATTTACAAGGTCTCTGGCTCAAAATCTCCGTGACTCTGAGAAAATGGTTTTGAACCTTAATAAAGTGTCACCAACATCCAATCATTAATAAAAAACAAACTTCTTTTTGATATAATTCATCGTTAGAACAGATTAGCTAAAATGCTAATTTTGGCAAGTAGCTAATATCATACTACTACGAAACTTCTTCACGAGGCTTTCCAGGAGGGAGCCAACCTCTAGTTGCGTAACATCACATTTTTCACTCTCTGTAGCTCTGTTTTGACTCCAGCACAAACAAATGGAGGCAACACTGCATTAAAATCTGTATGTGTCTCAGAATACTTGATATTTACGGAGAAAGGTGGGCCTTTACTTTGGACGTGGCGATCAAACACACATAGTGCCTCATTTTTCAGAGTAATGCAAAAGTTCGTCAAGTCAGCAATCACTTTTTTTCATGCCCACTCTGTGCTAGGCAGGCATTCTTCCAACTATTGAGGATACAGCACATAATTAAATGGACAAAAACCCGAACCTTCCAGGGGCTTACATTCTTGTGGTACTATAGAGTTGTCTTTTAAACATTTTTAAGTAGCAAGAATTCACTTCCAAAAATTTCTACTTAGTATTCACAAATATATTGAAGAGCAAAATATAAGAGATTTTCATATCCTAGTATAATGGTTTAGACTACAGACTCTGTGATTAAACTACCTGGTTCTTCTACTTACCAGCTATGCGTTTCTCAACCTTTCTGTGAATAACTGGAATAGTGACAGTGTTTACATCATAGTGTTGTAAAGAGTAAGTAAAAGAATCCTTATGTCTGGGATATAGTAAGCACTCAAAAATTGTTACATTACACTAACACTTCTCAAGTAGAAACAGTCTGTCCTCTTTGAATAGTTAAGATTTCATCAGGCTCCAAAATCCTTTGCTCTTCAGTTAATGAGAAATCTTGGTATGACTAAATAACTTTGTATTTATTTTTCAGAAAATAGATTTAACCTGATACTCTAATCTACAATACCAGATTGGCAAAATTCATCACTGTATTAATATCATCTTAATATAGAGGCCCCATATTTATTTATTTATTTTTGACAGTAGTAGTATTATTTCTGAATCCTTTTGACCATACATGGCCTTCATGAGGCCCTGGATCACACCAAATGAGTTATCTCATACACTATTAAACACAAGAAAATAAAAATAAAAAAAAGAAAGTGGACTAAATAGTCTTTCTTTTTTCTTTTCTTTCTTTTTTTTTTTTTCTTGCACTTTTTAGGGCCACACCTGGGGCATAGGGAAGTTCCCAGGCTAAGGGTCGAATCGGAGCTGCAGCTGCCAGCCTATACCACAGCCACAGCGACGTGGGATCCGAGCTGCATCTGTGACCGACACCACAGCTCATGGCAACGCTGGATCCTTAACCCACTGAGTGAAGCCAGGGATCGAACCTGCATCCTCATGGATACTAGACAGGTTTGTTACTGCTGAGCCACAATGCAAACTCCTCTTTGGTTCTTTTTTAACTTAGCAGAAACAGGTTCACTTACCACCATAGAAGATCTTTCTTCTGACGGTTAATAACACGTGGCCATTTCGAGCAGCAGTTGTCATTAGGTCTAGGACTTGTTTGTGTGATTTCCCTTTAACAGGAATTCCATCAATGCACATCAGCTCATCAGCTGCACGGAGCCGACCATCTTTCTCAGCTGCACCCAAAGGAATGATGGCCCCAATGTATATCTAGTAAGATAGAAAGTATAGGTTGGTCTATATAGTCTACTGATATCTATTAAGATCCTTAACTAATAAGTTAAGGACTTTCTGACTCAGTGCTGTGCAAACCAACAATTTTTGCAGCTCAACATGCAAACAGTCATATTTTAGAAAGGTGCAATCTTAGAAATTGATCATTCTCCAAAACAGCACTTCAAATAACCACACCATGTGATCTCTTCTGGATCCTCTGTGCTGGGTACAAGGAAGACAGAAAATACAAAGTAGTGCAACAACTTAAAAGTACCACTATCACTTCCATCACTATAACAAAACAAAAATATTAAACTCAGAGAATGCAATTCTGTGGAGAGGGTACTGAATGTAAAGTCCACTGAATGCCAGCAGAAAGACTTTCTGTACACTATTCACAGCAACTGGGATAATTCTTACAGTACTCCCATTACAAAAGGCTATCAGTACAAATTTAGTTTATACAAAAGAGAACTATTTCTTGTTTCATAATTATAAAGCAGTAAATATTTTAAAGTAACAGAGTAGCATAAGATTCACTTGCATCTAGGTGAAGAGATCTAATTCATTATGTTTGAGAGCAGCTAGAATCCTATAATTAGGTAAGCCTAAGCGTTTGGGCTAGTTTCAGAGCTGCTAAAACTTGACATTTAAGAGAAGATAAAATGCAAGAATTTCCTCCAAGGCCAGGAGGAAGACAAGGATGCCCATTCTTACCATTTTTATTCAACATAATATTTGAAGTCCTAGCCATAGCAATTAGACAAGGAAAAGAAATAAAAGGAATCCAAGTTGGAAAGAAGTAATACTGTCACTATTTGCAGATGACATGGTACTACCTGTAGAAAATCCTGAAGATGCCATCAGTAAACTACTAGAGCTCATCAACAAATTCAGTAAAGTTGCAGGATACAAAATTAATACACGGAAATCAGTTGTATTCCTATACACTAACAATGAACTACCAAAAAGAGAAATGAAGGAAACAATCCTATTTACCACTGCATCAAAAAGAGTAAAATATCTAGGACTAAACTTACCAAGGAATGTAAAAAACTCGTGCTTGGAAAACCATGTCACTAATGAAAGAAACTGAAGATGACACTAACAGATGGAGATATACCACGTTCTTGGATTGGGAGAATTAGTACTGTTAAAAAATGACCACACTACTCAAGGCAATCTACAGATTCAATGCAACCCCTATCAAAATACCAAGGGAATCTTTTAAAGAACCAGAACAAAACATTTGTAAATTTGTATGGAAACGCAGAAGATCCCAAATAGCCAAAGCAATATAGAGAAAGAAGGAGCTGGAGGAATCACTTTTCCTGACTTCAGACTATCCTAGAAAGCTACAATAATCAAAATAAGATGGCATTGGCACAGAAGCAGACACACAGATCAATGGAACAGAATAGAGAGCCCCAAAAAACTCACACACTTATCAATAATCTATGATAAAGGAGGGGCAAGAATATACAACGGAGAATAGACAAATCTCTTCAGTAACTGTTTCTGGGAAAACTAGACAGCTGTACATAAAAGAACAAAAAGAAGTTCAAAAAGAAAATCAGAAATGAAAGCGAAGTTACCACTGATACCCTCTGGGGAAATACAAAGGGAATTTATAGGGAAAAACAAAGTAGTTCATAAGAAACTACTAGAACAGTTACATGCCCAAAATTGGACAACCTTGAAAAATGGGTATATTTCTAGAAACATGTACCCTTTCAAGATTAAATCATGAAAAAGTAGAAAAATCTGAACACACCAGTTACTGGTAAGGAGATCAAATCAGTAATTAAAAACCTTCCAGCAAACCAAAGTCCAGGACCAGATAGCTTCACTGGTGAATTCTACCAAATATTTAACGATTTAATACTTATCCTTCTCAAACTCTTCCAAAAACCAAAGAGGAGGGAACACTTCCAAACTCATTTCATCGTGCCAGCATTACCTTGATACCAAAACCAGACAAGGACACCATGAAAAGAGAAAATTACAGGCCAAGATCATGGATAAACATAGATGCAAAAATCCTCAACAAAACATTAGCAAACCAAATTTAAAAATACATTAAAAGGACCGTATACCATGATCAAGTGGAATTTATTCCAGGGATGTGAGAATGGTTCAACATCCACAAATCCATCAACATGATAAACCAACTTAACAAAGGAAGGATAAAAATTATATGATCATCTCAATAGATACAGAAAAAGCATTTGACAAAATTCAGCATCCATTTGTAATGACTCTCAACAAACTGCTTCAACATAATAAAAGCTGTATGTAACCAGCCTACAGCTAACATCATACTAAATAGTGAAAAGCTGAAAGCCTTCCCTCTAAGATCAGGAACAAAACAAGGATGCCCACTCTTGACACTTTCATTCCATGAGTCCATAGCAATTAGGAAAAGAAAAAGAAATTCACCTATCACATCTTTCTGATACACACACAAACACACACACACAGGAAAACTACTCAGACATAAAAAAGACCGAAATCTTGACAATTGTGACAACACAGATGAACCTCAAGGGCATTATGCTAAGTGGTATAAGTCAGGGAGACGAAGACAAATACTGTATAATATCACACATGAAATCTAAAAAAAAAAAAACAAAACAAACAAAAATAAAACTCACAGACAGAAAGAATGGATGGTGGTTGAGGAGTTCCCGTCGTGGCTCAGCAGAAGACGAATCCGACTAGGAACCACGAGGTTGTGGGTTCAATCCCTGGCCTCGCTCAGTGGGTTAAGGATCTGGTGTTGCCGCGAGCTGTGGTGTAGGTCACAGATGCGGCTCAGATCCCGTGTTGCTGTGACTGTGGCGTAGGCTGGCGGCTACAGCTTCGATTAGACCCCTAGCCTGGGAACCTCCATATGCCGCGGGTGTGGCCATGAAAGGACCAAAAACAAGCACAGAATGGTGGCTGACAGCAGGAAGGGGATAGGGGTAAGGACAAACTTCTGGTTATAAAAATAATCTTGGGGATGTCGCCTAGAATGTGGGGACTGGAGTCAATGATATTGTAGTACATATCTGAAAGTTGCCAAGGGAGTAAATCTTAAAAGTTCTTCTCATAGGAAAAAAAAATTATAACTTTGTATGGTGACAGATGGTAACTGGAATTATTGTGATGATCGTTTTGCAGTGTATACAAACATCAATCATTATGTTGTACATCTGAAACTATTATAATGTTACATGTCAATCATACCTCAATTAAAAAGAAAAGAAACAATCAAGATATTTCATATTTGCCCTACATAGTGCAACCTGCCTTAAGTTTTATTTGTCTCCAATGATTATTTTAACATAATCAATATGACTAATTAGAACATTTATGCCATAAAAATATTCTAATCAGAAACAGAAAGAAGCCTGTCATATTAAAAGAATATTATTATTCACCTAAGTTCCAAGCATGATAATAGTCTTTCTTGATATTCTATAAAAAAACTTTAAATACATTCTTAAATTCTAAAAAGCACCTTATTTCATTTCATTGTCAAACTAAGGGCAAAACAAAAATAAACCCACTACATTTGTTCTTTAAGTGAGAATCCTGTATAAATAAAATTTAGATCGAAATGCTTTGCAAATATAACCAAAATTCTCAATTTACAGCTGACAAATTCAGATTTTACCTGAAGTTTTATCCTCAGCTATACCAAGTTAACAGAGGTAGCGATATCAGCAGAAATGCAGTTCTTCCTCATATTAATGAAACTCTTAAGAGAAATCTTAAAAAACTAAAGTAGTTTGAAAACAAAACAAAAACACCATATTCTACCAAATCTCCACTTAAAAGTTTTAACAGAAATGGCTAAATTCCAAAGCATTTAAACTTACAGATTGGTCAGGTCCATCTCCTCCAAGCACTCTAAAGCCAAACCCTGATTCCTGCTTCCGAAGAAAAACATCCAAATCTTTGGTGTTTGGCGCTAAGGAAAACCAGAAAATAATAAACACACCCAAACATACATACATATACACTTTGATAAATTTTAAAAGGATTAATACTAGAAAAACTTCAATCATAAATCTTAGCTTTCTAACCAAAACTTTGAATCATGACACCTTAAGAGGGAGTTTCCCACCGTGGCTCAGCAGAAACAAACCTGACTAGTATCCATGAGGACTCAGGTTTGATCCCTGGCCTCGCTCAGTGGGTTAAGAATCCTGCGTTGCCGTGATCTGTGGTGCAGGTCGCAGACACGGCTCAGATCCTGCGTGGCTGTGGTTTAGGCCGGTGGCTGCAGCTCCAGTTTGCTCCCTAGCCTGGGAACTTCCATATGCCTCAAGTGTGGCCCTAAAAAGACAAAAGACAAAAAATCAATCAATAAATAAAGATGCCTCAGGAATATTTATTCCCACTTCCATGCACTTAGTATTACACCGCCGTTCTTGATGCTTTCAAATCAGTGCTTCGCCTTCCTAAATAGGACCTGGGACTGTCAAGGTAAAGACCTGCAACTAGTTAAATAAGTATGAAGTCAATTATATATAATATTTCTGCCTGCCTGCATTTTCCCAAGGTAGATTTGGATCTATTCCTGAAAATAAATTAAAAAAATTAACCTTTCTTAAATCTATAATTTTACTTTGGAAAAGATCATTAGTAAATAATTTAGTATTGAAAGTGAGAGTCTGCCTCATGCACGCTCCCTTCTCATCATCTCTCAGGTGGACTCTTCTATGGAGTCTACTCTTTTGTTTCCTCCCCAGGTCGCACACCCCTCGGATTCATCATCCTTCGTACTCCTGCCGGGAAAAACTTTCTAAAACACAAGTCCAATCATTTCACCCCTCTGGTTAAAACCACCCTGTGGCTCTCTCATGTGTATCACGGTCTCCAGCTTCCCAAGAACAACACAATCCACCCTCCACAAGCTGCCCCTGCCTGCCCCGCTCTGGTTTCCCTGGCCAAAAACACCCAGCTAAAGGGAACTACTGGCAGAACCCAGGTCATGCAAGGCCAACGTGCAAATGCCAGTCCTTTTCTTCTTTCCCTTTCATCTCATAAACACCTCTTTTTGTCATTCAAAACTGGGTTAAGGCTCAACTCTCTATTATGAAGCAGTATCTGCCACTTCCTACCACCCGCAGTGGTAAAACTGACCATTTCCTACTTTAGAACCCAATTCATCCAGTCCATCCTCCATCCTCCTATTGCAGCACCTGTTAGGGGCTTATTTGCACTTATTTACATATTTATTTGATTAGCCCTTTATCTTTTCCATTTAGGTTTAATCATCTTTTTAGGTGCAGGGCCTATGTAACCTGTTTCCTCTGTATTTCCATTACCTGCTATGATGTCAGGTGGACAGAAAGCACATCATATATGATTTTTGAAGAAAATAAATGAATTAATGTTGAGTATTCAGGGAAGAAGCCCAGAGTCATATTAAAATTAGAATGAAGGAATAACCTCAATATGATTTTGAAAGACAGGAAAGTCTTGAATGGTTTTTTTTTTTTAATTCAAATTAATTTTGTAGCATGCTCTCTTGAAATAATCCACAACTACTTACGTTTATCTTCATATAAAGTCTTAGATTTCAGGTAGACCTCAGAAGGATCCAATTTCGGGGATCCTGACCTGATAATGCTGGGTGGGAAAGGCATAGGCTGGGGGATGGGCTCATTTATAGTCTCCAAACTTCCTGAATTTTCCTTTTTATCTGTTTTCTGAAATGCAAAAGGATCTTACTTAGTATGTCAAAAAACCAGATGGCTGATGAGTGCATGAAACTATTGCCTGAATCAGGTATGTCAACTGAATTACAGATGTATTATTGGCAGGGTCAAAGTCAAAGTGTATTTGCCATCTGAAAGGAATTCACTTTCATAGCCAGCTGTAGTTGATTAAAACGCATTTCACTCGAATTAGAAAAAGTTATAATGAAGTCAAGCAAAAGGCCTTACTTAGCCCTATGTTTAAGCAATTTTGCCCTTTTTTCCACCACCAAAACACAAACTGACTTTGAGAAGAAGATAAACAGGGACACAACACAAGGCAGGACTTCTAAGGTAAGCAAGAGGGAGCCTGAGAACAGCTGGGTGAAGCCCTTGCTCCCCACTCACTGAATTTAATTCCCAGTGAAGATGCTTAAAGTGATATCCTTTCTAAGAAAATGAAATAGGAAGTGTTAACTCTAATTTAGGTTATAGAGATGTCACTGTGAAAACCCGGGTGGCGAATTCAAATGCATCACGAAAAACTGCCCCATGCCGGGGAATCAGATATGGGATAACAGACTAGCTTATTTTCACATGTTCCCGTTTAGACAGAACTCGTGCAAAAGAACAGCCTAGCAAAATGACTTCTTAAATAAAAGTTTAAAAATGAAATTCAATAAATAGCCTAAGAAAAAAATACTTTGACAACAGCCTGTTATTCTGATTTATAGTTAGGAAAGGGAGATTAAAGAAGTTTGCAATAAAATAATTAATGTGACTAGAATACAAGAGCAGGAGTTCCTGTTGTGGCTCAGCGGTAACGAACCCAACTAGGACCCATGAAGATGCGGGTTCGATCCCTGGCCTTGCTCAATGGATAAAGGATCTAGCGCTGCTGTGAGCTGTGGTGTAGGTCAGAGATGTGGCTTGGATCCTGTGTGGCTGTGGCAAAGGCCAACAGTTGCAGGTCCCATTCAACCCCCAGACTGGGAACTTCCATATGCCGCAAGTTCGGCCCTAAAAAGAAAAAAAAAAGGCAGTAGCAGCAGTTTGTCAGGGAGGAGTTAGGAGTGTAAGGGGACAGTAACCACAAAGTACTGTGTCCAAGAGGCCCCTACACTGACCCAGACCCAGTCAGAGTCCAGGTCCTAAGACTGCCAGAAGCAGTGAGAGGTCATCAGAGACTTTCAACAATTATAAAGCATTAGGGTTGCCGTGGCTGCATTAGCATCCATTATGAAATAGATACAGTAGCACAGGAGTTAAAAATGATCACTAGGGGACCAGAGAAATGGAGAAAACTACAGTGCAAGTTTAAGTGAACAGGCAAAAGAATTTCTGCTCGCACTGGACCTAAGTGGTACTGTCTCTATAAGTGCTGAGTGTTTCTTTCCCTTTGACCCATAAAACAGCAAATTTGTGGAGGATCCTGTTTGATGGGCTATAGAGAATTAATCCATTTTATATCTGATGGCCTTTTGTTTAGTAGCCTAAGGTTGACAGACTTCAAATCAAGCAAAGTAGGATTCTATACAAAACTGTCTTTACACCCACATAGTTGTGGATATCTGAGTTGGCACACATGTGTACCCAGCACAGTTTCTTTCAAAGCATTATTTAGTGCATCTTTTTTCTTTTAAGGTCTTATTCTCCACACAGGTCTTTAAATAGGCTAGTCAGTTATTCAGAAGAATGCCAAAGAAAACTGTTCCAAGTCTGACAAACTCTCACGCTGATAACAAGTAAATTAAGCACAAAGGCCACAACTACTGTAGAAAGTCTTATTTAGTCCTAAGCGTCAGAAGGTTATCTCAATGTGGGTGTTTACAGTCCCCGAAAACTTTGGTGAAAGTGCTACATCTTCTCTTTGTGGTTGTATATCTGGCGAACATTTAGCTACTTCTTACCCTGGCTCCTCTGAAACACAAAGGAAGTAAGAGGACCTAAAAATAAGTACTTCGATGTGTCCACATTTTACATACAGGGTTATTGGTGGCACAGGCTCTGATATTCTTCCAACAGAAATACCCAACCAGGACAGCACACCTCCTCTCTAGGGGGCTTTTTCTAACTCACAGGCTTCCACAGTTTCTGACACAAGCCCGGGGCAGGACGCCTACTGCCTCCTCCCCGTCCGTCATCACTACCACCACGAGCTGCCCTCACGGAGGGGAAAGTGGCATCTCTCTCCACGTGATAAGAAGAAGCATTTGAGGCCCACTGTGTATACTCACCATTTTGGCAGTTTTAGTTGGTGATGGAGGACCTTAAAAAAAAATGAGCCACATTTTAAAAACAGAGGAAGCATTCCCAGATCACAAATACTGCTATGTTTATGATAAAACTAGCTTTGACTTTCAGTAGGCTAGTAAATTATGTCCAAATGTGTTCTACATGTCAGGGATTATACATACACTTCATTTTTTTTTTTTATGACAATCCTAAGGCATAAATGTTACTACCATTTTATAAATAAAGAAAACAAAGACTCAAATAGACCAACATCACTTTCCTCTACTGTTGAACCAACAGGTAATACGACAGGAAATTGACATCCAATCTGTTTGACATCAAACCCTGGACTCCTACCTTTTTTGGGACTCAGCCCTCACACAAAGGGATCTGTACCTGCTCTGAGCATATTCTACTACATCACCCAGAGAACAAATAAAAATGGTTCAAAGAAATGAGAATAATGAAAAATGCCCCAATGAAGCTAAACTGCTCATGAGCCTCAAAAAATGAAAACTAACAGCCAGAGAGATACATGTGAAGGGCTAAATTTTATTCTTTAAAATATTAGTCATTCACAGGTATGGAATAAAGAAAGCCCATTAAAATGCAGCTTTGTGATTAGTCCTTGGAACTGGATTGATGTCTGGGAGCAGTTCAAGCCAGCTGATGACCTTGGAAAATAAAATTATATTTCTCTCATATGAGCACTGTGGGGTTTAATTAACATTCATGAACAGATACTAAAGCTTAAGATAAAAGCTTTATGAGCACAAGCTACCACGATTGCTTTTACAGAACAGATTAACACACCATCCAACATTTTGCTTATTCACAGAGATGCTAGCTCTTTCAAAACATCTTTGGTACATTACAGAGGTCTGGATGAAGTACCAGTGGTTGAAAGAGTCCATTTCTATTATTGCCATCAACAGAGAAAACAAAATTAAGAAGATATATTTTGTTTGAAGGAGCACTCTCTCTAATCATTAAAGTCATAAATCAGATTTTAAAAAGAATGTAGAGGGAAAGAAACCCATAATGGACACAATGAAACCACTAATAACTAAAAAAAAAAAAAAAAAAAAAAAAGAAAGAAAAAAAACTGCTGCAAAAGATACTGCTTATGGGAGCAGTCAGGCACAACTTAAGGAAAATGCACACTAATTACCAGTTAAGTCTGCTGGAAAAAGAGATACTCTGATCTGTAGTAAGGTAGGACAGTCGAAAAGTATAAATCTAAGAACAATGAAGCTTTTTCCTTTTTGTGCTTTTACTCACCTCCTCTTAAGATAAGCAATGGTACATCTGCACCTACTGGAAACTGCTTTAGCACCTCTACCACTTGGAGATGTGTTAAATTCTGCACATTTTGATGGTAAATTTCCTTAATTATATCCCCTTTCTGTAGGCCTTGACACCACTGACTATCCAGTATCATTTTCACCTTCTGTCCAGTCGGGCTGTCAGCAATTGCAAACCCAAAGCCTTTAGGGCCCTTAATCAGAGGGACAGTCACTAGCTCAGGCTGGGAGCTGCCTGATGATGCCATAGATGCTCTCTGCTCACTCAGATCTGCTGGTCCATTGAGACGATCACTGATCAAGGTGTGTCCCGATTTTCCATTCTGGTCCAGAACCATTGCTCCGGACTTAAAATCCTGAGTACTCATGCAGGTCTCTCCCTTGGTTAACGACTGTCCGTCGATGACAGGGGTAGCAGCAACAATGTCCACAACAGGATCTTCGTTGTCATCAGGAAGTGGATAACCACGACATAAAGTGAGGTTTACATACTGATTGACGGGTACCAACTGAAACATCTGGACAACATCTGCATGGGTGTGACCGAGCACACAGTTGCCGTTGATGTCCACGATAACGTCACCTGGTAAAGCATAAATCATGATCATATATTAAAACTATCAAGTGAATTTTTTTTTTATTGCTGGAAGAGTCAAAAATAACTGAAATTCAGCATCTAAATTTGGATTCTGGAAACCTCTTACTGGACATCGACGACCGAAAAGATAGATTTTCAGCATAGATAGGTCATTCTCCCTTCTGTGACTTCTCTTTAAAAAGAATATATAAATGCATACATTCTTAATTATCTTAGTGGCAAAGAATTATGACCTCAAGCTTAACTGGATCTTTAAAAAAGGAACTGAAAATTCGTATTACCAGTGTTAGTATATCCTTTGAGTCATACCTAAGTGGTCACACAAAGCTAGTCGCAGTATAGTAGGTATTCAGTACATCAAAGAGGAGCAAATATTCCACTGGCTACTTGTACAAACAGGCAATTCCACTGGCTACCTGAAATCCTACCTTATTTCTTGATTTTAAGCAGCCACTGATTACAGTGTACTTAAAAAGTCATTCTAGGTTGAACGATGCAGGGCTGAAGATTAGAATAATAACTTATGAATATATTTTCTTTTAGCACCCTTCTTTTTTGTAAAGATTTTCAATTTAATATAGTTCAGTTTTCAAAAGGAGAAACAGCAACACAAAAGCTCAGCACAAGCAAAGAAGATATGAATTAAGATACTGAAAAGTCAGTTCAATTAGTCCTTGTGAAAGCTGGTTTTGCTTTCCTGATTTTACATTATTATGCCTGCTTTTGGCTGCAGCATCATTACCACTTGACATTCATCAGTTGTGTGTGTGCGTTTTTTTTTTAATGCAGATTTAACTTTTAAAATTTGCCCTCTGATGTCTCAACTATTTGCTGCTTTTATTTGAATATGATTATTTAAAAGGTTATTGCCAAATAAAGGTGCTTTAATTTGTTCTGATTGCATGTAGGCTTTTAAAAAATCAACATGACTGCTATTTAAAAACAAATGTTAGTCTGTGGAAATTTGTTTCAAAATTCAAGAAGATACAGAAATTAGACTAATTAGAAACAAAGTTTTTGACTTTTCCTCCCCGATCAAGGTTTCCAGAATTTTAATGTAAGTATTACATTGCTATACAAATTCCTAACAGTTTCAGACAAATCTGAATCTATATTATAAAATCCTGGCAGCATATACAATAGGTACGAGATGCGTTTCATGGACAAAATGTGAAAAAGTAAAAAACTGAGGACTTAGGGAAAAAAACTTACCATTAATTTTAATCTCCAGAGTTTGTAAATGTTATAAAGTAATAAAGGAGAGCTAAAATAATTTTCTTTATAAATAAAACTTTTGATTATTTTAAGTTTTCTATCACCTAAATGGGAAAGAATATGAGAGATCCCATATTCTAACTGAAAATACGTTGATATCGGCCATCAAAAGTAATATGGAAATTGAATCACCTAAATGTGGGACATATTTATACATAATATGTGAAATAACAGAGGATTAGAAAAGTCTAGCAAATAGTGTAAGAAGTTATCTCAGGGGAATACTAAAACCTTTCTGGAAAAAAGTACTTAAACTTTCCGCAAAATCAGTAACTAGCTTTAAATTTCCTCTACCCATCCCCAGTCACAAACCTGATCGGTCATACAAAAATACCTAACAATTACCAAATAAAGACTTGGGGAAAACTGTATGAAGCACAAATTTATATAGCTCTGTAAAAATGGTAATATTATTACCTGTAATTCTTAGTATGGCAGTTTAATTTTACTAACAGACAGTAAAGAAGCAAAAAACAAACAAAAAATCCCAACTTGGGAAAAAACTGTGGGATACAATTTGCTCAGTATCACTATAAACATCACAATGAATCATTTTCCCAAAAATATTATAGGTAAAAGTTAAAAACTCCAAAAGTACTCTACATAATCAATGAAAATCCAACACTTACACATAGTTTTCTGAGATGGTTAATACACTTTAGCTTAGTAGAGCCAAAGAGTTATCTCTAAATTATACTACTCAAAATTTATACTACTTAAAAATTAGTAACCATGCTTTCACTAAGTTTCTACTTACTCCTTTAAAACTAGCACATACTTAGTTTAGAAGATAAACTATTTTAATACAGGAATCTTCCTCTTCTGTTGAATAATTTAATTTTCTCTTTCTCTAAAGTTATATGTGATATATACTTATAGAGCTATTCTATAATATTTATTATATAAATTACATATATATATATATATAAACTTTTTTACAATAATTTTTGTTATAGTGTCACAACTCCAAGTACTTCTGAAAAATCTGTTACCTGGTGCAATTTTCCCATCCTGAGCTGCAGGACCATCTTTCAGCACATTCTTCACTTGTAGGAACTCATCAGGCCTATCTCCGCCAATAATAGTAAAGCCAAATCCCATTGTGCTTTTTTTCAGTGATGCTCGAACAAGGATGCCTTTAAGCTGAGAAGGATCTCGAGTAAAATGTGATTTTTCCACATCTGTGCAGAAATGAGAGACAAGAATAATTACAATGCGGGAGTTCCTGCTGTGGCTCAGTGGTAACAAACCCAACTAGTATCCATGAGGACCAGGGTTCAATCCCTGGTCTGTTCAGTGGGTTAAGGATCCGGCGTTGCTGTGTGCTGCGGTGTAGGTCGCAGATGCGGCTCGGATCCCGCTTTGCTGTGGCTGTGGCGAAGGTCAGCGGCTGTAGCTCCGATTAGACCCCTAGCCTGGGAGCCTCCATATGCCGTGGGTGTGGCCCTAAAAAAGACCCTCCCAAAAAAAAATTACCATGAATACAGTCCTCAAAGCTAATCTCCAAGATAGTCTATATAATAAATCACAACAGAAATGAAATAGACTCTAATGTTAGAGAAGAGCTCTAATTTAAATTCATAAACTAAATCACTAAAAAACTCTTAGCCAGCAAATCATTTTTTTATAGGCTCTTAACATCAATTGACAGGTATAAGCATCCACTTTCTCTCTTCCTCACTGCCCTGTTTGGACCTTCGTGTTCTTATCCCAGAGCCCTTTACACAGAAATCAAAATGACACACCTGAAGGACAATCTTTATTATTAAAAACCTGAAAGCCTTGGGCACTCCTTTGGCTGTATCTTTCATTTGAATGAGCAGCACTGAGCTCTGTGTAGAAAACACTATACTAGGAAGATGAAGGCAACTGTCACAAACTTAGAAAAGAGAATATATCAGATTTTATAATTCACAACTCGGGCTTTCTGCAGCCTTTAATTTATTTCTGATACAAGAAGTAAATCCCTGCACTGTCAGTAAATAGTTGTATACTTCTTTCCCTTTTACTTATGTTTAGGGGATATCTTAGGAAGGAAAAAAAAAAACAAAAAACAAACACACCTTCTTTGAAAAGTCTATTTTACACGTTTCTCTCAGGTGATCCTAGAATGAAAAGTGATCTGCATTTGCAAATAAGACCCCCGTTCTCTTTTCTAGAAATGTTCCCTCCTCTCTTCCACCCTGCTGCCCTAAGGGCATTTGTGGGGATCAAACCCTACAGGTTCATAATCCACAAAGAATTGTTTAAACTATCTTTTTAAAAGATGGTTTAAACTTTTCCACGGGAGTTCCCGCTGTGGCTCAGTGGTTAACGATCCCAACCAATATCCATGAGGACAAGGGGAGGAACCCTGGCTCGCTCAGTGGGTTAAGAATCCGGCGTTGCCGTGGCTGTGGTGTAGGCCAGCGGCTTCAGCTCGGATTCAATCCCTAGCCGGGGAACCCTGGGTGCAGCACTGAAAAAAAAAAAAAAAAAAAAAAAAAGGAAAAAATCTTTTTCTACAAATCGACAGTCTTACTGAGATATAATCCACAAACGACAGAATTTAGCCATCGAACGCACATAAGTCAGTGATGTGCAGCCATCCTCACGATCTAAGTTTAGCACGTTATCCCCCCACTCCTAACATACATCGAAGAAATCCGCGTGCCCATTACCAGTCACTTCCCATTTCTCCCCAACCTGCCCTCACACCCTAGTCTTAAATAATCATGAATCTACCTTCTGTCTATAGACATGTCCAATCTAGACATTTAATATAAATGGAATCATATGTGGCTTTTTGAGTGGTTTATTTCACTTAGCATAATTTTTTGAGGTTCATCCATGTTGCAGCATGTTAGCACTTTATTCCTTTTATTGCCAAATAATATTCCACTGTATGGAAATATCACATTTATTTATCCTTTTATCAGGTGATGAACATTTGGGTTGTTTATACCCAGATATTATGAATTATGCTGCTATGAACACTCATGTAGAAGGTTTTATACAGGCAAATATCTTCATTCCTCTTAGGTATATACTGAGAGTGGAAATGCAGCAGTTACCATGAACATATTGTAACGATGTTTAGCATTTTGAAGGACTGCCAAACATTTCCAAAGGGGCTGAACCATTTTACGTTTCTACCATCAGTGTCTGAGGATTCCAACTTTTCTACACCCTTGCCAACACTTGTTACTCTCTGCTTTTTTGGTTATAGCTATTCAGGTGGGTATCCAGTAGTCTCTGTGGTTTTGATGCTCATCTCTCTAAAGACACAAATTAACAAGGGTGACTGGTGTCATATTTTGACCACACTTGGCACTAGCATCAAGCCCAGAGTTACCAGTTATCTGTGTTTATT
This sequence comes from Catagonus wagneri, assembly GCA_004024745.2. Taxonomy (NCBI): domain Eukaryota; kingdom Metazoa; phylum Chordata; class Mammalia; order Artiodactyla; family Tayassuidae; genus Catagonus; species Catagonus wagneri. Next base: position 1,384,884 of record PVHT020004943.1, read on the forward strand.
TGCTGCCGCCTCTCTTAGCAAAGTGTTCTAAGAGGCATGCATTAAAGCTTGTTCTCAGAAAAGAGCAATCCTGGGGCTTCCCTGTACGGTTGTACAGATTTTGCAGCGTATGCATGGATCCTTTAAGAGGTAGGGCCGTCCTGCAAATATCGACAAAGGCAGGTTTGGGGTAGGAGTGGGTTTACTTTGTTATGTTCTTCCCAGATTTGCTGATCTCTTAAAAAGAAAGCACTTGACATTTAAAAAAAAAAAAGTCAGCTATTTTGGGCTTCTCAAAGTAGAAGACTAGACTCCAGACAGCAGTGCATTCACCACACAGTAAACAATGATTTTGTGAGGCCTCTGAGTTTGGACAGTCAGGTTGCACTGCTGAGCTCCTGATGAGTTTCTGACATTCCAACTAGCAACTCATCTCTGAACAAAATATTACTTAAAAAAAAAATTATCTGACACGGTCAAAGCCTATCCAGTTATGTTAAGTTGGTCATGACGGCCCACTACTGTTGCCTACCAGACTGTAGATAAGATCATTTGTTTAAGTATTATGTACTTAGACAGGTGCTTGAGGAAAATCCTTTTTTTTTTTTTTTTTTTTTTCCTTTTTAGGGCCACACTGGCGGCATATGGAGGTTCCCAGGCTAGGGGTCGAATCGGAGCTACAGCTGCTGCCTACACCACAGCCACAGCAATGCAGGATCCGAGCCGCTGCGACCTACACCACAGCTCATGGCAACGCCGGATCCTTAACCCACTGAGCAAGGCCAGGGATCGACTCCACATCCTCATGGATGCTAGTTGGGTTCCTTTCTGCTAAGCCATGATGGGAACTCCCTAGGAAAATACCTTTGATGAAATGTACCTTTCTCATTTTTACGTCAAATATTGAGATTTTCTGATCAGCTATCCCACGCTCTAGTCCCTGCGAATATCAGAATAAGACTAGTTTTTAAGGGCTAAGCCAGAATATCAGCATATAACAGAGGAACACCAAGATGTGCAAACGTTAAAGAGGAAGGCAAAGTTTTGGTTAACGCCTAATTAGGGGAAGTGGTAAAAAAGTGGCCAAAGCCAGTTAGAAGTTGGTCAGAAGCAGGTCTTATCAGAATTAGATACAGGAAAGTGAGACTAAGAAAGGTACAAAGAAACTATTGTTGAGTCTAATAACCCTGATTTTAAATCCAAGCTTTGTGATTTAGTTGAGTAATCTTGGAATATTATTTAATCTTCTAAGTCTCGGTTGCCTCATCTATAAAATGGGGATAATAGTACCCAATTCATGGGATTGTTACAGGGATTAAACTCAGTAATGCATAGAAAGCATAAGAAACAGTGCTTGACAAATAGTAAGTGCTCAGTAAATGCAGATAAACACAAACACATACGGGTTGTCTAAGGAAGCAGGCTCACAAACTGAGTATTTCTGTCCCTGTGGTAAGTATATTCCTGGGATGGAAGCATTAGGCAACTGTAACTTGATACCACTGAGGCATCTGGATAGGGAAAATAATATTAATAATCTTGCAGAATATTGTGACATTTAGATAAGATGATGTTTACAAAGCATCCAATTCAGTACTTGACATTATCTCAGTAAATAGTAACCACTGTTCTTCCAGGACTAGCATAACTTCCATCACTTCTAGGAAGCCTTTCCTTCCCTCTCACTGTCATGTTTAGTGTCTCTCTCCCCTTTGATCCAACACTACAGTTTATTTAAATTTATTACTTTTTAGGGCCACACCCGCAGAATATTTAAGTTCCCAGGCTAGGGGTCAAATTGGAACTGCAGTTGCCGGCCTACGCCACAGCCACAGCAACGTGAGATCCGAGCCGCGTCTGCGACCTACACCACAATTCACAGCAATGCCGGTTCCCTGACCCACTGAGCGAGGCTAGGGATCGAACCCTCATCTTCATGGATCCTAGTCAGATTTGTTTTAGCTGAGCCATAACGGGAACTCCCACTATAGTTTATATATCTAATATCATACTGTACTAAAACCCCAGGCTAGGGGTCCAATCAGAGCTACAGTTGCTGGCCTATGCCACAGCCACACAATGCCAGATCTGAGCTGCAGCTGCAACCTAGACCATGGCTCACGGCAATGCTGGATCCTTAACCCACTGGGCAAGGCCAGGGCTCGAACCCACAACATCATGGATCCTGGTTGAATTCGTTTCCGCTGAGCCACGACGGGAACTCCCAGTTAATGTCTTCTGTCTACCCTCTTCCATCGTCAAAACTCTCAAAAAAGTTGGCTAAATCCACTGTTTTCAATTCTACACTGCCCATTTTCTCTTTACTCTACTGTGATTTTTACTTTAGTCTCCCCTTGCTCTTGCTAGAATGACAAATGACCATCATATTTTTAAGGCCAACGTAGATACTTTTCAGTTTTCACCTTTCTAGCCTTTTCAGCACCATGGAATAACACAAACACTCAACTTCTCCTTAAAACTTGTTTCTTCTCGTGGCTGCCTATCCTCACAACTTCACCTCTTGTCACACAAAACTCTGTCCAGGCCATTCATATCTGTTCTCTGACCCCTGGACCGTCATTTCGTGCTTCTATGATTTTATATATTCTCTTCCCTCGACCTGGTATGCCTCCTTGCTCCTCTAATTTTTTATCTGCCTGATTTAACTTTTCCTGACGCTTCAAGACCCAGTTCAATATGTCCTCTGTTTGCAAGTTCCCCTGCCACCTTGACTTCCACCAAAGCAAAGATGAGCACGCCCTACTTTGTGGCAGCACTGTACCTCATATGTCTCTAACAATGAAAACTATCGTTTATGGGTTACTATGTGCCAGAAGGGTGTTTGTAAGCACTTTAGATGTACTAATTTGCATACTCAGAACCACCTTAAATGGTAGGGATTACTATGATTCCTACTTTACGGATGAGGAAACAGACATAAAGAATTTAAAAACTCATCCAAGACTACACACCTGGGAGTTAAGCCTGCTCTACTTCCTGCACATTTCCTGATATGGGATGGCACCTATCACCATATTTTGTAACCATTAATTTCCTGTGTGAGACTGTGACCTTCTGAGCGCAAGACCTGTCTTACTCTTAATCATCTTTTAATATATGCACCTAGCAAAGCACTGGGCATACAGTAGGTGCTCAAAAATATTGGTTAAAACTAAATATGTTTGCTAAATCAAATGCAAAACTTAAGAGAAGGGACTGTGCCTTCGAAGAGGAGCTGTAAGTAATTGTTTCTTTCTTTGGCCACAGAAGGTAAGAATCCATTCAGTTTCTCCAATATGGCCATATAGCCCCTCTGGTTATTAATGACAAATAGAGAAGGGGGAGGAGATGAGGCGAGATAAGTAGGACATAAGAAATTCTTGGGCATCTTTTTCAAAATACCCATTGCTGGTCTCATCAAAATCTCAGAACCTATGTATTTTTTAAATGTTCCCCAAATGACCCTGATATTCCTAATACCCTACCATCTGACTTGAGAATCAATGATGTACGCAAATAATATAGTGGGCTTATTATTACTATTACTATTATTTTGTTTTTTAGTGCCACACCTGCAGCATATGAAGTTCCCAAGCTAGGGGTCAAATAAGAGCTGCAGCTGCCTGCCTAGGCCACAGCTATAGCAACACAGGATCTCGGGCGCATCGGCGACCTACACCACAGTTCACAGCAATGCCGGATCCTTAACCCACTGAGCCAGGCCAGGAACTGAACCTCCATCCTCATGGATGCTAGTCAGGTTTGTAACCCGCTGGGCCACAACAGGAACTCCTTACAGTGGGTTTATTTAGTATTTGTTCAAATTGGTTAATGAAGAATCCTGAACGGTTTCTGATGGGAGGTCTAAGCAATTAACTTGGGAGAAGCTCATAATGAATTTGAGATCTCATAGTGGCTTGGCTGTAAAAACTAGGAAACAATCCAATCTTCAAATCAAAACCTTGAACCCATAGCAAAGCTATTCAAACCCCTTCTCCCAACAATTTCATACTTTCTATATAAGCAGCAAGAAACATCTCAGTATTCTCAATATGTACAGATGTTTTATTAGGATTATTCATCTCAAACCAGCTATAATGGAAAAAAAAAGATTATTCATCTCTTTACAGTGACAAAAAATTATAGACATTCCGTTGAATTTTAGAGCCCTAGCAATTAAAAAGATCAAACTCACTTACTTTTATTACTTTAGCATATAAAATTCACAAGTTATTCTTAGAAGAGAAGACAGAAGTCAAAGTCCCACCTGGTTTTGAAGATCCGCTATCAGCCTGTCCTAACTGCTTTTTCCTTTTGGCTTCCTCCACTGGATTTTCAAACTGGGTTTTCTGGTTAAGGTGACTATAAAATGTAGAAAAATAAGTTACTTCAGTTTAATATGAAAGAATTACATATAAATGGATTAACATACCATTTCATCATAATAGGCGAAGGGACAAATATGTATCTTTAAGCTATGGAACCCAGAGAAACTGAGAGGTCAGTCATAGTGGAAGGAACTTTTGGTAACTAAAGAAGGGGCCACAGCAGACACCTAGAAGCCAAGCTGCTGAACTATTCACAACAGCTTCTTTATAAATTTTCCCAATACAGCAAATAACAGTTTTCAAAACTACAGTAGAAGCCCTCATATATGACACAATTGGAACTGCTGGCAATTAATCCAATAAATTTTTTTAATGTAGGAGGGTTTTAAATTTCTCTAAAGTAAAGCAGCTGTGAAGACACCTCTGAAGAAACTCGAGGACAGAGGCCTTCTAGAATTTTACTATTATTTTTCCAACTGACTCACTCACATCATTTAGCAGCAACTGAGAAAGTGACTTGCTTTTACCAAACTGCATCACAGAACAACTCTTTCACACTTAAAGTTCTTCAAAACTATGTAATAATTAAATGAATTATGTAGTTATAAGTTTAACTGGTTTTTATGAGTTAGGAACAATCACAATTGATTCTTAGAAAGCATACAAGTCTATGGGGGAAGCAAAGAGTAAGGGGAGACTGTAAGAGCATAGGCCATTAGCCTATAGTGTTCAGTAGCCTATGGGCTGCAGCATGTTTCATAGAGGGAACTGAGCATTGGTTATTCTGCCAAGTCAGTTAAATATAAGCTGGTTAAGAACCCAACTACTATATAAAAGAAGTTTAAGATTACAAATAGGTCTAATACAGAAGTAAGGAGAATTATATTCTAACATTTATTTATTTATTATTGAAGTGCAGTTGATTTGCAATGGTGTGTTAGTTTTGCTGTATATAGTGCAGTGATTCAGTTATGCATCTGTATTTTTTCATATTATTTTCCATTACGGGTTATTACAAGGCATTGAATACAGTCCTATGTGCAATACAGTAGGACCGCGTTGTTTATTTTATACACAGCAGCTTGCATTTCTAGTACTTCTACAGTACAAATATATTTCAGCCAAATGATATGCATTTTCCAATAGAATCCATTTTATCAGGAGGTGACATTTGTAAATATCAACAATTAAACATAAAATCACTAGGAGTTCAGATTATGACTGTTTCGGGTAGGCTGAATATTACAAAATCTACATATAAATAGTCATACAACTTGGGTATTTACTTTGCCATTTGTGAACACTAATCCTGATGGAGGAGGGGGCAGCAAGGAAAAAAACAAAAAAACACCTTACTGCAAGACATGCGAGCTTCTGAGTACCCACTTCTAGGCCTTTCAGGATTCTACTGCATTATTAACCTTGGAACAGATGTAATTATTTAATTTCAGAGCTCTAAATGTGGCAAGTTCTGCTTGACATTCTTTGGATTCTGATTTCACTAAAACTCAAGTATGCTTTGTTTCTTACAATGAGGGGGGCCCTTATCAGCTGAGCTAACCATTTAACCCTATGTGAAAATGAAGGTCTTTGGTGTTAGTCTTAGGTACCGTTTTTAAAGTTATTTATTAGGTACTGATTTTTTTTTTTTTTTTTTGTCTGCCTCTTATATAGGGCCGCACCCGCGGCATATGGAGGTTCCCAGGCTAGGGGTCTAACTGGAGCTGTAGCTGCCGGCCTTCGCCACAGCCACAGCAATGCGGGATCTGAGCCGTGTCTGCAACCTACACCACAGCTCATGGCAAAGCCGGATCCTTAACCCACTGAGCAAGGCCAGGGATCGAACCCGCAACCTCATGGTTCTTAGTCGGATTCGTTAACCACTGAGCCACAAAGGGAACTCCTTATATGATATTTTACATATTCTTGAAAAATGAAACAACTAGAAACTGACACTTAGAAAAGAATAAACATGTTTAGCAAGAACCTTGGCTCACTTTAATGTCATCAGCTAGAATGACTCACTTTGCCACCCAGGCATTAGAACATAAAAAGTAGTAATTTGTATTTATACTCTTTGTAATGTGTGGGAGAAAAGAGTAGAAGTATGCAAATGAGTAATCCCTTTCCTGAAAATTCTTTGACCAAAAAAAAGTAAGATTTTAGTGAAGGGAATAATTGCATCTCTTACCTTAGAATACCTAGGTTAAAATACCCCCCAAGCAAAACAAAAGAGTAAAAACACTCTCCTATTCACTTAGTTACTTATACCCATAGTATTATTAAGCTGTGACAGATTTTGTTTTCTATATAACTAGATATGGGAAGTAAGAGAGGAGAATATGACAGATTAGAAAAATTAAACAAGGGTGGAAAACAAGCATAATTACACATATAGTATGACTTTGAGATCTTATCTGTATTAAAATTTTGTATGTAATATATGGCTTTTAAGAATTCATCTCTACAAAATCATTATCCTTTATGAAGAGCTGAGATACTTAAGCAGATGTGTGTTCTGACTTTGTCACCTAACTGCACCAAGACAGTTAAAGCAATATAGTAACACCTCTAAATATATAAGCATTCTTATAGAAGCCTGACGCTAAATTCTGGGAAGAATTTTATGTTTAAAAACAAATTAATCCATTTTGGAATCTCGTTTTCTAAAACAAATACTCACCAAAAAAAAACTTGCCATTGCAGTTGGTGTTACTACTACATGGCTCCTGCCAAGAGCAATCATTGTGCCATCTGGTTTGACAAACTAAGACAGCCAAAGAGTAGCCATTCAAGTAACAGCTTTTTATCTCCATCAGTAAACTCACTGCAGATTAGTATAGTTGAAATTCAAAGCCTACCTAATCTGGGAATAAGGCCACACTCCACAGCTCAGCTGACTCCATACCAATGTACATCTTGAGTACAGCCTGCTTTTTCTTAATCTAATAAATTACCCTCCTGTAAAATGAGCTCGTTCTGCGAACAATCATACAAAATCACATTGCTGCCATTGCTGTTGCTTCTAATCAGGCTATTTCACATACCTCCATGGCAGCTGGGAGCAGGTCACTTCAGGATTTGCTCTGAAGTTGCTTCAGCATTAGTATACCCTTGCTTAATGCCAACCAGATCATTTAGCCCAAGATTTTATAGCAGGCAAATGTCTTTCACCTCTTGACCATGTATTCAAATTCACTTGGAACGGATAGTAAGAGAATGAGAATCATTACCGCAGAGATGTTTGGCAGTGTTAGCGGCAAGTAATAACTGATTAAAGCCCAATTTAAATAGACTAACTATCAGGGGAAGAAAAAAATCCCCACAAATCCTTTTCAGCTAGCCTTCAAATATTCTTTTGACTAGAAAAAAATTTTTCTTTTAACTAAATATGCTTTAGAAAAAAATAACAAAAGAGCTGCTGTATACTTTTCACATAATACCAGAAAGAAAGTAACACAATGGAAATAAAATTAATAGAAACTTTCAACAGAACTGAAATACCGATGCTATTAAGTTATATATCTAAGGGTCAAACTGAGTCATTTTCTTAGTAAGATTTTAAGAGATAATTCCAAAAATCTCTCTAACCACCCTGACTCAAGTAACATCCTACACATTAGAACAAAGACTAAAGTTACAAGAGAACTCAGAGTTTAGGGAATTGACATTGGCTTATGTCAACGAGTGATGAAATATTAATAAGCAGTCATAAAACAAGAAGATTCTCATATATGCTATCTTTCCAGGTAAAAATATCATTTTGCCTTCACTACCTAGGCAGCTGGTACAGACACCTAGTTTCCAGGTAAACAGTAACCTTTCTGATGCAATTATTTGCCTGGTACTAGATGCCTGAGGTCAAAATTCTATCTATGGCATCTGGAAAGAGAGTAGTCCCAATGATAAAAACAATATAGCAATTAGATAAATGAAGAAAAGGGAAAGAAAAATTAGATGTTGACTTTCTCCTAATTTCTCTGGCTAACATAAGCAGGTGCCTACTCTGACACGCTTTATGTTTGAATTTAATCATAACAGCTGTGTGAGAAGCAACTTTTACCCCCAAAAGAATACTGAGTTTTCCCTGATTTAAGTTCTTAAAAGAGAGAATCAGAGTTCAAATCTCTGCATCATTACGGTACAATACGCTTAAGGTCCTTTCATTGCTTTCAGAACCATGCCCGTATAGTGTCGAAAGCGACCTTGGCAGTGCATTTAGTCTAGTGCCCTTATTTCAGTTTTCTATCTACAGCTTTCCTCTTCAGAGGCTGTAATAGCAATGATAATCATCTCCAGCTGTTAATCATCTGGGCAGCTCTCTATGCTTACTTCAAAGTCAACTTCTAGGGAGCCCGGAGTCAGCTAAGTACATGTTCGCTGTCCCCACCTTTTCATCCCCCTGGTGGCAGAATCTGAAAGCTCGATTGCAGAAGCATAAAGTGCTGCATTCAGTATTCCCTAAAGTTGTGTGATGAAAGGAGAACATTCGGGAGAACGTAAACTGAGGTCACAAACTTACTCAACATAGTACGTCCCATACTGAGGGTCCTCTATTTTCTCCCAGCCGTAAGGAAGTTCTGCACAAAAAGAAAGAAAAAGAACTGAGCAAAATGACAGTTTCAAAACTAACAGGAGAAGAATTTACCTAGTGAATCTGTGTCTTTTATTTCATAATACTAATATTTGGGAGATAGAAAGCTGAGGGCTCACTTTCAAAAAACAAACAGTTTTGAGCCTGAGTGGTTCTACAATAGCTAGTGAGCATTTCAGCGAGTAATGAGAAGCTCAGAACAAAAGATGACATTAAACTCAAGAGGTGTTTTTTCGAATCACAAGCTATAAAAATGCTAATTATTTAAGAAATCACCCGGTATCTATCTGTCATTTAAAAAGCTTGATAAGAGTGACGTGAGACACAGCCTGGAGTCAATACAAGCAGCAGCTACTTAATTTTTTCACTATTATACAAAGGATTTGTCAATTACTGGTTATCATTCCCTTTTTTTTTTTTTTTTTTTCTGGTTGCACCCGAGGCACACAGATGCTCCTGGGCCAGGGACAGAACGCTTACCACAACAGGGAACCAGACCACTGCAATGACAATGACGGGTCCTCAACCAGCTATGCCACAAGGGAACTCCCAATTATATTCTTTTTTAAACATTAAAACATAGTTGATTTATAATAGTGTTAATTTCTGCTATATAGCAAAGTGACTCATATACATATACATATATATTCTTTTTCGTACTCTTTTCCATTATGGTTTATCACAGGCTATTAAATACGGTTCCCTGCGCTGTACAGTAGGAACTTGTTTACCCATTATATGTGTAACGGTTTGCATCTGTTATTCCCAAACTCCCAATCCTTCCCTCCCCCACCAGTTACTGCACTCTGATCCTCTTCTCCCCACAGGAAGGTCCAGCCTTGGATTTTTGCCATTTCAAGTGGACAATCTAGTTTTGTTTAAAATCTAAGGAAATACCTACTTTCCTTTGCATCGACTTGATCTAAGTATCTGAAGGAAAACAATTACCACTGTGCCTTGTGTAGATCTATATTTGCGGATAGTAACAAAGATATATCTTATATAGGATTATTATGCATTATTGCAAGTAACTGACCAATAAAATACAACCAGAAAACCTGAAGGTGGTTGAAGTTCTGATAGTTAAAAGGAAAAAATTCTGATCTTTCCCACATAAACTGTCCTGTGAAGAAAAATATCCTCTTTCCCTCTCACTTTGTCTGTTTTTCAAGGTAAGGCGGCTGAAGAATGGTTGTATTAGTCAGACATGGATTAAGTTGGCAGGAATGTTCTTAGCAGGTAGTTTTTATGCCATCAATTATACACAGGAGTCCAGCAAGAAGGATTTTTTTTTTTTTTTTTTTTGCTTTTTAGGGCCGCACCCTCTGCATATGGAGCTTCCCAGGCTAGGGGTTGAACTGGAGCTACAGCTGCCAGCCTACACCACAGTAACGCCAGATCCCAGCCGCATCTGTGACCTACACCACAGCTCATGGCAACACTGGCTCTTTAACCCACTGAGTGAGGCCAGGGATCGAACCCTCATCCTCATGGTTCCTAGTTGCATTTGGTTCCACTGCACCATGACGGGAACTCCAAGAAGGAATCTTTTAAAAACCTACAGTTATACACTATGATGACCACATTTTTTCTGCTATGCTGAAACGTACACATGTGAGCACACACACAAACAACATGCTAGGCAGCAAAAAGGCTTAGGAAATATCAAGGGACTTACTAATTTCAGGTACTATATAATTAATTTCATGTATTTTATATATATTTACACGTTAACTTTAGCTGCAGTATGATGTATTGACTTTGGAAATAAAAATTCCATTATAATGAACCTGATCAACAATACAAACTGTTATGCTCTAATAAAAGTATCATTCCACGTTCAGACCAAAAGGAGAGAATGGATGACAAGCCTCTTGATGAAAAGCTCTGAATCACCTCCACCCGTTTTCTCCAGTATATTTTTCTGCCTGTGTATATATATATATTAATTGGTGGTTTTGAAGGGTGGTGAGTACTTTGCGGTTTTCCTTTGAAGGACCTGGTTGAAATGTCTGAGAAGGAAAAAATGAGAAGAGCTGAAAAGTAACTGCTATGTGAAAACATATCAAAACAACTGAGAAGAACTAGGATACACTTCAGTTCACTTTGATCCTCCACAGCTAGGAAGCAAACAATCATGAATTAAGTAGGTACAATATTTTATGACCCATGCAAACAAGAAAAGAACAAAGAGCATTGTTCATCATCCACTTCTCTAAGGGTTAAGTTGCAACCCACTGTAGTTGCCCAGAACAGTGCACCCTGAAAGGAATTCGGGATGAAAACAAAACAAAACAGGATGGGGAACTCTGTGCTTTGGATAATCGGGCCCTTAGATAACTAGATGCATACAGCAGTAAGAATTTCAATGACCTCAGATCCTTGAATCTTCTTTTCTTGTTTGCATGGGTCATAAAATATTGTACCTACTTAATTCATGATTGCTTCCTAGCTGTGGAGGATCAAAGTGAACTGAAGTGTATCCTAGTTCTTCTCAGTTGTTTTGATATGTTTTCACATAGCAGTTACTTTTCAGCTCTTCTCATTTTTTCCTTAGTACACAGAAAAGTACTAAGACTATTAAATAGAGGTATCTGTTCTTTGTGATTAACAGTAATCCTTTTTTAAGATGTATGCTCGACACGTATTTCCTAGCCAAAAAAAAGTATTTATATAGCCTGACTCCTTTCCTACCCCTCGGAGCGGGCCCTCAGAGGTACTGAGTGGCTGTCTTCTGGGCTACAGTCCTCGGCAAGACCCCAAACAAAAGTTAAATTTACAGCTCTCGTGTTGTGTACTTTTCTTTAGGTTGGTACCAAGCAACTGTTATGTGGAAAAGAATATTTATTGGGTTGTATCTGTGAAAAATGCTCTGTAATATTACTAAAGCACTATCATTAAGGATCTTTCATGAAAGAGATATTTGTCTTTAATAGAAATTTTCTTGAAAGAGCATGGGGACTCAACTGTGCTATGTAAGGATGAATTCTACACCAGCATCAAAACTGGAGTTATGCTTTGTCTTTAGAGAATTCTGAGGAATCGAAGGAACTACAGAGCTAGCTGAAATATTCCATTTGTGAGCTGAAAAATTCACTAAAAAGGACGTATTAATGCTTAATAAGAATAAAAGATCAGGGGTTCCCATTATGGCTCAGTGGAAAAGAATCCCACTAGTATCCATGAGGATGTGGGTTTGATCCCCAGCCTTGCTCAGTGGGTTAAGGATTCGGCATTGCCATGAGCTGTGGTTTAGGTCGCAGATGAGGCTTGGAGCTTGAGTTGCTGTGGCTCCAATTTGACCCCTAGCCTGGGAACTTCTATATGTTGTGGGTGCAGCCCTAAAAAGACAAGAAAAAAGAAAAGGAATAAAAGATCAACATAAATATATTTCAGTGTTAATGTGAAATTCAGCTAATTTTAGTTAGCCCTTAAATCAATTAGCAACTAACAGATGAAGTGTAGCCCTTTCTTTAGTGAGTAAACAAATTGGTAATTTATCTTCTGATTACTTTCAGTAATCACTTTAAACCTTCACAGGTAATAACATTAACCAGGTTTTTTGCAGGGCAGATTCATGCAGATAAAGAAATGGTTATTATTTGCCCATTTAAATAAAGGTAATAAAAACAAACTACAATAACCAGCAAGTTTATACACTAACCAGTGAGTCAATTTGTTCACTGAATTCCTTCTCCTTTCCTTCCATTTTACCCTTCCTTCCTTCTTTTCCTTCTCTTTCCTTCCTTATGTAAAAATAAAAATTGGAAACAGCATAGTTGTTGGCCTCAAGGAGTTCATAGTCTAAACATGAAGACAAAGGAAAGGAATGACATAATGAAGATAAACACAAGTGCGGTGGAACGACACCCATTGCCTGGTAAGGCAGTTATTAGAATAAGCCTTCTGGAGTTCCTGTTGCGGCGTAACAGAAATTCTGGCATTTCTGCAGGGCCAGGATGCAGGTTCAATCCCCAGACTGGCACTGTGGGTTAAAGGATCCGGTGTGGCCACAGCTGTGGTGTAGGTCACAACTGTGGCTCAGATCTGATCCTTGGCCCATGAACTCCATACGCTACAGGGCGGCCAAAAAAGAAAAAAAGAAAGAAAAGCCTTCTAAAAGAGGGTGATGTTTGAACAGTCTTAAAGGATGAGTTGGGACGTGTCAAAAAGCTCCCAGGTGTTAAGAATGCCTGCCTTTTTTAGTCATCACAAATAACGTGACAGGACTAGAGTGAAGGTGGTACACAGCGGGCTTGTCTTGCAAGTACCAAAACACATTTCTAGAGTGCTAGGTTAAGAAGTTGGGTCTTTATTTTAATGATGATGAAACTGATTAAGCTGGACTGTGACCTGATTGAATTTGTATTTGAGGAATAGTATGGGTGGCAGTAACAAAGGAAGAAACAGGTGAGGCGGAGAATAAAGGCAGACAAACAAGAAAATCCTTAACAGCCTAGGTAAGGAATTATGAAGGCTGGAAATAAGGCATTGATAGTGGGAATACAAAGAATGGATAATAGAGACAAGGAGGTCAAAGGAACAAGACTCCATGACTAACGCGAAGGCTGAGGGAGGAAGAGGGAGGAGGCCAAGATGATCCCCGGGTCAGTGGCTCTTCAGACACGAGGATGATACATTAGCAAATGTTTACTGGATCCTACTATGAAAAGAGCTATGGCAAGAGGAAAGAGGTATTCATTTGGATTTAGAGGGATTTAGGAAACAGATAATATATAAAAAGTGCTTAGTGCCAATGGACACTTAAGAGATGACAGATTTTTTTTCTTTTTTCTGGTTGTATCTGTGCATGCAGAAGTTCCCAGGCCAGGGACCTAACCCAAGCCACAGCAGCGACAACAAACCGCAGCACTGACAACACTGATTCCTCAACCACTAGGCCACCAGGGAACTCTGAGATGGCAAGTTTTTTAAAGTCACAATTGCTAGAACTTGGTACTTGGCTGCAATGAAGATGACAGAGTAAGGAAAAAGTTGAGGGTGAAAACCAATTTTAAACTCAGGGAATTGGGAGGATGTGATGTCATTTGCTGACATCAGGAAGGGCAGGTATACAGAAGATTTAGGTCAGTTTGGGAGGTGTTAGATTGGAGGGGCTATGCAGTAAGGATATAGAGATCTCTATCAATCTCTTGGAAATAAGAACCTGGTTCTCAGAAGAGAAATGCAGGAAGATAAGTATTTGCAAGACACTGTATGTAGTTAAAGCCATGGCAGTAGACAAGATCACCTAGATAAACTGTGACTAGAAAAAGATGGTGAACAGAAGCTAAGGAGCATTAATAATTTAAGGAGCAGAGAAAGTAAGAACAGTCAGGGGGAACAGTGTCAAGACAGAAGAGGTTAATGCTAGCAAGTGCTTTTTAAAGCTGTCGGGACTAGAGATAAGGGCTAAAAAAGGTCCACTAAATTTGGTGACGAGGCAGGAGGTTATTGGTAATCTTAAGAAAAGCAGTTTCACTGAAGAGGCTGGGGGTAAAATTCAGCACACTGTAGTACCGAAGAGTAAAGCAAAAGTAGAACGCTTAAGAAAAGATAGCTTTGAAGTTCCTGTCGTGGCTAAGCGGTAATGAACCTGGCTAGGACACAGGTTCGATCCCTGGACTCAACTCAGTAGGTTAAGGATCTGGCGTTGCTGCAGCTCCAATTTGACCCCTAGCCTGGGAACTTCCATATGCCATGGGTGTGGCCCTAAAAAGACAAAAAAAAAGGCTTTTTTTTTTTTTTCCTGGAAACTTGGTTGTAAAAAAAAATAGTGTCGAGAACCCTGGGAGAGAGGTAAGGTCAAGAGAAAATGTGTTTATTTACTTTTGAGATAGGAAAAGTCTAACCATATTTTTCTGCATTAGAGCTAAAGCATTCCCCACAAAAACTGATGCAAAAGGGAAAACCATTTCTGGCCTGTCAAGGAGCTGACTGGTTCTAAAGTCCATGAATTTATCTTTCTTTCCTCTTCCCAAACTGGGATTTTTCTTATTTAAATATATGAATTACAATAGTTTTCTCACTGTGGAGCTCTATTCAGTTGATAGTTTTATTAAGCTCCAAAATGACACTGGACATTCAATACGTTTTAGTAAAAGATGCCTTGAGTAAAAAAATTTCATCTTGGAATTCCCGGCATGGCTCAGTGGTTAATGAATCTGACTAGGAACCATGAGGTTGTGGGTTCGATCCCTGGCATTGCTCAGTGGGTCGGGGATCTGGCGTTGCCATGAGCTGTGGTGTAGGTCGCAGATGCAGCTCGGATCCCGCCTTGCTGTGGCTGTGGCACTGGCTGGCGGCTACGGCTCCAATTAGACTGGGAACCTCCATATACCACGGGTGTGGCCCTAGAAAAGCCAAAAAAAAAAAAAGTCTTATCTGATCCGACTAGTGAGTTTTAGAGAATGCATGCATTCAATCTTCTTGGCTCAGGGCCTCTTGGGTTCTCTTGCTGTTTTAGACGTCAGCCTCTGCAGAGAGGGTGCAATTTGGTCTATTTGCCATGCCGGCCTTGTGGGAGGAGTCAAAACTGCTGAACACACAGACCAGAGATTGAGTGCTCAAGCCTGTCTCCTGCAGGGGTAAAATATTAGTAAGCCCATAAAGGTGCAGAGGTAAAGCCACGTTCAGTCATCAGACAGCATTCTAACTGCATTTCTTTTTCCTGTGTCCTATTTCTCTATTGACTTACTAGTGAATGAAGACAGAATTATTGTTTATTGCTTCCCCAGAACCTTAAAGAGGTTAAACAGCATTTTCAAGAAGGATGATCAAAATAATCTGGAGGATAGAGTACTTCCTTCTTTTCCTCTTCTTCCAAACTTTTAACTCTTTACTGAAGGAGTACACAGATAACACAAAAATCACTGCTCTTACAGAGTGTAGGTATCAGCTAGTTACTGTGCAAAGTAGTAATTGCTACAATAGAAATACACATGTGGTACTGCTGCACACAGATGAGAGAACATCTAATTCTGATCTGAGAATGTCATTCTCATCTGAGAATGACAGATGAGGCTACAAAAAAAAATATACTTTAGATGTGAGCCCAAAAGGATAAGGTAGATATGAGCCAGGTAGACACAGGGAACAAGGCTGGTTCCTGGCAGAAGAAATGGGACTGTGGCAAAGGCAAAGACAAAAATATGTCATACCTATGGCATGAAAATACTCTGAGAAAGAAATAAAGAATACAGTTCAATTACAAAAAGTCTTCAAGATTTCCCCAAGGAGTCTAGACTTTACTCTGCTGACAGTAGGGAGTCACTTATTTCAATGGCTACTAACCTGAGCAAGGGAGAGGTTTGAAGGCAGTTATAGTTTAGAAAGATTAATAGACAATAAAGCAAAAATTTTTTTGATCATGTATCCTTGTCAGTAAAAAAAAAGTCCACAAGTGTACTTTTGAGATACATATATATGTGTGTGTATATATATATAAAAACATATATGCACTACTCTAATAATAACATGTATGTAATAAAGCATACAAAAACAGAAATTTTAAAAGGACATGAATACTACATAAATAATTGTCACTATTTTACCTCAGCGTGGTTTAAAAAAGCTCACATGAGGTGAATGAGAGGTGTCAGTTCCAATGTTTTCTCACCTTTACCTTAGCTTGCATTATCTATAGTATCTTCAACTGGCAGTGTTTTTGCAGAAATCTTTCTAAGCCACATTTCAATTTTGTGTGGATTAAAAACCATGGAACATAGTCTATATATCCACTTAACTGGACACAAGTACACTGTAAAACTTTATAGGGCTCTTGACAAGAGAAAGGGTGCCATTCCCATCCTTCTGTCAAAGACACTCTGGGTAGTGTACGTGATACTGTATAGAATGAGGCAGAAAGCCACTGCCATTCTGTATATAAAACAGTAGAGGAGTTTAATTTTCTCCAATAGCAGCATTCTGACATTTTCTTTGTGTACCTGAATAGATAGCTGCAACACCACCATTTTACACATCGTTGGCATAAAAAACATATTGGAGAAATAAATAGGAAAAAAAAAATCAAGAATAATCCAAGTGTGTGGTGCTTAAAATGAAGGGAGAGAAAGATATAAAAGAAAAACCATGGATAGACAGAGAGAAGACAGAGGGATAGGTTGCTATGTGAAAAAGCAGATATAGCAAAATGTTCATTATAATATATGTACTCACTGAAAAATTCTTTCAATGTTTCTATATGTTAGAAGATTTTCATAATAATATATTGGCAAAGTACAGAAAAAAAAAAAGAATAACAGGGATTGGGAACTCTATAGGGAACAGAGTAACAGAAGAGGAAGAAGCAAATATGACTCAAAGGATCTGGCCCAGAGGAGCTGAGGATGGTACCTGCGATAGAAAGAGGGAGGCGGTTACCACGGGAGAAAGATGTTAAATTCCGCTTTAAGTATGTTTATCTGAGAGTTCCCTGGTAGCTCAGTGGGTTAGGGTTCTGGTGTTGTCACTGCTGCGACTTGGGGGGCAGCTGTGCCACACGTTCAATCCCTGGCCCTGAAATGTCCACGTGCTGTGGGCGTGGCCCCAAAAAACGTTTATCTGAAGTGCAAGTAGAGCAATCAAAAAGAAAGTCTCAAGCGTAGGAAGTGCAAGTAGAGCAATCAAAAAGAAAGTCTCAAACGTAGCACGAAACACAGAAATAGCATTCAGAACAAAGGACATACTGGAGATTTAGATAAGGGAACCAGCTCCAGTAAACTGATAGTTAAGGCCGTGAAAATAAACACATTCTACAAGGGAAAACAGGAAAAGGCAGAGGACTGAACTGAAACAATCAGCAGGCAGGAAAAGAAATGGAGTCCAGGGAAAGAGACATGCCTGAGAAGACTAATAACACATTTACAGTCTTTAAAAAGTCTAGTTCTACAATATTACATGTCCTAGTTGACCTTTACAATGGCTAATTTCACCATAAGAAACTTACTGTGGAAAGCCCTACAGACAAGGGAAGTATAACATTTTCTTTGAAAAATTATTTCTTGAGGTATTCAACAAAATGTATAGATCTCAAGTCTTCATTCAATAATTAAAATGTCAATTTAAGTGCTCATTCAGGTATAAAAAATGAGTTTGGCATTGCATGTGTTTGTAAAACTGCCACCCTAAACAAGGTGGAGAATATATCCATTATTTCAGAGAATTGTTTCATTTCACCTTCCTCTCCCCTCATTTTCTCACTTCTGTCAACATAGATGAGTTTGCCTGTACTGAGGCTTTAAATAATAGACAATTAAGCACCCATTCTTTTCGTGTTTGGCTTCTTTCATTCAACATATTTCTGAGATCCATCTATGTTGCCGAGTATTAGCAACAGCTCTTTCCTTTTATGTACGAGTAGTGTGTTGTTGCACGAACATACCACCAATTGTTCACCCACTCTAGCTGATGAGTATCTGGAGTACTTCCAGGTTGGAATTACTACCAATGAGGCTGTTATGATCATTCAGGTAAAGTCTTTTGAGGAACATAAGTTTTCATTTCGCTCGATATAATACCTCAAAGGAAACTGCCAACATTTATCCAAAGTGTTCACATAATTTTATATCCCCACCAACTCAAAGTTGAGTTTATTTGACTTTAGCCCTTCTACAGGGTGTGAATGGCATCATGCTGTAAAGATGATTAGTGATAAGTGCCTTTTAATGTTTTTTTTAGATTTATTTATTTTTCTTTCGCTTTTCAGGGCCACACCCATAGCATATGGAAATTCCCTTGCTAGGGATCCAATCAAAGCTACAGCTGCAAGCCTGTGTCACAGCCACAGACACAGCAACGTGTGATCAGAGCTGCATCTGTGACCTACACCAGAGCTCACAGCAATGCTGGATCCTTAACCCACTGAGCGAGGCCAGGGATTGAACCCACATCCTCATGGATACTAGTCGGGTTCAGTACCACTGAGCCACGATGGGAACTATTTTAATTAATTTACTTATTTTTGGTTGCACCTACAGCATGTGGAAGTTCCCAGGCCAGGAAATGAACCTGCACTACAGCAGCGACTTAAGCCACTGCAGTGACAGCAGCAGATCCTTAACCTGCTGCATCCTAAGAAAACTCCTATTCTTTTTAAAATTAGGTTGATGTACACACATTTTCATGTTCTCACTGGCTACTCTTTTATCTTCTTTTGTGAAGTGTCTATTCTAGTCCTTTGACCATTAAAAAAAAAAAAAGCATTTTGAGGCATATAATTAACATGTCATAAAATTCTTCTGTTTTTAAAACAATTCAATGATTTTTAATAATTTACTGAGTTGTGCCATCACCACCATAATCTAGTTTTTGAACATTTCCATCATCCCAATAAGATCCCTCATGCTGTTTACAGTTAATCTTTATTCCCTTCCTCAGCCCTGGGCAACCACTAATGTATTTTGTCTCTATAGATTTTCCTACTCTGGACATTTCATATGAATGGAATCATGCAATAGCTGATCTTTTGTGTTTAGTTTCTTTCACTTCACGTAACATTTCTGAGGTTCGTTCATTTTGTAGTATGTACAGTATTTCATTATTTTCATTGCTGAATAGTATTCCACTATATGATTATGCCCCAGTTTATTTATCTATTCACTGTTTGATGGACATCTGGGTTGTTTCCACTTTTTAGCTATTATGACTAGTGCTACACTCAATATTTACATTCAAGTCTTTGGGCATACGATTCCGTTTCTCTTGGATAGATAGCTAGGAATATAAGTGCTGGATGATATAGTAATTTTTTTGGCTGCAGCAGCATATAGTGACTTGATATGGGATCTCAGTTCCCACAGCAGGGACTGAACCCAGGCCACTGTGGTAAAAGCACTGAGTCCTAAGCATTAGACCACCAGGGACCTCTAAGTATTGTAAATTTATATTTAACCTTTTAAGAAACTCCCATTCAAAGCAGTTGTGCTGTTTTACAGCAATGTACAAGGGTTACTGTTTTTCCCCATCTTTGCTAATCTCAAAGTCATGAAGATACTGTCCTAAATTTTCTACTAAAAGCTTTTGGGTTCTAGCTATCTGAAATCAATTTTTGTACATGGAGTGAGGGTACAGTTGAAGCTCATTTTTCCTTAAGTTGGCCCATCACCATTTGCTAGAGATTTTTCTCCCTTCATTGAATTGACTTGGCACCTTGGCTGAAAATTAAGTGATCTCATATGTATGCATCTATTTCTGGATTCTTTTATCTTGTTCCACTGATCCACTTGTCTAACCTATAGATGGACACTCTTGATTACTGTAGCTTAGTAAGTCTTCAAATCCTGTAGCCTAACTCCTTTACCTTTGTCTTTTTTAAAGAACGTTTTGCTAACTAGAGCCTTTCTAGTTTCGTATATATTTTAGGATCAGGTTCTCGGTTGCTTAAAAACAGACTTTTAGAATTTTGATTAAGATTGTATTGAATCTAGATACCAAGTTAGGGAAATGACCATTAACAGTATTGAGTCATCCTATCTACACAGTATATCAATGAACATAGACTATCGCTTCAATAATTTTAGGTCTTCATTAATTTCTTTCAGCGATGCTTTTAAATTTTTAGTGCAGAGGACTTGCACATCTTTCAGATTTGCTCCCAAGTGTTTAATTTTTTATATCACTACAAAATATTTTAAATATTTCATTTTCCAATTGTTTATTTCTAGAAAAATTCTTAATTTGTAATTTTGATGAATAAAATATGTGTAAATTCTGCTTAAATTTTTTTCATAGATTGGAATTCAATTTATAGGGCTCTCTGAATCTCATCCTAATCTCATTTTTATTAAACCTAGGTAAATAATTTCTGATAAGTGATACAAATGAACACAAATTGTACTCATCTACACTCTACATTCAAGACACACTAGCAAATATTTTGGTTGGGGTAAACTCTACACTTATTGTTAAGACTACGTATTAAACAGAACCTATAATAGACAAGATAGACAAGCATTATTATCTAATGATTCTTAGAGAAATAATTTTTCAAATAAGCAGTTAAAATTGTACATGGGGCGGGAAGTACATCAGAGACTTTCACTGAGTTCTACTGCTGCTTTAAATGATTAAGGATTATAGATACTGACCTATCTATCCTATTGATACTAAATTAAATATATTTTTTAATGGATTAGCAGTCATGATGAGGCTACCCTGCGGTTGAGAATGTACGTAACTTACAAAAATATTTATTTAGAATTTTAAAAGTTTGTCTTTAAAACAAATGTGAGAAATAGCTAATTTGAGATTTTCTTAAAAGGATTTAATTGCATACTTCTCAAAAAAGAAATAAAATTTCTCATAAAATTAGATATAATAACATGATGACTAAAATTAGCTGATTATGACACCCACCCACTGCTTATGTGCTTTTGCACATTATGGTTTGTTTAGAGTTTTGCACAAGTCATTATCTAATCAGGAACAACAAGAAGGGATAAAGAGAATAGATATGGTAGAAAAAAATTTCTGAATCTCTACCTCCATCTTCACAGTCTTCAGGGGCTTTGGCTTTCTTACAAAGACGAGGATCCAACCAGGTGGTCGTCTTGGTATTGTGGCTGAAGAACAAAGATTTCAATTAGAAATAGTCAAATAAAGAGGGAGAAAAGTATTTCAAAGCAAGGATGAAAAGTGACAAAAAGGTATATGATGTCTGATCATTTATCTCCTACAGGCTTCACTTGTATACCTATGATTCGATAGTCCTGTTGTTCTCAGTCTATTATTTCAAAACTGCCGCAAAGGAAAGGTAATGCTAGAGGCATTAATTTGAGAATGAAGACTCTAAAGAAGGGATGAAATGCCAAGTGCATAATAACAGATGCTGATTTAAGTGGTCAAAAACATTTCAAAGGCTGGGCACATGGCCCCATACTGTGCATTATCTTAGCCAAAAAAGATGCCCTGAAAACCCTACTTACTTGCTGGCTGAATTCCTTCCTCCTTTCCTGCAAAGAACATTATTTTTCTTAAGTGCCTGTGATGTGTGGGCATTGTGCTGGGGGCTGGGAAGATAAGAGATGAAGAAGCAGTGGAGCCTCTGCCCTCACTGGGACTCTTTAAAACAGAAGATTTAGAATCTATTACAGCATTAGAAGTCAACTATACTCCAATAAATTTTTTTAAATAGAGTTAAATAAAATAAACAGTTTGAAAGTGTCTGTTTCCACAACATGCAAGTCACAATAACAGGTTTGATAAAACTCGACTCTACAAAATTCAGTGTTCATCAGTATGGACCATATATTTAACACGAAGAAAAAGGTAGATCAAAAAGAGGCCCCTCACTCCTTTGTATGAAGTAGGCCCCAGATGCTTCCAAAGAGCAATGTGTGTTTAATTTTATCATGGGTCACAATCAGCTAGCTTCAGGCCAGGTCACCATGCAGTAAATAGTAAAGCTAAGATAAAGCTATCATACTGCTGAGTAGACAGTGTTATAGTTCCAGTATCTGAAATATGAGGACAGGAGTTCCTGTCGTGGTTCAGTGGAAACGAATCTGACTAGTATCCATGAGGACGCAGGTTCGATCCCTAGCCTCGCTCAGTGGGTTAAGGATCCAGCATTGCCCTGAGTTGTGGTATAGGTCGCAGACGCAGATCGGATCTGCTGCTGCTGTGGCTCTGGCGTAGGCTGGCAGCTGCAGCTCCAACTGGACCCCCTAGCTGGGAACCTCCATATGCTGTTGGTGCAGCCCTAAAAAAGACAAAAAAAAAAAAAAAAGTTGTATGAGGATATTAAAGAAAAAATCATGGAAGAAAACATATAGAAAGGCTGAAAAGTGACTAAAAGGTGCAACAAAGCGTACAGTTACTATCAGAGCAGTCTGAGAATAACAATGTGAACGTGTCACCTTTTCTTGGTGTCTTCAATCTGAGATTAACTCACTAACCTCTACAATGACCACTCTTAGGAAATGAAGCCAGCGGTTTCAAGGAATTAACCCCATCTTCTATTACTTTTCTAACTCCTGAGCTACTTACGAACTGTCCTCTGCAGCTGCCTCCTACACGCTCTGTATGACACTAGTTGGTAGACTGTGGTAGGAACACTTGCTTTTGTACACTGAATAACACATAATCTAAGCAAGAGAAATTGGGATTGTTTCTAGGATGTCTGTGTTACCCTTTCTGTCAAAAAGATAATTTCCCCAAACTAAAACCAGTTAAAGCAATCTTAGCAAAATGAAAATGATCAGGACTCTAAAGGCGAGGAGCGTAGAGAGTGTCAGAAAAATACAAACATGGACCTACCTAACTAAACCAAATTCAAAGTTGCTACTTGAGAAATGCTTACCTTTGGTTCCAAAGATCCAAAGCTGTTACTGCTGAATTAGAAGGTGTGGGCAATCTGCTAGGATTTTACTCATTACTTCCCAAGGTAAAGAAATGCCCATGGGGTCCATATGCAGAACAAAATGGCTAAAGACTACAGACCTATACTAAAATTCTTTTTGTGGATTCATGACCTAATGGCAGCAGCAACACAAGACTAAATACATTAGCTATAGCAAACAAGAGAGCTTGATCAAGCAACACATAATATTAAACTATATTCTGGATATTAACCGCTTATCAGATATATGATTTGCAAATACCTTCTCTTCAACAGATTGCACTTTCACTCTGTTAATTGCCTCCCTTTGCTGCACAGAAGTTTTAAAGTTTGATGTAGTCCCATTTGCCTCTTTTTGCTTTTGTTGCCTGTGCTTTGGTATCATATCTAAGAGGTCCTTGCCAAATTCAATGTCATGAAGCTTTTCACCAGTCTTCTTTCAGGAGTTTTTTAGTTTCAGATCATATATTTAGGCCTTTAATACATTTTCTTTTTCTTTTTAGGGCCACACGTGCAGCATATGGAAGTTCCCGAGCTAGAGGTCAAATTGGAGCTACAGCTATTGGCCTACACCAGCAATGCCAGATCCCAAGCCGCATCTGCAATCTACACTGCAGCTTCTGGCAATGCCGGATCCTTAACCCCACTGAGCGAGATCAGGGATCGAACCCACATCCTCATGGATACTAGTCAGGTTCTTAACCTGCTAAGCCACTATGGGAACTCCCGGCCTTTAACACATTTTAATAATGTTCACCTATAAAAACATTTCTTTTGCAAATTCTCCCCTCTGCTCCCAGAATTTACTAACTTATCTCTGTTTGCAGGGTGAAGGACTGTCAGCTTCAATGTCTCATAATGTGCTTCTACAGATACCTTAGCCTCTGGTAGTGACCCTACATCTTACTCGGGGGTTTAGTTCTAAAGTCAGCATAAAAGTCTAAATTACCCTTAAAAGGCCCCTTAAATTAGAGCATCCCTGACTTCGTATGTTTTGTATAATGCCAGCCATTAGTGTGTACATAAATATACAATGTAATCAATAGATACCACATACAGTAAAAAGAACATCATGTACATAAAATCCACATCTTTTAAACCCTAGAATCACACTTGTACAGCAAGATGCTCGCTCTACGGGAAGATTGTGGAATTTGGGACCAACTGAGGAAACAAGTTCCAGTCTCCCACCCCCAATTCCTTTCTGAGTATATTTTTTTGAGTGTAGGGTCCAGCCTTCGATATTTTGTTATTTAATTATTATATTCTATTACTTCAATACATTCCTATTCTATCTCTGAACAAATCACTTTAAAGAGAATTATAGCTGCATAGGAATATAAAAATACTTCATATTTTATAATATATTTGCATAATTATTTGTATAACATTTGTACTCAGGTGCAAACAATATAAAATTTTAGGTTGTGCAAATACACATGGTATTACATCAATAGTGCTTTTCCATAGAACAGTTTTATTTTTGGGGAATTTATATTGTACTGATTGCTCTGAGTATCAGTGATATTTTTCCTCTTGTATTATTTAACTAGATTGCCTAAGTACGTCAATTCTAAACTCTAGGTCTGAAAACATTTAGCTCGGATAATAAATACGTCTTCCTTCCAAATGATGGTAATTTGTGAAATGCTCATTAAGTTGGACAATCTACCCAAAAGGTTAAAAAAAAAAAAAGCAAAGCAAAATACCCTTTATTCCTTGTATTTTTCCTGATAAATCTTTTTTTTGTATGTGTGTGTCTTTTTGCCTATTTTTTTTATCTAGAGCCACACCCGCGGCATGTGGAGGTTCCCAGGCGAGGGGTCTAACTGGAGCTGTAGCTGCCGGCCTTCGCCACAGCCACAGCAACGCGGGATCTGAGCCGCGTCTGCAACCTTCACCACAGCTCACGGCTACGCCGGATCCTTAACCCACTGAGCAAGGCCAGGTATCGAACCCGCGACCTCATGGTTCTTAGTCAGATTCGTTAACCACTGAGCCACAAAGGGAACTCCCTGATAAATCTGTTTTTAATTCTCCAGTTTTTAATCAAAGCAGAGGTCAAGTACACTATTCCTTTATCCAAATCTAATCAAAATGAAATATTATCCAGGGAAATAGATCAAGAATCAACCACAGCTTGTATGAACAGTATTTTTAAAGAAAGAAAAAAAGAAATGGAAGCCTTGTGAAGTGAGGTTAAGAAAATTTAGACAAGTCTCACAGTGACAGGGCACATCAGAATAGATTCAGACACTTGCTTACTCAATGAAGTAGATCATCCCCGTGTCAGTGTAGGCCATTTCCCAGTTTTTTGGTAGTGGTTCCAGGTTCTCATCTCTCATCATATAATTTCTAAAGTCCATGGAACTATTTGTTTGGTTGTAACTCGGGACAGTCTTCATCCAATCAGATGACTCAGAATGTCTCTCTCTGTTTTCTGTTTTTCAAATAGATGAGAGTGAAAAGTAAAGTTATATGTACTCTCTTGGAACAGCCCTATTTCTAACAAAATGCCAAATATATATTGCAAATTTCCTTGTCTGTCCACATTCTGTTTTAATTTTTGAAAAAAACAAGCAAGCATACTGACTTTTTTCTTGTTCTTTTTGCTTTTAGGGCTGTACTGCAGCATATGCAAGTTGCCAGGCTAGGGGTCGATTCAGAGTTGCAGCTGCCAGCCTAAGCCACAACCACGCCAGATCCAAGACGTGTCTGTGACCTATACCAACAGCTAACGGCAACACTGGATCCTTAATCCACTGACCAAGGTGATCATAGATACTAGTCAGGTCCATTATTGCTGAGCCACAGCAGGAACTCCCACATACTGACTTTTTTCATTTGCTAAGTGACATTAACCGTGTATAGTACCTCTGATGCCAGCCTGGGAAAGAAGCAAAAAAAAAGGCAACACTAGAATCAATTCTCTATATGCTCAATATATATCAATCAATATTACGCCTATGACAATAGCCACAGCAGCACTTATACTGCCCTTTTATGCTCCAGGCTCTATTTTAAGTACTTTACATATCTTAACTCACAATCTTCACAGCAACACTATGGGTATATATTGTTATTATTGCCATTTTATAGATGAGGAAGATAAGGCACAACAAGGTGAAGTTAATTTAGCTAAGGTTACATAGCTAATAAACAGCAAAGCCAGAATTTGAATTTAAGCTGTCTGTACTCTTAACTGTTCTATCAAGCCCACTTGTACACACTTAACATAGGCCTTTAAAAAATTACTAATTTAAAAAAATTAAACTCGGTAGACTTTCTACTGTTAAATATAATTCTCTTTTGGTAATATTAAAATCCTTTTAGAGTCCCAAAGTTCACAATGTACGTTAAGAATTATAAAATTTGGTTACCTTCTCGGAAGCTCACAATTCATACACTTAAAACTTGTTTCTAGAACTTATAACACTATTGTAATAACTCCAAATTGCAGGCAATGCCTCAGAATCAGAGAATCTTAGAAAAGGCCGTAGATACCATTATATGTTATTCCTCATAGCACTTTTACTCCAACCATCATTTATTTATCCAACCAAGTTCTAAAATCTACTAATCCTACTACTTACCTTTCACTGTTTCTCACGCTCTGTCCATGCCCTTGCCATCTTCTCATTGCCCTACTTACCGAACTTATCCATGATCAACCACTATAATCACTCTTTGGTAAGTGCTTCAATTCCTTTGCCCCACCCCACCCCCATCACACTTGCCCAGCTGAACTATAATTCTGCTTAAACCTTACTCTCCACCTACTCTTTGCCGATATATGTAGCTGAATGCAGGAAACACAGACTAGTTCACCTTTAATTTATGATCACTACCTCATTTAATTTATGATCAATACCTCATTACAATGATGTATGACAGTCGTGGGACATTCTTTAGTCCATTCACCCTGAGTCTCCAAGATAACTATTTCATACGTTCCTTCTCCTTAAATCTTCTTCTTTTGCCCTATCCCTAGTCTCACTTCATGACCTTGTTTCTGAGAAAATAGAAGAGAATTTCTGGAAATTCCCACCATATCTATACAGCGACTGTGTCCACCTACTCCACCTCCTGTTACTACAAACTGTCTGTGCTTCTAGCAGAGAGCCCCACCCCCTCTTGCCTACAGCATCCCTCTCTCTCTCTCTCTCGTCACCAATCTGTCTTACCTAACAGATCATATCCATCTACATAAAACCAAATTATTTCCCGAGTCTTTAAAAGGAAATGAAATAATTCTTTCCCTTCCAGCAAGCATCTCATTTCTCTCCCTTTTATACCAAACCTCCTTGAAAGAGTTTATACTTGCTATCTCTACCTTCCCTCTTCCATTTATCCCTGAACTCACTCCAACAAGGCTTCTGATTCCTCATCAATAAAACTGTTCTGATCAAGGTCACCAATCGTCTCCACACGGCTAAATCCAATGATCAATGCTCAGTGTCCATCTTACCTGAGCTATCAGTAGCACCTGATATGGGGAGGTGAACCACTCTTTTTTGAAATACTCTCTTCCCCCGGCGTCCAGGACACTGCACTCTCCTGGCGCTGCTTCCATCTCACGGCTCTTCTCAGTCTGTCTGATGCCCCTACACTGAGGGCCTTCTCAGGGCTCAATCCCTGGACCTGTTCTACACCCACTCTCTTGGTGATCTCATTCAGTGTCACTGCTATACAAGCTATACGATGATGGTGTCCAAATGTGTGTCTTCAGACCAGAACACAGCCTTTTAAATCCAACTTCAAAAGACATTTCCATTTGGATGCTAATGAACGTCTCAAACTTAAATATCCCAGCCTGAGCTCCCTTTCCCAACCCAAACTGACTCCTCTTAAAACCTTTCTCATCTCAAAACATGCAATTCCATTCTTCTAGACACTCAAGTTAAAACCCTTGGAGTGACCTTTGACTCTGCTCTCAAACCTCATATCCAGTCTGTCGACAAATGTTATTGGCTTAGGCCACTTCCTAACTTTCACGCTTTCGTTGGGCCTAAGCCACCATTTTTCACTTAAATTACCACAATAACTTCCTAACGAGCGTCCCTATTTATGCTCATGCCCTCCTACTGCCTATTCTTAATACAGTAGCCAGAATGAACCTGATAAAACTTGTTTTCTCACAGTACTCTTCTAAAAACCATCCTATCAAAATAAAAGGCAAAATTCTTTCAATGACCTGTAAACCCTACATAATGATTTCTACCTCACCCTTTCCCCATCATTATCTGCCTGATGGCACTGGTTTCCATTCTACTCCGTTTCCTTGCAGCACTCTGCCTCAACCACATATAAGGTGTTGTCTACACTACCCAACTGCACTGGCTTCCTTGCTCTCTGAATAATCCAGGCAAGCTCCCACCTCAGGGCTTTTGTATTTATAATTCCCTTTGGCTGGAATGTTCTTCTCTAAGATATTTTGAGCTTCCTCCCCTCACTTCTTTCGACATCCTCTTCTCAGTGAGGTCTCTTCTGACCTCACTCTAAAATGGCAAACTTCGGCCACTGCTACTTTTTAATCCTTTTCCTCCTCTGCTTTTCCCCTTTAGCACCATCTAACATACTATATGTTATTTTTTTTATGGTGGATAATTCTGTCTCTCCCACCAGAAGGTTAAGACTCACAACGACAGGGGTTTCTGTCTGTTTTGTTCACTGCTTTATCCCCAGCTTTTAGAACAATGCCAAGGCACTTAGTAGCCTAGCAGGTACTCAATAAATATTTGTTGAATGAAAGTGTGAATGAAACACATGATTTATTCTTTATGAAAAAAAAGTGAGAGAAATTAAAAAGAACAACCATTGTATAAACCAATCTGAGAGGGAGTTACATTCTTGGAATATAAATAGACTGGAGAAAAGCAGAATCAACTATCAGAGCTATTACGCTTTTCTGGATACAGTTTCAAGAGACCGCATAAAGGAGTTTGCTTAGTAGTCAATGACTTGAAAATGTTGTTTATATAATACCTCTTGGAAAAATATTTTAGCATTACTGCCTAACATATGTCATCCTATTGGGACATATTAGCATTCTTATGTTAATTAGAACAAGGTATAAAATAATATACATACTGATATACACAAATAAACTTCTACCTAGCCTCTCCTACACCTCCATTCCCCAACGATTTTCTGATTTTTCAAGGCAGGGATTTTAGTCCCCCAAAACAATACACAAAGCAACTTTGAATAAATTAACAACTATGGTTAGCACCGATTCAGAAAAGACCAAGAGCTTTTAGCCATGTCTGCTATTACTTTTTCATTAAAATGCTCTGAGTATTTTCTGTTACAAAGAGACATACAATCCAATGGAAGTGGTTCATAGTACGTACACACTACAGGCAGTATATAAACTGCCTCCCATACCCTCTTGGATACACTCCCTTTAAATATTAACATCAAAGTGTATGTAACATCTGGTTTAACAAATGGCTCACATGGCAAGCATGAACTATGGAGTTTAC
Organism: Catagonus wagneri; assembly: GCA_004024745.2. NCBI lineage: Eukaryota > Metazoa > Chordata > Mammalia > Artiodactyla > Tayassuidae > Catagonus > Catagonus wagneri. The sequence goes on from PVHT020004943.1 coordinate 1,414,608, forward strand.
AGATAAGTTTATCTCTAGGGGAACTGCAGTGGTTACTGAAAGGCTCTGCATTATAAGTAAATAAAAAAAAAGGCATTTTCTATTCCTTCAAATTAAGAACATAATTCTCATATTCAGACAGAATCATGATCTCTACTCCCAGGCTTAAGCGCTAAAATTGTTAATACATGTAATTTTATGGAAGGGCAAAGCTAACATCAACATCATCAATTAGATGTGGATTCATCTAACCCTTTTTAGACCTGTTTTCACCAAAATACACTGGTGTAATTCACCGAACATATACGTGACATAACAATGTGAAATGTTAGCACCATAAAACAGGACTCACACTCTGGAGAGGTATGCAAGTGATGAATGTATTAAAACAATAGATACAATACATACAGCAAATTTTAATAATTCATGAAGGGAATTATCAGGATGCTTTGGAAAAATATGGTAATAGATTCAGCAAACTTAGGGATACAATCAAATTCATTCATTTACCAGTAAGATTATTTTTTTAGTTTTTACTATGTGCCATGCACTGTTTACGGTTCAAGGGATACAACAAAATGAAAACAAGAAAAAATTCCAGCCCTTATAAATTTAATGTTTTGAAGGGAGGTATTATGATAAATAGCCCCGAAATCAGTTTTGCTGTGAGTCTGTGGTTTCCTACTTATACTCTTAATTAGAAGTATAAGAAGTTCCTCAGTAATCACTATGTTATTTAGGGGTCTTTAAAAGAAGATTCTCCACCACAAAATTTTGGGTGGTTCTGGAAAATTTTTTTGAGTGATTCAAAACTTAAACTCAAAATACTGCTAACAGATCTTTCAGATAATTTTTACTGGCTTATTTCTAGATCTCTGTATTTTGTTTTGGTTGAAGGCTGTATCTTAAGAACTATCTACATTTTGTTCATATTCTGTAAAGCAAGACTTAGGCCAATAAGATTCCAATATTTAAGCATCAGAAATCTTTTAAGCAGCAGGGTAATGGCATATTATATTAACTATATTAATATAAATGACATCTTATAATTAATTTATCAGAACTGCCACTTGGGGCAACTCTCTTCAGTTTACAAGATGGTCAACAGAGACACACTTTGTTTCACACAAAACCTTACGAAAAGAAAAAAACAACTTAGAATCCCACTCCTTTCTCTGCATATGCTTTGTAAAAAATTTTTACTACTTTCAATTCAGTGTCATATTACAACCTGGAAAATCAGTTACAAGTTGTTCATGTGTTTACAAACCTGCATTTCCACTGCCATTAACAGCTTCCTTGTCTTCATCTTCCTCCTCTTCGGGAAGAGAGCTGTCCATTCTTTCCATCTTGCTGACAGACGTAGTTCGTTTTCTTTGGGATTCTGTGTCAAACTCATTATCAAAGAGAACCTGATCAACCGGATCTGGCTGAAAAGGGCTGGGCTCTGCTGGAGGCTTGGGAGTTCCATAGAAGTTTCCTGAAATGAACAAAATAACAGCAGCTGAGAGTACTAATGTTGAAATAAGAGTCAGAATAATATGATCTAGTGTAAGTCTCTGCCCTGTAATCTTACACTGAAGTTTTTTTTTAATACCCACCATTGGCCAAAAGAAGGCCAAAGCACTCTTTCTTGAGAGGAGGCAGCAGAAGGACCAGGAGGAAAGAAAGACTATCTCAGGTGCCCTCCACCATATATTATCTAACATTTTAAGACTATTTGTACTAAGACCAGGAAGTTGACTTTACATATGTAGGTTATTTATTCCTACAGGGCTTGCTTTGCATGGGTTCTATATTAGGGCCTAATTTGTGAATTTAAATGCACCAAAGCTATCACATAAGACTAACTGGCATAAAAAGTGGGAGTAAAGGAGGAGAAAACTAACTCAAATAATTTTGTTCTGGTGTGTAACATAATGAACTATTTTGGTAAAATAAGGAAGTAGGCAGGCAAAGGATAAAGCTAAGAACTAACCAGTCTGTTTTGAAATGTAGGCTGCTTATGTAAAAGTAATTTTTTAAAGTTTTTCTGATCATTTAAATTATATTATTTTATCACACAATTTATTGAACAGAGACTTCATTAGCATAATTCAATGTTGGCTTACTCTCAGGAAAGCACGATGGTAGTTTTACAGGAAACACTAGAAACACATTATACTGTGTATTTGTAGTAACTGTTATCTAATTCTAGAAGGTTTAACTTTTTTGTAGGGTGAAAATTAGAAAAACTCAGGATATTGTAACTGCTGTGTCCACAGTCACTGAAAAGAGTTTAGGACTACATAATAAATTCTGGCAGTTTCCTAATTTTAAAAAATTATTGGCTTAGATTAAAAAAGAAAACTAGCATTCCTTATAAAAGTAAATTGGATCTACTTTTCTTGAGTTGTTAGTAAATATCAAGATTTCAGATTCAGAAAGGTACAGAGTTACAAGGTTTGTGAACCCTGACTATAGTTACTCACAGAAAGAGGTTTTCATCTTTTTGAAGCTGTTTTGGAGCTTTTACTCTGTTTTCTTTTTTGGAGCATTTCTCATTTTTATAACTAAACAATCAACTCAGATATTTTAAACCTCTATAAAAATCATAGACAATAGTGTTAGAATAGTATTAGGAACTTATTCATTTGTTTACACAACCCCAGATACTAACTTTGGCCAGATTCCCCCAGGTCTCCCTTTTTCCCCTCTTTAAGGACACAGATGTATAGTCACGTATACAATTAAAGCCCTCATTTCCTGTCTCTGTCCTCCGCACTCTCTCCTCGAGTTATTCTAATGTTGGTATATGTCATTTCCCAGCAGAGTGTGTATATACCCAGGACATATGTATATGCACACACAACATATAAACACTATTATTTTAATAAAAACTTCATCTCGTGTTTATAACATTTCATACCTTTTTTTCTAAATAATATACTGTCCATACCCTTTGGCAACCTTTTATACGACTGTATTTCTAAGATGTATTCTTGTTGATACATGTACATTCTAGTTTTCCTAACTGCTATATAATAGTCCATTTTTATGAACAAGTTAAAATGTATTTTATTCATTCCCCTACTGAAAGAGCTGTTTCCATTCTCTCCTTGTTTCAAATAACGCTATAATGGCTATTCTGATATTCCACCTATGTCTGCATAAGCATATAGACAAGGGTTTTTCTAGAGTAAGCCTCCAGAGAGGGAAGTGCTGGGTCGGAGTTAGGTGCATCTTAGAATTCACTAGCTACTAAAAAGATGCTCTCCAAAGGGACTGTATCGTTTTATACTCTACCCAGCTGTGCATGGGAGCTTCCATTGCCCACAATTACCAGACTTGAAAATTTCTGTCAATCTGATGGATATGAAATAGTGGATGACTGTTATTTCAACTTGCATTTCCTCTCAATTGAGCATGCAATAGCTAATAATATGGACTATGCCACTGTGTCATATACCAGGTCCTTAACAGGAGAAAACATGGGAGAATATCTTCGTGATCTAAGGACAGGGAACAACTTTTTTCATCTTCCTTTTACAGCCACACTTATGGCATATAGAAGCTCCCGGGCCACGGACTGAATCTGAGCTGTGGCTGTGACCTACGCCATAGCTGTGGCAATGCCAGATCTTTAACCACAGCAGGAACTCCTCAGAGAATGATTTCTTAAAACAAAACTTCAAAGCACAAATCATAAGGAAAACAGTGACAAATCTGATAAATAAAAGTTAAGGATTTCTGTTTAATGGAGAAACACAGGACAAGGTTATTAGGTGACAGAATGGGAGAAAATATCTATATCCAGCAAGGGATTGATATCTAAATAAATATCTAAATATTTAAGGAATGTCCCCACACTGGAATGTGATTGAGATCTCACTTCCTTCAAAGTGGACAAAGGGAATGAAGACAATTTGCAGAAGTCCAAAAAACTAACAACCATATGAAAAGATGCTCGAACTCTTGGACTATCAGAGAAACTAAAAATGAGACACCATTTCTACAACCATCAGATTGGCAAAATTATAAAGTGGATGATGGTGCATGTTGATGAGGACATGAAGTCATTATTACAGCTGCTGCAGAACCATGTCTCCGTGGCACTGCTGGTGGAGTACACGGTGCGGAGTGACCCAAAACAACTTCATCAGATGGACGATGCGCATCCTTATAACCCGACAGTTCTGCTCTGGGGTACATGCTCCGCAGACATTCTCACACAGCTCTCTGTAAGATACCACGTGTGAGGATGCTGCGGATTTATCTGCGGTGATGGGGAGCTGGAGGCAATCTAGAACTCCATCACTAGGACGGTTAGGTAAAATGTAGTGGATTCAGAAAATGGAGTACTGTGCAGTGCTTAAAAAATAGTGAATTACATGCAAATGCAGTGTAATAACGGATGAAGCTAAAACACACAGTAGTAAGTGAAAACAGTCCAAACTAATGATAGATAGAACACGGTCCAGATGTAAATAATACTGGTACACAAGACACAAGACACATTTCACAAGAATAAATATACAAACAAAAATACACATGTTAAACACATCAGAATGCTTGCCTATAAGAGGGAGGTGAATGAGAGTAGGCTATTTGCGTGGAAATAAAAAATAAGCAGCTGTCATGTCCTCTGAGAAGTCTTCACTGGCCATCTTAGCTAAATAAGACTTGCCTATTATTTTCTCTAAATCTCTTGTTTTTGTTTCCTTCATAACATCTCAGTTTAGTTTTTCTGTTAGTTTTCTGACTGCCTTCCCCACTAACATACAGGATTTATGAAGGCAGTACCATTTCAGTATTGCTCAGCACACCATCTCCAGTCCGACAGTGCTTGGCACATAGTAGGTACTTAATAAATGGGATGTTGAACAAATGAAAGAAGGATCAATAAATTAATACATGAATGAATGAGTCAGGGGAGCTAAGCCCAGAAAGGGTAGTTGAGTCAAACTTAGGAGCTCAAAGGAAATCATGAAAGATTCTGAAAGAGAGACGTGACCAGAATTGCACTTGAGGAAGACCAGCATGGTAGCAACAAGCAGCGTGGATGGATGAGAGGGAAGAGATTGGAACAAAAGAGGGCAACTGTGACAGCTGACATGAGCTAGTTCAGTGGGTCTACAATGAGGTGATGAAGGTAAAAAGAAGGCCAGTGTGAAAGCTGTTACAGAGGAAGGAATGACTAGATTTGCTAACAGGCTAGATGAAAACTGTGAGAAAAAGAAAGAAGCAAATGAAGACTCCCCTGTTTTGAGCACTTGGTGCAGCTGAAGGGAAATTACAAAGAACTACTCTTGAGTGTATTGAATTCATGACTAGATACCTTTGAACACCATCTCTAAGCACCAAAGATAACACTGAGTAAGAAAGACATGCTACCTGCTTTCACAGAGCTTGTGAGAAAGACAATTACAATAGCATGATGAAGCAGTGATGGGAAGGTACAGGTGCCCAGGGAGTGCACAAGCTTGCCAGGGATGAGGGTTAGATTAGAAGAAAAAAAGATCTCATAAAGAATCATTTAAAAGTTGAAATTGATCTTAAATCAGTACTTTCTAAAATCATTTGACTAGAGGAGATTCAGGAAAAGAAAACCAATTTTTCTGATTTTTTTTTGTCTTTTTCTTTGTCATTTTAGGGCTGCACCCGCAGCATATGGAGGTTCCCAGACTAGGGGTCTAACAGGAGCTGTAGCCACCAGCCTACACCAGAGCCACAGCAACGCCAGATCCGAGCCGCATCTGCAACCTACACCACAGCTCACGGCAACACCGGTTCCTTAACCCACTGAGCAAGGCCAGGGATCGAACACGCAACCTCATAGTTCCTAGTCAGATTCGTTTCCGCTGAGCCACGATGGGAACTCCTCTGTTTTTTTTTTGTTTGTTTGTTTGTTTTTAATTTTCTCCCTCAACCTATGTTTTCCCCAAGATAGCCAAGGTATAAATAGATTTTTTTCAAGTATACAGTATTTGGATTTCCAACCACAAATAGAACCGCAAGTACCTGTTGACTTAATATGATAAATAGGAATTGCATGCAAACTGTCCAGTCTGAATGACTTTAGTATACTGCATACTTTATGACAGGATGGAGTGCTTTTGTTAATCAATTAATCCATTTTAATTAGTAAATCACAAATAGCCTAATCAAAAGAAAAATCTCCCAAAGACTGATAGAAAAAGCTTTTCTTTTTTTTTTTTTTTTAAAAGAGTATTTTGCTGATCAAATTCCCTCTTAAAGAATTCCAAACAATCAGGTAGTTTTCTGGGTTGCTGTTGTCAGTATTTAGGGACATACCATCATACGTTCCACTTTCTAATAATGCTCCACTCTCTTCCAGTGCTTTGAATTGTTCAACAGAAATGAAATTATAGTCCACCCCTGGTACTTCCCCATCCCTGGGGGCCCTCGTAGTGCCTAAGGAAAAAAACAAGAAAAAAAAAAAGAGGTTGCAAAGTGCTTTTAAACGTAGAGAATTTTGAGACTAAGAGAAAATTCAGTTTATAGAGAACACACAGAAGAAACAGACTACTGAATATACTGTATCTTCTAAGAGTGATGATCAGACAATTTTAGGCAAATTAACATTCCTAGATGAAAGGAGGAGAATAAATAATGTAGGATGAGTAAATGTATTTTAACAAAATCTACAGATAGCTATGAAATTCAAAATCACAAAGATTAAAATGTTATTGTCAAAGGAAGCTTAACTTTCCTAGACACAATAGTTAACTCTTCTTTCAAAACTCAATCATCATTACTCAACACTTGAAGGACAGAGAAATTCACCAAGGACGGACTTTGTGTTTTTGTAGCTACCTTATGTATTTTCTCTTCCCTAGCATAAAGGTAAATTAACATGCTGCTTAACTAGAGGTGTGAAAGGCAATAAAAAGAAACAATGTTTCACAGTTCTTTTAATGAACCCCGTTTAAAAAACCTGAACAAATGTTGATTATGAAATTGTTAGACTACTGAATAAAGGGCTTAAGCCTTAAGATAGGAACTCACATATTGCTTCTCTTAGCCATTACTCTCTTCAAGCAATTTTAAAAAATCAAGCTCCAAGTAAACTGTTTAATGAAATTCACGATAGCAACAGAGCACAAAATTTCTATCTATTAAGGAATTGTAAAACAAAGTAAAATCTTTTTTCAGATCCAAGATACAAGTTCAGGTTATGGCAGCATTGCTATATTTTACTGAATTTCATTGAATGAAAATCAATACTCTTTTGAACTGATGTTGGAAATGCCACTCCAAATACTAGAGAATACGAAAAAAAAGAGATCCAGGTACTCAGCCTAGAAATAGAGTTAGGATATTGTCCTGGGCAAGGATGGCTCCCCCAGCCTGTCACTCTACTTATGCTGAAGCCTGAGTCAGCCGTCCTGAGTTCTTCCCTCTACTCCACCTCCAGTCCCCAAATCGGATTGATTCCACCTCGTAACTACCTTTATTTATGGTCTTGTCTTCATTCTCACACTCGCTTCATATCATTACCTATGGTCTGTGTTGAAGGTCTCCTGGGGTCATCCCTTTCGGCGCCCTGGCTCCACCCCTTGCCCAACCGGCAGCCGGTGCCTTTTCTAAAAGTCTGAATGAAAAAAAACTTCTCAACCCATCAATAGCTCCTGTGACCCTTGGCATAAAATCCAGACTCTACCTCACTAGTTTTCTTGCCTCACCCCTTTCATATCCTAAGCTTTAGCCATAAAAGAGTTTGTTTTTTTTCCCCCAACTCTTTTAGTGTTCCTTGCAGCTGCTTATCTCTAAGGCCTTTGTCCAAAGCCATTCTTTTCCTTGGAAGACTTTCTGTTCTCTTTGCCCCCCCCCAGCTAATTTCTACTCATCCTTCAGGTCCCAGCTTAGAAAGCTTCTTTGGAGAATCTTCCCTGATTCCCATCTAGGGAATGGCAATATGAAGGGATCACGTCTGCTTGGTTCAGAGCAATAGCCCCATGTCTTAGCACAGTGCAAGAACCCATTAGGTACTGAATATAAATAGCTGTCAAAGAAATTAAGTGAAATTTTATACAAATGTAATTAGCACAATGCCTGGTAATATGCTATCATTATTATAAATTAATTCACGGCAAGTTATGAATTACATTTACTTTTCAGTAGCATTACATTCTATTATATTTTGTGACATGTGAAAAAAATCCACGATGATAAAACATTTATGGTAATGCTCTCAGAAAATAATGATTAAGCCAACATCTGAAGCAACGAAGACTATATTCAATGAATGTTCCCTCTTATTTTTACTCAACTTTTTATAAAAACAAATATTTCTTTACTGTCTTATATCACAAGAGGATAGAAAAATCTGGAAAACATAACTTCCTTTTTTAACATTTTTTTCATCATCGAATTTTTGTTTCTCATATACTGATGAAAACTACATTGTTAGATTCCCTGAAGCAACAGTTTCAGTTCCATATAAAGTACACATTAACATTAGAAAATAAATTCAACGATTAAATTTATGATAAGTAGCTGTGAAAGACGGAAAAACATGGCCACATTTGTACTGTTGCCTCACTTCCGGAATATGGACCGGATTTATGGCTTGCTTTGAATACATTAACGTGATGTTGTGCAAGTTCAGGAGTCTAGATTTCCATCTTTCCATTCGTGGAATGGTCCCACCACCGTGTACGGATGTCCAGGCTAGACTACTGAACGATGCGAGGCCCATCCAACAAACAGCACCAAGGCCCCAGACACGTGAATAAGGCCCTCCAGCCCCAGCTGAGCTGCCAATGACTGAGCTCAGCTAACTCATGAAATCATGAGAAATAATACATGATGGTTATTTTTAAGCCACTAAGTTCGGGGTAGTCTGTTTTGCAGCAAAAACTAATTGAAATACTATCCAAATAAACTCTGCTGTAAAACATAATGACGATATAAAATCAAATTTAAGAAAAAAACATGTTATAGATAACATTTTTTTTAAAGACACTGATCCAATGGGCAGAACAACTCTGTTTTAGTCTGGTGTGATTATTAATGGTACAATTCTGAGCAAGCACTTAATCCTTCCAGGGTTTCATTCTGTTTCTTCCAAGTGGCATTCAGCAAGAGGGTATTCATTCCCATCAATAGATATAAAATGTTACGTGTGATTCCAACCTATCAACTTCCAAGACCACAAAGTAGCTTTAATGTTAATTCTCTCTACAAATACATTATAAATTTTTACTTCTTCTCCCCCAAAACATGTAATCTCATATACATAAAAAGTTCTCTGCCTTCCCCTGTTCTACCCCATTTTCAGCATGCCAGAAAATTTATCTTTTTATTCTCCTGATACTCTATGTATTTAATGTAAAATAAAGCCTTGTACATCCCCTCCAGTCAACACCAAATTTCTCCTTTTCACATAAAAATTCCTCCAAGTGGTGCTTACTCAGTCTCCAATTCCTCTCATTTTCTCTTGGGCCACTCCAGAAAGATCATTGCCCCAACCATTCCCACTGAAACCATTTGTTAAGTGCATCATGAGTCTCCACTTTGCTTAACCCAAAGGTCAAGTCTACTACTTGACCAATCAACAACATTTGACAAACTGATCATCTCCCCCTTTTTGTTTTATTCTGAAATATACAGTAAATCATACATATAAAGCTTAACAGGCAACAGTAAAGGAAACTCATCTGGGAGAAGAAACTGAACATTACCAGGATGCCAAAAGCTTCCCATGGGCCTTCAATCATAAATCTCTCCTCCATCCCCAAAGTAACCACAACCTTGACATTTGTGATCAAATTTCTTTTAAAATGTTTTTACCTATTAAATAATGCATTTCTGAGCAACACAGCTTAGTTTTGCCTTTTTGTAATTCCGTATGAATGGGATCATACAATACACATCCTTTTGTGTCCACATCGATACTTGTTATCATGTCTTTTAACTTCTGCCAACGTGCTAAATATGTAAAAGCATCTCACTGTGTATTTGATGTGCAACTGCCTTATAAGATTAAACATTCTTTTTCATACATTTACTCGCCACAAAGATTTCTTTTGCTATGAAGTGGCTGTTCGAGTCTTTTGCCACCTCTCTAGTGGGTTGTCTGTCTTTTTAAAATTGTAGTTCTTCACATTCTGAGTAATCAACAGTTTCTGAAATGCACTATTATTTTATACCTAAAACAAAAAAAAAACACTTTGGCAAAATTTTGCAATCTAAAGATTTCATGTATTGTAAGAGGCATCCCAATTACAGAGAGGTTAAAATGTGAAATAATTGTGTCTTAGTATGGAAACACTGCAGTCCTTTGCCAGATATATGTATTGCAAGTGGGGTGTTTCTGCTAAAATGGGAAATATGTTTTCCTGAAATACTGCCTTCTGCAAGCAAAATCATGCACCAAAAATAATAGAGGATTATAGAGAAAACAGGGTAGGGTTGCTCTCTCAAAACCTACTGCAACTAGTAAAGTCAGTCCCAATGAAAAATATTAATACAATTTAAAAGATATGTTATATTCCTGGGGAGTTCCCATTGTGGCTCAGTGGAAACGAATCCAACTAGGAACCATGAGGTTGCGGGTTCAATCCCTGCCATCGCTAAGTGGGTTAAAGACCTGGTGTTGCCGTGAGCTGTGGTGTAGGCTGCAGACGTGGCTCAGACCCTGCATTGCTATGGCTGTGGTGTAGGCCAGCAGCTGTAGCTCCGATTAGACCACGGGCCTGGGAACCTCCACATGCTGCAGGTGTGGTTCTAAAATGACAAAAGACAAAAAATAAATAAAAGATATGTTACATTCCTAATAAAAAATACTAGAGTAAATAAAATACTTTGTCTTTAAAAACATCAAGAAGGAGGCAGCTTGTGTGGACTCCACTTTTCAGCGCTGTCGAGAATCTTTGCACTAAATTATGGTGTTCGTTCCTTAAAAGCTTTGTCTTGTGTTAAGCGACTGATGTTACCCAGGTCCTCCAAGGTCGTCCTGAGGTGGGCATGTGCACACGTCTGGGCAGGAGGGCCCAAGCAGCGCATACCCAAAGCTGCTCCCTGTCTGAGTGCCTGTGAAATCCTTTATGAAATGAGCTACCTGCATTAAACTTATTTTTAACACCTTAAAATAATCAAAAAATAAAATTAACAATAAGACAAAAAAAAAGAAATGAAAAGGTAGTTTGACCGAAAGGGGTACATGGAAGGTTGAGGATACTGAATAATACAGACCTTATTGGAGAAGGTATACTGCAGCCCACTGGATAGTAGAGAAGTTTGCTAGGTTGCCTTGGGACAGAGCTGGCCCATAGACAGTGGGCAGCGAACTGCCTGCTGGAGTACCAATAAAGTTCACCACCACGCTGCTTTGAATGGTAGGGATGAATGTAGGAGGTGTTTCCGACTTACTAGAAAACAAGCTGGGACACTAGCTGGGCCTGCTAGAAACCCACTGGAATTTGCAAGTAGCATTTAAAAGAGATACTGCTGAAATCTGGGGTCCCCACAGAATTTATCAGGAAATGAGGAATTCAGCAGGTGCACTGGTAGAACTCATGAAGCCACCTATGAAGGTCTTCCTGAACTTTTACTGCTGGGACTCTCCCTGCACAGCCCCCATACGCACCACTGAACTTACCCCTGAGGAGCTGATGCTAGAGTACTACTGAAAATTATCTTTTTGTAAGCAAAAGCAAAAAGAGAACACACTGAAGCCAAGAAAAGAAGACTCTTCTTTCTCCAGTATCCTTCCTGCACCCTCTACTGACTGTGCCAGATGGTAAGGGGAAAATGTGACAATATTGTAAGCGGGCAAAAAAAAAAAAAAAAAAGATTTGAAGCCAAGAGGCAGTGAGTAATAACTGGCAGACTAGTTTTCTGAGAAAGTCTATCACGAACTGAAGTTGAATTTCTTCAGTCAAATGTTTTTTCAGCACCTATTGAGAAGATCATATGGCTTTTCTAGTCTGTTACTATAATAACCTTCAAATGTTATACCAACCTTGCATTCCTGGGACAAATCTCATTTGGTCATAACGTGTTACTTTTCTTATATGTTACTATATAGCATTTTGTTAAAATATTTAAAGGATTTTTGAGCCTATGTTCATGAAAAAATTTGGTCTAATATTCTTTTAATGTTTTCATCTGGCTTTAAAATCAGGATAATGCTCAGATCACAGCGAGTTAGTAAGTGTTCCATTTTTCAGAAGAAGTTGTGCAGAATTGGCATTATTTCTTCTTTAAATATTTGGAACAATTCACTAGTACCATCTGGGCTTGAAATCTCTTTACGGAAAAGTTACAAACTACGCATTTAATTTCTTTTACAGATTATAGCACTGTTCAGTTATCTCAGAATGAGTAAGGATTGGTAGTTTTTGTTTTCCAAGGAATTTATCCATTTCATCTAAGTTGTTGAGTTTATTAGCATATAGGTGTTTAGCATATCCTTTATTTTTCACTTAACATCTATAGGATTTTTTTTTTTTTTTTTGTCTTTTTAGGGCCACGCCCATGGCATACGGAGGTTCCCAGGCTGGGGTCAAATCAGAGCTGCAGCCGCCAGCATACGCCACAGCCACAGCAACTCGGGTTCCAAGCCACATCTGTGACCTACACTGCAGCTCATGGCAATGCCAGATCCTTAACCCCTGAGCAGGGCCAGGGATCGAACCCGCATCCTCACGGATACTAGAAGGATTTGTTACCACTGAGCCACAGCTGCAACTCCCTACAGGATTTTTAGTGACGCCATCTCTCTTACTCCCCATACTGTTGTTTATCACTTGTATTGATCTGAAAGAAGCAGCTCTGGATTTCACTGATTTTTCCCTAGCATTTCTCTGTTTTCTAGTTCATTGATGTCTGCTCTTATCTCTATTATTTCCTTTCTGCTACTTAATTTGGGTTTATTTTGCTCTTAAGATAGAAATTTAGATCACTGTATTAATACTATAAATTTCCCTCTAAGTACTGCTCTAGCAACATCCCACAAATTGATTTGTTATATTTATATGTGTGATACTTTGTGATTTCCCTTGTGGCTTATTTTCTAACTAATACGTTAGTTAGAAGTATGCTATTTAATTTCCAAATATTTGGAAATTCGCCAGAGGTCTTTCTGTCAATGACTTCTAATTTAATTCTATCAGGATCAGAGAACATATTTTGTATGATTTAAATCCTCTAAAATCTACCCTCGGAGTTCCCTTCGTGGCTCAGTGGTTAACGAATCCGACTAAGAACCATGAGGTTGCGGGTTCGATACCTGGCCTTGCTCAGTGGGTTAAGGATCCGGCGTTGCCGTGAGCTGTGGTGTAGATTGCAGATGCGGCTCGGATCCCGCCATGCTGTGGCTGTGGCGAAGGCCGGCAGCTGCAGCTCCTGTTAGACTCCTAGCCTGGGAACCTCCACATGCCACGGGTGCGGCCCTAGATAAAGGCAAAAAGACAAAAAAACAAAAAATAAAATGTACTCTCATTTTATGGTCCAGAATATGGCCTATGTTTGTAAACATTTCTATGCACACTACAAAAGAACATAATCCTTATGGTGCTGGGTGGCACGCTCTAACAAATAACCATTAAGACAAGTTGGTTGACAGTACTATACATATTATAACCTTACAGATTTTTTTGCTTACTTTTTCTAAAGGGGGTTTTGAAAATTTCAATTTAATTATACTTTTCTATTTTCCTTTTATTTTCTTTCTGGTATCATTTCCATTCCATCTGAAGAACTTACTTTAATATTTCTTAAAGTGCAAGTTTGCTGGAGAAAATTTCACTTACCTTTTTTGTCTCAAAATTTCTTCATTTTTAAGGTTATTTTATTGCACACAGAAATCTAGGTTGGCATTTTTTCCTTCCAGCATGTTAAAGATGACATCTGATTAACTTCTGGCTTGTACTATTTCTACTGATAAATCTGCAGTTATTCTATGTTCCCTTGCACATATGGATCTCTTTTTTGTCTGCCTTTTACATTTTTCTCTTTATCACTGGTTTTCAGCAATTATATCGTTATGTACACCGATGTATCTTTTAAAATTGTTTCTTCAGCTTGGGGCTTGTTGAGTTTCTTACATCTATTGGATTATATTTATTGTCAAATTTGGAACCATTTCAGCCACTATTTCTTCAAAGATTTTTTTCCTGCTTACCCCCACTTGGCTTGATAGGGTACCACAATATCACAGTCCTGTTCTTCTAATAATCCAATGTATGAAAATAGCTGTTATATATATCTTGCCCAATTTCTAGTTGCTTATGATAAGAGGGTAAATCCAGTACCAGCTAGTTCTTCATGGTAAAAGCAGTCTCTCTCTCTCTCACTTTTTGATTGCTTAAAAATTTACTTTAGTCTTTTTCCTCTCCATGTTTCAGTTTGACTAGTTTATACTGCTATGTCTTCAAGTTTATTGATCTTCTCTCTTGTAGTTTATAATCTGCTGTTAAGCCTATTCAGTGAATTTTTGAAGATCCATTTAGTTCTTTCAAAAATATACATTTTGTTTCCTCTTCATTGTTTATATTGTCCTTTAAATCCTTGAGCATATTTATAACTCTAAAAATTTTGGTATGGTTTTTATCTGTGTCATTTTTGATTTTTTTTCTTAATAAGTTCACTTTTCTTTTGATTATGGGTCACATTTTCTTGCTTTCTTGTATGCCTAGTAATTTTTTATTAGATCCTGGATATTGCATCTAATATTCAGTATCTAGATTTTGTTGTCTTCCTTTAAAGAGTGTTGGCTTTTTTCTCTTTTCCTCCATTTTTTCTAACAGTGAAGTTACACATATTCTTTTGATCTTTTGGGGGTTTTTAAAATTAAACTTTGTTAAAGTGGGCCATAGGAAGCTTCATCTATGGCCATTTTTAACCCTACTAGTAAGCTCTGCCCCTTATGAGGTCTCTCCACTCAGACTGGTGGGAACTCAAATTTCTCTTGGCCCTGTGTAAGCTCTGGGAATTCTTAACCTTACAGCTCCCAGAGAGTTCTTTATTTTGCCATGTAGAGTTCCTTCCTATACATTCTCAGCTTAGTATTTAGCGATGCACCCAAGGAGGCACCTCAGCAATTTGCTTGAGCTCCTTTTCTTTCCAGCTCTTTCCTCTCTGACACCGTGTCCTGCAAATTCCAGACACCTCTGAATTGTGAACTCAGATTTCTGTTGCCTCAACTCAAGAGTCTGCTGAACCCTGCCTGGGCTCTCCCTCCCTGTGCTATGGCCTATAAAGTGCCCCCAGGCATAAAGTTGAGGAAATTATAGGACTCCTTTGTGTGCAGTTACCTCTCCTCTTCTCTTGGGGATCAGAGCTGTGTTCTATCGATAGTCCAATGTCTGACGACAGTACAAGTTTCTCTCTTTATTATTCTGTTAAATTGTCTCAGATTTTGTCAATGGGAATGACTTCCAGGTGGCTTTTTTATGTTCTGATATGGCCTCCAAATAAGTATACTTTCTAGTACAGTTAGATATTTCAAGCTCACCTTGTACTTTCCTGGTCCAGACCTGGAATCAGAATTTTTTCCAGGAAGATCTTGTATCTTTCAGTAAAGAATTACACTGAGAGACCGGGATGTGACCATTCAGTTTGCTAAGTGCTACTCCTACATCAGAGCTTCTATATTCTTGGACAGGTTTTGGACATTTCAATTTTTAAGTTAGGAGGTCCTGTTAGGATCAGAAATAGCTACAGCTGTTTGGAACCTATGAATTATAACAAATAAACTGTAGCTCCTTTCTAGCACAAAACCTCATACTGGGGAGAAACTGCAAAACTAGGACAGTACAAATAAGTTAAAAAGAAGATTCAAGTGAAAGTGGTAGAGGGCAGCAGGAAGTGCAAGCGCATGTTTTTATTAACTTGCTTTAACGAGGAAGGAGGGAGCTCTAGAGCTCTGAAACTAAAAATGTTATCCTGAAACACTCGATGTGGGCAAAATACCAAGTTACTTATAAGGGAATAACCATCAGATTGTTTTCAGATTTTGTAAGAGAAATGCTTTAATGCCAGAAGACAATTAGATAACTAATAAGAGAGTCAGGGAAAGAAACTGTGAGCCAAAGATTTCATATCTACCCCAAAAAAACTTTAAAATATAAAGGCCAAGCCCAAACTCCTATAAAGATCTTGGGAACCCTTTGTGGAAATCTGGTAGAGAACAAGTTTTTGACAACCACAATTACTGAAGAAACAACAATATAAGAAAAGGGTTGTTAATTAAATATATATCTACCCATAGAACAGAGAATAAATGATGATTATAGAAATGGGAGAGTGAAGTATGTGTAATGGCTGTTTGCATTGCCAATATAGATACAGCGCAAATATCAAGTAACAGTGAGGATAAGGAAAGCATATGCAAAGTAGAATAAGCTTACTGATTACCTTATATTTGTTGGAAATAAAAGATATTACTTCAAGGAGTTCCCATTGTGGCTCAGTGCATTAAGGACACGATGCTGTCTCTGTGAGGATGCAGGCTTGATCCCTGACCTCACTCAGTGGGTTAAGGATCCAGTGTTACTGTGGCTGTGGCATAAGCCGCAGCTGCAGCTCTGATTCGACCCCTAGCCCAGGAACTTCCATATGCTGCAGGTGCAGTGTAAAAAGAAAATTAAAAAAAAGATATTACTTCAAGTCAGATGAAGGAAGGGGTTAGAAGAAATAAGATAATTTTAACACCGCTCATAGTAGGGACACAAAATGGAGGGAGGAGAAACAAAAAGAGTTTTATATAGAGGCATAAATGTAGCCATTAGAATAAAGATACAAATTTCCCTAAAGAGAGATAAATAAAACAGGCTACACTGTGAAAACCTTTACTGTATAAAAGGCTTGTGTAAAACAGAGAAATATGACAAAAATGAGACTAAAGATATTGATCAAATTAATACATACAAAGCTTCACTTCGGCTACAAAGTTCAACACTATTTGTAAAACAGAGAGATTCAGAAAGATAAAAGAATAAAAAGAGGGATAAAGATTTACCAGGCAAATGCAAAGAAAAGATGTTAGGACTTGTGATTCTGAAATCTCACAAGGTAGATTTATGGGAGTAAATAATAAATACTTAGGTTTTAAAACAAAATATTTTATACCATGTTAAGGAGTCTAGATTTACAGTCAACAGGAGTTTTTGAAGGATAAACGGTAGATGCACAAGAACTAGACATGCATTTTAAGGATGGACTAGACTGAGGTGACACGGGAGGCAGGGGACACAATTAGAATGGGGCAGGAGACAAACAAGGCTTGAGTACCTACTCCAGACCAAGTGGTTTAGAGTTGTGTTTTCCCTTTAATCCCAATAACTAAACAAGGTGAGCCCAATTATTCACATTTTAAATATGGAGATTCTGAAACTTAGGAAGATTAAGTAACCTGCCCAAATGAACCAGCCAGCAAAATGCTAAAGTCAAGATTTTGAGGTCAGTTTTACTTAGCTATTTGCCACTACATAACACCTTTTTTTTTCTTTTTTAAAAAAAGTCCAAACAAGGAGTGAGTGTCTACAGTAGTGCAGATGGATAGGTATTTAAGACGCATAATTAGAAAGGCCTGGTGATGGACTGAACATTGTGTGAGATTAAGTAACAAGAAAAAGAAATCAAGAATTCCAGAGGCTTTATAAAAGTTAGTACTCACAGGAGCTGCAAATAAACTGAAAAGTTAAAAACAAATCAGATGTTCTTTTATGCCCTTGTATTGTTTTCTGCTACTATTCTTCCCCATATCTACACTAAATTAAACCAAGCATACATAATTTGTTATGTGTATTAAAAAAAAAGAAAAAAAGCCCAGAATACCATTACAGTAACAACCAGGTCCTATGAAGACTGAAATAAATATACCAACATTTAGATAAAAATTCAAAGTGGATTACCACAAAGGTGGCACTATATGCTTCCTCCTTTTTTTTCTCTGGAGAAGGGGCAGACTTTAAAATTAGTAATATCCAAATAATTAATATAAGAATGTTTGCTCTCAGTGTACAAAGAACTGAGGGCAAAAAAGTCTTCATACTGCATAGGCTTTAGAAATTGATTCACAGGTATAAAATCTAGTTAGTGACATGTACATTCATACTCTTAAATTCTTAAGGTTCCATGACTTTAAAAGTCACACTATAGAATCTCCTTTTTTTATTTTAAAAACAAAACCCATGAAAGTCCTCTGAAAATTTTTCTCTTTATCCAATTTTTGTTTCACTCCAGTGCCCCAACTTAGTCTTCAATTTCATATGACATTCTGAGTATTTCTATATGTTTGACTAGTTTAAATAAAGATATTGTGACCTCCATTTCTTTTATTCCATCTCATACTTACATGGAATGGTTCTCAAATAGAGATTATCTCTGATCACTTGCTGCAGTTTGTGGTCAACTGATCCCTTCTGAAACTGAAGACTTAGGTAATGTCGCAAATCTTTATTAATGACTTTGCCTAAAAACAAAACAAAAAACCACAGATAAGAAAAAAACACGTAACTGTTAGATCTCCAGTTATAAATTGATACCAGTGAATAAATACCCTTAAGCCATTTAGATGTAAATAGGAAAAAGAAATCAGAATATTTTACCAAACAACTCTAACAACTTATTATAGATACTATAATTAAAACGTATTCCTGTAATACACAATGTGGTCATAATTTTACACGGTAGGAGAGAGAAGAATAGGACAGAGAAGGTGACAAATATCTAAGATAATTTCATTTAACCCTATGACTTTAAATATGATCTATACACTGATAAACTCCAAATTCTTACTCCATCTTTATCCCTGATCTATCTTCAAAATTACTGAACTCTTTCATATAAACTGCAGATGTACTTTGGAAATCAAATAAGCATGTCAAATTTCAGATGACCAAAACAGAACTCTTAAGCCCATACTCCCCCAGTATTTTCCCCTCCTCTAGTTTTCCCTGTCTTAGAAAATTACCAGCATCGATTCAAGAGAGTAAACCCCAAAGCTAGAAGTCATCTTCAATTTCTCCCGTTTATTTCTATACCCTGATGTTTTATTAATAGCTTTTGTCAGTTCTACTTCCAAAACATATTCCATAAATGCCCACTTCTCTCCATTTCCATTGCCACCACTCTAAACTAAGCCACCATCATTTCTAATCTGGAACTCGGCAATAGGTCTCCCTACATCCATTCTTGGCTCCCTCCTGTTCCCACCATTCACACACAAGAATAAGGTTTTAAACATAAAGCAGATATTCACTACTCTGTTTTCAGCCGCCAAGACTTCTTGCTGTCCTTGGAATATAATTCTAACATGTTCCAGTCCTGACCATCTCTGACCCAAATTCATTCATTCTTTCCCTTCTCAAACTCTGTGCCACCCAGATTGGCCATCTTTCTGATCTTTAACAGGCTGAGTGGGCCCTACTCAGAACTTTTTGCCCATCACTAGATTGAACAGGCATCTTCTGTCCACTTGGCTTGACTCAAAGATACAATGTGAATAAATAAAAGTGAAATACTTTTTTTTCTTATTTGTGGGGAAAATGGAAGATTAAGAAGAGGAATATTAGGGGTCTCAAAAAAATACCAAGCAGAAAAATATGGGACTGCAGAAATCTAACAGCAATGATTTTTTTTTTTTAAGGGCTATACCCTCAATATATGGAGGTTCCCAGGCTAGAGGTCCAATCAGAGCTATAGCATTGCCTACACCACAGCCACAGCAACACAGGATCCGAGCAACCAACACCACGTCTCAAGGCAACGCCGGATCCTTAATTCACTGAGCAAGGCCAGGGATCAAACCTGAATCCTGATGGATCCTAGTTGGGTTTGCTACCGCTAAGCCATGATGGGAACTCCTGACAGGAGTTAATTTGTAATAAGGGTTGAACTTAAAATGAACATCAAAGCAATCCAAACACTGTAAACAAGACTTCAGATAATTAGAAAAGAGCAATGCCAAAAGAAAATAGATTATCTTATTGAATAAGAATAATTAGGGGAGTTCCCGTTGTGGCTCAGTGGTTAACCGAATCCGACTAGGAACCATGAGGTTGTGGGTTCAATTCCTAGCCTTGCTCAGTGGGTTAAGGATCCGGTGTTGCCATGAGCTGTGGTGTAGGTCACAGACGCGGCTCGGATCCCGCGTTGCTGTGGCTGTGGCGAAAGCCGACGGCTACAGCTCCTGTTAGACCCCTAGCCTGGGAACCTCCATATGCCGCTAGTGCGGCTCTAGATAAAGGCAAAAAAGACAAAAAAAATGACTAATTAAAATATACTCTTTGTTTTATTTGGAACAGCATAAAGATGATCAGATTAAATAATTTAAAAAGTTACTACAGATCAGTTCATTCTTATAACTATTATTCGACAGCACAGCATTTCTAATCCCCTCTTTTGGTCTTTTCTCACATATGTAAATAAACATTAACCTATATGAGAGGGTGTTAAAATAAGCAGGAAACCAGAGTGCTTCAAAACTTGAGATAACATTCACATCCTAAACTAATAAACACAAACCAAAAAGCCCCCGTTTTGCCTTGTCAAAAACAGATGCTGAGGAAGGGACACTTGTGATCAAAGAAAACCTGAGAGATATTCACAGGGATAACACAGAACAATCTGTTATCACACAGGCTGCTTCTGCCAGGCACTTCCGGGCCCCAACAACCCATGTCCAATTTAGAAGGAATCACATTATTTCATTCTTTATTTATATTACAGTACTTGTTCCTTGCTGGGTAGAGGAAAAACCCAACTCAATCAATTCTGGAACTTCCAATCGTGGCTCAGTGGATGTGGGTTTGATCCCCGGCCTCTTTCAGTGGGTTAAGGATCCGGTGTTGCTGTAAGCTGTGGTGTAGGTCGCAGATGTGGCTTGGATCATGCATTGCTGTGGCTGTGGCGTAGGCCTCAGCCGTAGCTCTGATTCGACCCCTAGCCTGGGAATGTCTATATGCCACAGGTGCAGCCCTAAAAAGCCAAAAAAAAAAAAAAAAAAATCAATTCAGTACAGTCTCATTGTTTATTGAATCAATTTGTGCCCAAAAATGAGTTCACTAAGCATTTTAAAAATTAGGTAAGGAGTGCTTCAAATGCACTGTAATAATCATTATACAAAAGCTTTGGTGGGTTGTTAACACAGGCCTTGAAAGTATTTAACTGTGTTCGTGGAAGTTTGGTTAGAGTTTTTAACAAGACATAGAATGCATCTTTTTTCTATTTAACATATTATTATATAGGTTCTAACATCTAAAAACCTGCAATCCAACATATTTTCAGGAATCAATTTAATTTGGATACAGGATAAAGAAGACAACCTGAATCAACGCTCTTTTAAATTCAAGGTTTTTTTTTATTTTTTAATTTGAAGCTTTACTATAAAATACGGTGTAACACAGAGATAACTATAAAAAGTTAAAAACCCAGATTGGATTTTAATCTATAAAAACGACAGCCATTAAGTTAGATATACTTGAAAACAAAGCCATAACAAAAATTGCAGATCACAAATTACAACATGAGGGGTTCTCTTAAGGGGAAGTGAAGTTACCTCAATCCCTGTTTCAAGGGCCCACAAGATCTGAAGACAGAGGATTGTTAAAGCACAAAAAGTTAGATTTAAAGAGTAACACCTAGAATTATCAGAGCAGAAACTGCACTCTGCTTTCACTCTCAACTTCTACTGGTATTCTGCATGCAAGGATGAGATGAACAGCTGCAAAGAAGAGGGTGACGTACAATTTCATAAAAGGGATATTTTATTTAAAATGTGCAAGTATTCAAAGAATCACCATACTTTTCTTAGGCTGGGGACAAAATATTATAAATATCAATGAAATGTCGATTATAAAAGATTAACACATATATGAATTGGCACTCTTTTAAGATCAATAGTAATTACTAATAAAATATACTGTATAGAGCAGTCATCATTGAGTTCCTTGCTTCAAGAAACCAAAAAAACTTCTGTAAGGGGGATAGAATATTATAGTTCCTGCTTTGATGTGATTCTATGAATATTTTTTTAAAGTACAAATATCCTGTACAGGCAGATGGCAGTGGGATCACCAGAAGGCCAACAGAGACATCAGCTCAAAAAGATGCTGCTGAGATTACGTATATTACTGGATTGTATATGGTCTTCTGCCTTTTGTTTAGGGGGAGTTTCACAGAAACTTGACATTTCAAGAATAGGAAAAACAGCTACTTAAGAGTTAATGCAGATGTTGTTAAACAAATAAGAAAAAAGCCTCTTCATAACTGCATTCTTATCCAGCCAGCCTTTGCTCTTAAGTGTTAAGATTATCCTTGGACTTTTAAGTGATTTATAAGCCAAGTTGATTTATGAAACTTAAAAATAGATGGATAAATCTTTACGCATACAGCTCAGCGCAGATGGGGAGAAGTCTGTAACTGAAATCTCAATCATATGAATAAATCCAGGAGCTCATTCATGTTTCAGTATATAAAATCCTTCATCAAAAGATCTCACAACTCAAGCCTATTCTTTCTGAATGTATGCCAATTAATATTCACTACCAGTTCTTTTTTTCAGAGTATAGATGATCCACAGTGTCATGTCAGCTTCTGCTGTACAGCACCATGACCCAGTCATATACATACATATACGTGTGTGTGTATTCTTTTTCTCATACTATCTTCCATCATGTTTTATGTCAAGAGATTGGACATAGTTCCCTGTGCTGTTCACTACCATTTCTCTTTAAGGAATCAGTATACAGAGTCGCTGGTTATTACTTAAAGACTGCGGAATGCTGGCATAGGTGTGGCCGTGTAAGCAGCTGTAAACCAACCCAACTGCCAACATTTCACTGCCTTTTCCATAAGGATAGTCTAGGAAACTTTGTAAACTACTTGCTCAGGTCAAGATATGACATGTCTTTATTACTGTCTAATCCAATAGTAATTACACAACTGAAAGAAAAAAAATAGGTCCGTTTGGCATATCTTGTTCTTATATATTTACACTGATTCATGGAGATCACCCTATTCTTTTCTAAACACTCAACATTTTATTATTACTATTATTTTTACAATCTCTTCAAATGTTGTCACAGCTTAAAGTTAGGGAAGTGGACTTGTGTTTTCACAATCTATGCCTTTTTGGAAATGGGGACTCTGTCTCTCTCCTCAGTCTCCTGGTACTTTTCACCTTCTTCATGATTTCACAAAGAACGCTGACAGTCGCCCTGAGATTATATCTGAGAATCACTTTAACTCCTGGGAGACAATTCAGCTGAGTCTTGAAAACTTAATTTCATTTAAAGTGAATGATACTCTTATTATTTCCTCCGCTTTTAAAAATTTAATTTCCCTCATTTGAGGTTGTTTTACCTTTTACTGTTGGAAAAGTAATTCTTTAGAAGCAAAGTAAGAATTTTTGTCTAGAAACAGCCAGTGGTGGAGTTCCCCTAGCGGCATAGCAGAAATGAATTGGAGTAGTACCCATGAGGACACAGGTTTGATCCCTGGCCTTGCTCAATGCGTTAAGGGTCCGGCGTTGCCATGAGCTGTGGTGTATGTCACAGACATGGCTTGGACCCTGCGTTGCTGTGGCTGTGGCGCTGGCCAGTGGCTACAGCTCTGATTTGACCCCTAGCCTGGGAACCTCCACATGCCAAGGGTGTGGCCCTAAAAAAAAAAAAAAGGAAGAAACCCAGTAGTAACATCTTCTGACAGTAAGCCTACCTCCTTCTCGTTGCTCTTGCTCTAAACAAAACCTCGCAAGCTCTTTGAGCTCTCTGAAGTATCTTAACTCCTGAGCTTTGTCCTACAATAAAGGATTATTATTATTATTATTATTATTATTATTATTATTATTATTTTTGCTTTTTAGGGCCGCACCTGCAACATATGGAGGTTCCCAGGCGAGGAGTCAAATCGGAGCTATACCGGCCCATGCCACAGCCACAGCAACGCCAGATCCAAGCCCCATCTGCGACCTACACCACAGCTCATGGCAACACGAGATCCTTAACCCATTAAGCGAAGCCAGGGAACAAACCCTCATCCATATGGATACTAGTCAGGTTCTTAACTAGTATCACCGAGCCACAACAGGAACTCCAAAATTCTTAACTGTTTACTTCTTACAGTCTACTTAACATGGTACAAATGTGATTATGTGTTCCATCCAACTAGCAAACATACACATCTTTTAAAATCCTGAGCTGCTCAGAACATTCTGTGTACCCATAAGAATTTCTCCAACTAACTTCTTTTAGAAATCTCTAGTCTGGGAGCCACATGTACAGATGACATAAACTTAAAAAAAAAATTCTGTTTTCCTCAAAGGCCAAGTACAGGCATAACTGTGTCCCACTTCTCTTCCTTAGTATGATGACTATAAGACAGCCTGGTGAAGTTCCCCAACAAACTGTTTAATCTAACTAGCTCAACACAACTAATGTCACTAACTAGTTGTTTCCCACTAGACCAAACTCAGAAGAGCAATGTATTTTATTGAGTATTTTATGGCTTCCTCTACCTCCTGAGCCCTTTGAAATTAGTGAAAAAGAGACACATAAGCTTAACTCCAAACTGGCTCCTTGGCCCAAGGCAGGAGAAGTTCCCTAAGGCAAACCAAAATGCAGCCCACTTGCTGTAAAACTGTAAATGGTATTTGAACAAGACTTTTCTAGATAATCAGTAGCTACACATTCCATACTAGGGTATAGTCTATGGCATATAAGTTATTTTAAAATTTCTTATATAGTCATTAAACATTAACAGTTTGTCAGCTATTTTAAGGCCAAGGCCACGGTTTGTTTTTGCACACTTAGTCCCAGTATCTAGTGCACAGAACTAGTCAACCCGCTTAATTATGTAATTTTAATTGTTCAGTTGACCTTCTGCATCCTTTAATACTTGACATTTTAGCAGACTCACTTAACTGATACAGGGTTCTTTAACAGTCTAACTTTAAACTGTGTTCCTTAAACAATGAAATTAATTTTATTGGACTCTGTCAAAATGCTAAAATAAATCCTTCATTGAAACAGCAAGTTTAATTTCTTTAAAAGAAAGTTTTAATTATAGTTTACATGCCAATTCCTCAAATTCTGTTCTTTGTAAATATCTTAACATGTATTTACAAAATGGTATCTGGCTATCCTGAAATATAAAATAAGGCTAAATCAATCAATCAAGTCTACTGTCTTCTAGCTCCACTAGGGATAACAATTCTAGAGCTAGGGGAAAAGAAATCCCAAACTCTTCTTCCGCTTTTTCTGGGGGGAAGATGTAAGAATGAAGACAGTGGGAAATAGAGAACACTGACGACTAGGACCTTTATTTTATAATAATAATTATTTTGTACACATATGATACATATTTTCACTCACTTCTCATGAAAACCTTTTGGGTATATATTATTTTTCCCATTTCATAGGTAAGGAGCTGAGCTATAAAGGACTTGGCCAAGTTTACATCACTAAAAGTAACAGGTCCAGGGCCTGCACCCGGTTAATCTGGCTCTAGAACCTGCACTGTCAGCGCTGAGCTAGAATATCTCTTCTTCCCTCCCGCCTTTCTTTCCATCCATCCATCCATCCACCTACATACCTATATCTTTCGATGAATTTCTTCTCTTGCAAAGCAGACAAGAATACGAGCTTAGAAGACCATCTTTCATAAGAGCCCACCCTTCCATGAAACAGTCACATCTACAGTATTTAAAAAAAAAGAAAAGATTTACTGAGTCCTGACTAGTGGGCTCTTGGAGGTAAAGCAGTGAATGAGAGAGTGCACCCAATGAACTTGAAGTCTCACGAGGGAGATCAGCACTGCGGAAGAAATGTCAAACATGAGAGCATTATGAACGAGAAGAACTGAGCACCATGGAAATCTATAATCTAGACCCTAACTAGAGTTAGGGGGTCTGGGAAGATGTCACTGAGTTCCTGCTTGCCGGAACTGAGAGAAATCCAGGATAGCTGGTTCTTAGGAAGTGAGAAAGAGTTCACACAAGCTGAGACAAGGGTTCGAAGGATGAGTGGGCTGAGAAGAACCATGTCACAGTAATTTAAAAGAACTTCAACCAACTCGGAGATGACGCCAAGGCCCTTCGTAACTGCTATAAGCTAACAACTATGGATACATCCTTACTGGCCACAGCTGTATTTCATATTTGTGTTCAAATGCCACGTCGTGATGTCTATTCTGTCTTTCATCTGTAAGAGTGCCCAAGGTTGTAAACTTAGAAGACTCCTAACAGCACAATTCTTTAAGTGTGCCACTCGCATTCAAACCAAGTAGAACTTAATGAATTTTAAAAGTATTTTATATAACTAAATTCTTATTCCGTCCCAGATTTGAAAAGCACTAAATCTTCTGGAATCTCTTGAGCCGCTTCAGTGTTTAGAATTGCCCCATTTTCAGTACTCTTCCAAGTTGCAGACTGAAGGCATCAAGCAGCATTGTTATCTTCTGCAGAGCACTGCTGCCACTCACCAATCAGGAGAAAGTCTCCTGCTAACACAGGCTACATTCTTTTCTCCCCCACCCCCAGTCTTTTTAGATATTATTGACATAGAGCATAGGTAAGTTTAAGGTGTACATGCAATGATCCGACACAGGTATGTATCGCTAAACGACTGCCGCGATAAGGTTAGTATGTACTCCCATCCCTCACAAAATTACCATTTTCTGTATATACGGTCCTAACACTTAAGATACACTCTCTCAGCAACTTTCATGTATAGATTATATAAGTCACCATGCTGTACATTAAAACACTAGACCTTATCTTAGAGCTGTAAGTTCATAATACTTTGGACCACCATCTCCCCATTTCCCCCACTGAAACCACCATTCTACTCTATTTCTCTCAGAGTATGAGTTTCTATTTCTAACCCTATTACATTCTGCATGTAAGAAGATACACTATTTGTCTTTCTTTGCCAGAGGTCACATCATTTGTTTGCATTACAAGTTATGGAAGTAGTACATATTAAAACGGCATCTGTTCCCCACTGGTTGCTGGAAGCAGCCATCAGAAACACATCAGTCAGATTTCATCTCTTCCCCTGGGTCCTACATCACCGGCAGTTTAAGGTCAAGTCTGTGGCCGCACACCTGGTTCTTGCCTGGTAAACCCTACAAAAGTCTTTTCTCTCTCCCTCCTTTCCTTCCTTGCTTTTTTCCTTCGCTCCCTTCTTTGACTATTATTACTTTTTTTAATAATAATATAATATTATTTTTTTCTATTTTCCCAGAACTGGGAGCATGGCTAAAGAAGGAACTCTTCAGTCTAGGTAATCTGAAAAATCCCTGAGTTACACCAAGCTAAATAAATCCACTTCTAAAAGCCTAACACTGTTACTACATGTAGAATTCAATATTAACACGGCATTGAAATTGCTTCATTACACTCAAATTATGTGTAAATAAAACCCATTATCATGCTGCATACCTTTTTTGGAAGCTCTTTCACGGTTTTTATTTGCTTAAACAAAGCAAGTATTTCCAAGCAGAATGTATCTGCAAATAAAATCATTTCCCTAAAAACTCTGAGGCACGGCCAGGGATCTGGGTTATAAAGAAAAAGTTGGTGCCCTAGAGAAAAATGCTGCTGTACCTATATTTGTTCTTCTGAGGCAACAGATACCAGTCCTGTTAACACCCTGCCCTGCCCTTCTAACCTCCACACCCAACTCGCTCTCCTACTGGTTGTAGGGTTGTGCCCACTCCACGCGGTGCCCTGCAGCGCTATGTACACACAAACACCGTCAGAGCAAAACATCTGCACACGGACCACTTGTTCACCTGTTCTTTGAAGCCAATGCACAGGCCGACTCCACAAAAAGGAGCTCCTGTTTTTCTCTCTATTTCTCCTATTTTTCTCCTGATTCCTGCTATGAACAGTGGGGTACATGTTGGCCTTCCTCACTGCATCTTAAGCCTGGGTGAAGTCAGGAACTGTGTTTTGTTCACCTCTGTATCTACCCTCCAAAACATCCAGCACAGCGCTGAATAAACACTTGCTCTTAAATATGTGCCAAAATGACACTTGATAATGCGATTGCCATTCTGATGGAGCTTTAAGTGGAATTCATCTCAGAAAAACATTTTTATTGTACTCTTTACCGAAATTCTTTCATTAAGCAGCACTGTTAAAAGTAATGTTTTGATAACAACGTGGTCAAATGCCCTTAATAATGTATTTTATTTGAAAAAAGCAGGTCACCAAATCGAATATTCGACTCCAAATTGTAACATATCTGAGGATATGTAAATTTTAAACATGTTAAGAGTCATACATAAACTCATAGGTAAATACTTAGCAATTCTCAAAATGTTATTTTAGGTATAATTATTGGGTGATTTTTAAAAATGTTACCTATGTGCTTTCTGTATTATCAAATTTTCTACAGTGAAGAGACAAAATCTTTTAAAAAATAGAAACCAGGCAGTTCCTGCTGTGGCTCAGTGGAAATAAATCTGACTAGTATCCATGAAGATATGGGTTCAATCCCTGGCCTCACTCAGTGGGCTGGGAATCTGGCATTGCTGTTGAGCTGTGGTGTAGGCTGGCAGCTGCAGACTCCTAGCCTGGGAACTTCCGTATGCCATGGGTCCTTAAAACAAACAAAAAACTAAAAACCATATTTTCAACAACTGTGCCCTTCAAAGGTCATTAGTGCAAAACGAGCCTGACCTGGAGGAACATTATAACAAGAAACTTGCAAAAGTTCCAAGCAAAAGCTGATACTATTTGCATAGTTTTCCTTTAATCATTTGTGTTTAATAAGTAGTATTTTTGCCAGGCCTAGGTTAAGCTGCAACCACTTTGTTTTTAACTGAAACTCTCAACTGATAAATAAGCTACAGAATATTAAAATCTACATTTGAAAAATAAGATGAAAATCACGATTCTAGAAAAGACACAACAAAATCACAATAAACACCTGAAAAGTCTTGTATCAGGAAGAGCGGAATAAGACGAACTTTCCTAGCAGAACAGAGTAGAATAAAATAAATCATCAAAAGTGAGTCTTTTTTCTTTTCAAAGCTTTGTTTGATGGGATCATGTAGATTTAGTCCCTCAAGAAAAATGGTATTTTTACAGCACTTCCCGGAGGCTATTTACAGTTTTTTCTTTGTGGCACTCACATCAGGAATCATTAGCAAACCTGTCATAATGCCAGATAACTAGTGCCTGGATAGCACACCAATATCTAAATCATAGCATTAGTGCTTCATCCTTTTGACAAGAGGGGACAAAGCCATCTATTGTGCCCTGTCATTTTCCCTGAAAGGAGAATAACTGGGTTCAGTCAGTGGTCTTTACAAATCAAAGTTACATGCTTCAGCAGAATGTCCAGGTCTTAAGGTAGAAGATCTGTTACTGATGTTTTATTATAACAGCTAATAAAAAGACAGCTGAAAGGGAATACAGATGGGCTTGATTAGAAGTCTGACTGGAAAAGGATGACTATTCAAGAATTCAGATTGTATCTTAAGATGCACCCTTATGTAAACCATTTCAACTTCTAGGTTCATGCAATAAGGAGAGTCAACATTCATTAAAAAAACTGGTATTTCCCACTTTCATTTCTAAATCTCTGTTTGATCAGTAACATATTTAAAAGGCTTTTTTTTTACTATCCTTACCTAAAGTGTTAAAATTTCAAAGAAATACTTTTTTGAAAATAAATGACCATTTCTATGTATAACCCCCATATTCAGATTCCTCCACTAAAAATCCTCTCCCTGACACTCACCCCAAATGTAAGGATAAGTCAATCACGACCTTTCGGAAAACGTCACCATGAATCAAAGTGCCAGCAGATTCCCAGTTTCCCATTTCCCATTTCCCATGAAAGGACCTTAACGAACATACACACACAAAAGAAGGAAGGAAGAAGTAAAGACAGAGAAAGAGAGAAAGGAAGAAAGAAAGAGGGATGAGAGTGGAGAAAACCAAGGGAAGGGATCTGTATCCCTAAGCTAAACCAACAGCAATAAATCGTCTGTTTCAAAAATCAATGGCAATTTCTATAAATCCCAAAATCAGTTAGTGAGAACTAAAAAACTGCACTGTAAGAACCACAATCGAGAGTTCTAAATGGCCCATCCAACTTGATTGTTCTGAATTTAAGTTCAACGACTGAAAGAGAGAAGTTCCTTTTCGAGAGATAATCTGACACAACTGCTGAGGGGCCTGGGAAGGAAGTAAATAATGTGAGAAGATTTAGTAATTATTCCTTGGGGCATTACTTCACAGCCGCAGGTGGTGGACTCGCTGTCAAACAATCTTTCTTTTTTCCTTTTTTTTTGTCTTTTTGCCTTTTTTTATGTAGAGCCGCACCCACGGCATATGGAGGTTCCCAGGCTAGGGGTCTAACAGGAGCAGTAGCTGCTGGCCTTCGCCACAGCCACAGCAACGTGGGATCCGAGCCGCGTCTGCAACCTACATCACAACTCACGGCAACGCTGGATCCTTAACCCACTGAGCGAGGCCAGGGATCGAACCCGCAACCTCATGGTTCCTAGTCGGAT